>BSBK01005355.1:7500-346921 GCA_027943335.1 Chamaecyparis obtusa
TTATAAGAGAATTTGTTTTTTATCTTAAAAATGATAAATAGTTTTATTGGTTTTGCAAAGGCAATCCAGAATAGCTGTCCATGGCTCTTGCTAGTTGTGGATAAGGATGGATTCTACTTGTTTATGAACAATGTGTGATTTATAATCCCAGATGTTTGACCCTGAGTACAACCCTATTATTTTGGAGTGTCTTTGGATGCATTTAGCTTCTATATGTTTTCCTACTGCTTCGAAAGCTCTATTGAAATCTAGGCTTTCCATAAAGTTTCCCGAATTCTATTCAATCTCTTCTACCTATCTTTTAGTTTTTCATTTTATATTTGACATACACAGATCCATCAATTCTCATTTGTAGTTTCTCAACAAAGTTTATAAACATTGCATCATATTCTAAAGAAAGATAAAATTTTAGAAAATAAAATTATGGCTGAGAGTGAATTAGAAAATGAAATTGAGGGTGAGAGTGAAAATAAAATTAAATTTTAGATAGTCAATAGCTCAAGTGTTTCTATCATTCTTTGCACTGTTAGTAAAGTTGAATTTTCATTTTCATATTGAAGTTGTTTTTTGGTGATTTGCGATGGAGGCTACTCATCATGGTGACAGTGTTTTAAACTTATGCTCATTTTGTCCAACATAAGGCTTTTATTTTTCTCTCAGTGAAGCTAGCATTCTATATTTTATATTGGAGCTGTAACCCTATATTTGGTGATTCAGGAAGGAGGCTACGCCCCAGTAAATGGTGTTTTATGCATGCACGCAATATTAAAATTCCAATTCCTTATTTTCATCACTATAGAAGTATAAGTTGAATGACTCAAATATGCACATAAACATATTATAAGACTAAGTGTTAGAAATATACAAAAATGGAAAAGAGCTAAAGGAAAGAATCCAAGTGAATGAGAAAATAAATTAGGATGCTCCAAGATCAGAACAATGAGACAAGGATTTTTAAAGGGGAAAGTAAAGAAAACTCCTTGTGAATATAATATGAATGAGGAAAAAAATCCTAGAAAAAAAGAGAGAATATGAGCAAGAAGTTCATTACAACAATGAGAGAGCTAAGATGAAAATGTGAATAAAAGTGAGAAAAATTTCACCTAGGAAGTGTGTGAAGGAGCATCTCTTAAATAGAGATGAGTGATGGTGTTAGAATGTAACTCCCATGCTCAATGCATGCCACATTCATATTAAGTGTGTGCCAAGTGTGAGAATCCTCATAAGGAGGAATAAACTAATTTCCTTAATAAAGGCAAATGGCACTAAATAATTAATTACTGTGACAAAATATATTTCAATCTACATTCACATCTTGACAAATAAATAAATGAAAAACCAAAAATTTCATCTGAACTAGAGTTAATCTGATTATTATTTATCAAAAGTAATGATAAATTGACAATCCAATCTAATAAGTTGCATTCATATACAAAAAAACCTTCATATTAATAGAATATTTAATTCTCTTTCCTATATGTCATAACCAGGCATAAATATGAATATATATATATTTACAAACCTCTTGCTTGTTACATTTCAGTCATATTCAAATATTCTATCCATTCATTTAAATAAAATTTTGTCCATTCAGATTTATGAGATTGCCATAGATACCAATGATCTGAGCATGATAAACATAATGTCTTTTTTCATAGACACACAAATAAACTAGAAAGAGAATAAAAACTTCAAATTAAACATCTTAATACCAATGTAGTGATTTTCTAGATTGTGGATCTTCAACCTGATAAAAAACCAGACCCGGGAGAAACTATTTTGTAGGATTCATCATGCTTCCTTAGCATTGAGCTCCTTCAAATAGCCCATTCAACATATTTTTATTTAGTTGCAGTAGCTCATCGATGTGTTTTTTCATAGTTTTCTTGTTCTCTTCCAACATTTATGTATAAAACTTCTTTGAAGAATCCATATTTTCCTTTATAACCTCTCGAATCAACTCAATTATGGAAATCTATGATATATTATCCAAGTTTTTATCTATATTATTCATTCTCTTAGTCTCAGTCTCATCTTCAGTTTCAACTTCAATCTCCTTCCCCGTAGCCTCAGTATCAGCTTCAATCATTTTCTTAGTTTGAAACTGTGCTTTAATCTCTGTCCCTCATATTTTTTTGGACAGTGTATAAATAATTTTTTCATGTGAGTTCTTGAAAGAAAACCCAGTTTCCTTCCTTCTTTCCCAACAATTTTTGAACTTACTTTTAAATAGTCAAAGTTTGTTGTATAATTGGTAATCACTATATTTTCTACCAAGTACATTCTTACCATGATTGGTAAGGATGGCATACGTGGGTGCCGACAAACCCTTTTTGGAGCAGTTGACTATCACCCTGAGAAAAGCTAATTCATCCATGGCGCTCCATATGATTCTTCCTATGTGCTATGGCGTCTTTAGCTTTAGCTTCTTGAGGGCCAGCCTTATTTTCTTCAGAACCCCCCATGACCTTCGACGATTCTTTATTGCTCTTCTTAACCACCCCAACTTCAGAACTGTCCTCCCTTCTCTGTCGCTTCTTTTTAGTGGAAGAAATTTCAACATTTTCCTTGGCTTTACACATCGAATCATCAACAGATATTTTCATGAGCTTTGACGGTGCAGCACTACCACATGCCAAAAATGATTTTCAATCCTCCCTAGCACTTTTATCACCTAACATTTCTGAGCTCAACAACAACTCAACTCCAAATACAGTATGTCTGAATTGGCCTAAAAATGTTCTACAAACTCCACTTTTGCAGACTAATATTCCTCTTCATTACTCTGCTACTTTATTTATTTTCCAATTTTTACCTTGAATCAACACGGAAAAGAAGAGCAAGTGCCACAATCAGTATGACACATACATGCGCCACCCAACTGGGGAAGTACCTCGATAATTTTCAAACTTAAATTATGTACACTAAAATCTATAGCTAATATTGCATTTGATCGTATAATATTTTCCTGACAATGACAACCATTCACAAGTTAAATATTTTGAATGTAGAACATTAATCCTATTGACAATGATTTGATTATACTATTTGGATGCAAAAAATTAAATGTTAGGGTGATACACTTAATGATGATTTGATCTCCAACCTAACTAGAGTTTTGAGCATAAAAGATTTGTTAAATTGCTTATGTTATTATATCTCATATGCATGTTAAATGTTAAATGTTAAAAGTTAAATGTTAAATGTTAAATGTTAAATGTTAAATATTAAATGTTAAATGTTAAATGTTGCAGGTATTATTTAATAGATGCGAACAAATAGTTTAATTTTATCTCTTCTTTTTCCCTTCTAAACAAATATGCCCATTTCTGTTGAGCTAATTTTTAAATATTTTCTTTCTTTTAATTCATATTTTGTTTATTATTTTATCCTATAATTTAATTATAGATTTGGTTTTATAAAATTAAATTAAAGTAAATTTGCAATCATAAGAATTTTTTATCTATATAATTTTTTTTTTGAGTTTCATATTTTACATTATATTCTTTTTATTTTTTAACACGTAATAATAAAGGATAAAATTTTAATTTATGTAAAATCATTTATATAATAGAAAGTTAAAAATATTAAATAATTTTTTTTCTACTTATGAATGGTTGATTTTAAAATTTGTTCTTTGATTAATAATTTTAATGAAATATTTAATATTTATACCAATTTAAATAACATTAAACTTGTTATATTTTAAAATTAAAATATTATTAATTTCTATTTGATTAATTAAAAATTAAAAATAAAATTAATTTACAATTTCATCCTTTAAATTTATCAACAATTTCATCCTTTAAATATTATCCATTGTCAACCTTCCTATCTCACAACTACGAAGATTTACATCATATAATTAAATTTTATCATAAAAATGAAAAGTTAAAATTAGAATAATAATATATTTATACATGATAGTTTCATATAAAGAAAAATCCACTTTACCCTCTTAATTATATCATATATATTTTAAAACTCTTTCATTCTTATAGTAGTAACATATATTTGTTTGTTATTCATTACTTTTTAGAATATTTATACTCTGATAATTTATTGTAAAAACTTCTCATTTTATTAATTCAAAAACTTTAGAATAACAAATCATTCAACTCTAAAGAATTTTTGCTTCAAATTTTTTTAAGGTTTCATTTAGACATTCTCATCTCACATTTTTATTTTATATAATTCATTTTCATTATAAAAATAATAAAATATTTACACTAGAAAAATAATTCACTTTAACATACATACATACATACATACATACATACATACATACATACATACATACATACATACATACATACATACATACATACATACATACATATATATATATATATATATATATATATATATATATATATATATATATATATATATATATATATATATATATATATATAACTTTGTAAAATATTTATACCTTGATAATGTAATGTAAAAATATTTTAAATTTTTTTAAGAATAATAATATATTTAACTCCTAAGAATCAAAATTTTACCCTAGTGTCCACGGTAAAAACCAGATATTATAGACTTCTAATTATTCTATGAAAATCTTGTATCTTTACCAAGAAAATCTTTCAAGGTTTGAGATGCATTTTCGTAATGACGTAGTATAAATGGTACTAGCTGCGATCTACCGCTCGTGCAATGGAATGATTCTCCAAAAATACATCTTCTTCAACCATTTTCATGGAAAGCATAGCAAAGTTGTACTTCTTCAAAGTTGAAACGCACACTGAATACACAATCTGGTTTACCACCAACCTAAAAATTCAAGCGGCGGACTCTTCCCTCCCTCTGTGGAATTCCATGTCCCCTCCACTAACGAGTATGAAGATTCAATTCTGCCCATTTTAGACAGATGTCATCAATATGATATCAAACGATCTCCATTAATGAAAAAAAAACCACTTGAGTGTAGTATAAATTAATAATATACCAGGAGCTCATGACCTAGAAAGATGTATGGAATAACTCGAAAAGACCAGACTCGGAGCACTATTTCGTAACTTCCATAAAACTCTTCTAACTTGAGATTTTTTCTTTTTAAATGGGAAGATTGTGCAATTTCATAAACTATTTTGATTTGTTTGTAAGGGTTTAAACATGACATAAATAAGCAAGAAAATTGTTTCACACTCTTTCGCCCCATAAAGATCATGACACATGAGAATCTTATATTAAAGTTTCACTAAGTGCATAGAAAATTATTTCTAGCCGCAACCCTTTAATTTGTTTTTTGCATGTAGGGCTGCTCTGTATGCATGCAATTATATTCTTTTCGCACAATAATTTGAATCACAGCCGCCTTACATGACCATTCTTTCGCTATTTTATGTTGGTCTATGCGGTGAAGTGAGTCCCAGCTCAAAAGTTAATGAATTCTATAATATTTCAATTGGAAATATAGAGGAAAAAACGTACACAAAAATCACATGCTATATGAAGATTCTCTCCGCTTTATAAATCACAAACCTCAGTACAATCTGCATGCGGAAACTTCTTCTCCTCCTCGAAAGAATATTACGATTGAGAATTAAAATATTAAACTATATTTATGCTCGGTTCACATGAGAATCTGGTACAGCTAAATAACACCGATGGTGGCAAAGTAGTCTTTTTTAAATACTTTTCCCAAGTGAACCGTCAACAATGGTTTCAGCGATTTTGGGTTCAAATATGCCGGCTGGAATCGAATAATATTTATGACTGGGACGACAAAACATAGCTAAAATTGGGTACAGATGATCATTGATTCTTTTTATTGTGTATATATTGCATGGGAGACACAATGTTTGATTGTCTTGAGCCTGCTTTGCGTGTCTGCCTTTTAACTCCTGGTCTCTCAATTGGGAGCAGAAGAAAGGGGCTGACAAGTAGTCAAAGAGAGACTTGTTATTGAAGATCTTCTCTAAACATGGCCGGCAGGTGGTTTTCCAAAGTGGTATTGGGAAAGAGTTCGAAGAAGAACAAGGATGAGAAGCCGAAACAAGTAAAGCAATATGAGTCTCAGCTATGTCAATCATTAGTTCAATCAGTTAACGATGACTTTGCATCTTCAGAATACAACAATTGCATGCGCAACGAGGATGATGATGTGGATAAGGCTACGGATGTTTTCATCCATAAGTTTCATAGGAATCTCAAGTTACAGAAATCGCCGTCTGAGGCTCAATACGAAGCATACCTTGCAAGAGCTACGTGAGCTATATTTGTGGATCCATATTCATCACTTCTGGTTAATGAATCCATTGTCATCACTTATGACAGTTTTAGTATATTAGTTTATCATGTATGCTTCCCAGCTTAGATTGTAGCTTTTGAAGAAAGCTTTAGACTGCACTTTTTTTTTTTGTTTACTACTTCTTCAAGTTGCAATTGTACTTTATATGAGAATGTTCTGATTTAACTAAATAATTCGATTCTTGCACCTTAAACAAGGTAAAAAAATGTTCCCATACTATTCCTGAGGGAATGAACGAAAGCAGCAAGCATCAGAAAGCATACGTGCTATATATGGAGTTTATTGACGTCATAATGTATTAATCATATTTGGAAAGAAACAAATCATGATTATTAATACTAAGTTACATGCACAAACTAACTCATCTTAAATTTGAGGATTCATTAATAGATATATTAGTTAGCGGAATCCTTTCTCAGGACAAGCCGGGCTTGTCGATTTTGTCTGGGATTAAGTACTAAAGCATCGGATTTACTTATAACTAATTTACTTAAAATATAAACAAATGATCGTTCTACTGCAAAAGGCCTTCGATTGCGGTATTGATGTGTACATGAACATCTAATTTTTTAATCATTTTATTAGAGTGAAGTTGTTTAAGAAAAGTTAAAAAGGAAGTCGAGCAAATTAAAAGGATAAAAATGGGCATTTTAAACGTATATATTTCTGTTTTTTTTCTCAAACTTATAATATTTAATAGGAGAGTAACTTTTGGTGTAATTGTGTAATACCACTTTTTATGATTTATAATCAAGATGAAAAGAATAAAATATCATAAAAGAAAACATGCTATATGCAACTAAAAACAATATATGGAAACTCCTACAAGTACCTACATTGTATATTATACAATAATTGTAAAGTTACCTTTAAGTTTTTTATTCATGAGGAACATGTGATATCTAACACTTGGGACAATGGTGTGCCTAAGTTTGAGTATTTCATTTGGAACTAGCATACACATATTAAAGAGGTTGAGCAACAACATATAGCTACTGGTGACAATCAACTTGTTCTTCAAAATTACAATATGCTAGAACATCAAATATTTATGTTTGGTTTGCAAGAGGGAGAGATTTCTTGTACATATCAATATGTTAATGTGATATATTATTTTATTGAAGTATACATCAAAAACATTTTACTTGTAGTCCAATACATTTGAGAAGGTAAATTGGTCGAACTTTAATGCACCTTTTCATAGTTGGATAAAAGCTTTGAGTTCTTCATATATCATTCTTATTCTTTTCTATTGGTTTGGCATGGATGTAGTCGTGTTTGAGATCAATCTATCACACGAGGTGTTTATTAGAGGCAATCTCACTTTTTTTTGAGCGATAGCAACTTACTCAAGCACACGTTCTAATTTTCAAGGTTGCCCCTACTGATTTGCCACAATTGAAAATTAATGCACCTTTGTGCAGGGAAGGATTTTTTAACCTTCGTAAATTCTAGTTTTTCTAACTCTAATCTAAATTCTCAACACAATGTGTACACTTTTTCCATCTTTAGATAGACCTAGGAGCTATTTTTATTGTACTAAGATGAAAAAATTGATATTAAATTGAATCTTCACTATTTAGAGATATTTACTGTTTGAGTATGTACATTAAAGGCTTCACTTGCTACAAACATGTACTAAATACATGGTGGCCTCAAGGAAATAATTTTTTTATCAATATAAAAAACATGAATGAAAGGATTGGTACATAACTACAAAATATTACTACCATCCTTTATAGCATCTTTAATATGATTAATTCCATCATCCAAAGATTTTTTGTCCTAACTAATCAAAGAACATAAATGATGAAATATTTTTAACACAAACTCCTTATGAATTTTATCTTCAACTACCTTCTCCAAAGACTCAAAGTGCACATCAAAGTTATTAAAAAGTTCCTCTAATTGATCAGGTGCAAAACTACTTTGGTTGATTTGAATATTTGGTAATACCTTTGTGAGCACATCAACTACCTTGGTTAGTAATTTTCCTTCCTTCTGCTTCTTTTTCAAATATTTGGCAATATCTTTTGCTTGAGATAATATTGTAATTCTCCTTAACCCATCTTCTTTCATATTCTTGAGATCAATTGGATGATGTAAATCAAATGATTCAAGGGATTCAAGGGAATCTCTTGCCAACAATGCTTTGAATTTACTAGAAGATGGACCAGTCCATGTCTAGTATTTCTTTATTTCCTCTGGTTTCTTTGCTCCAACATAAATTTCACTTTTATTCTCAAGATCTTCAAACTTTTCTTCTTCTCTTACTATCTCTTACATTATATTATTATCATCGACCATTTCCTCTTCTTCTTTGGAAACTTTTGTATTCATAACATGAACATCATTAGTATGTTCATCTGTCCCCTTTACCTATTTAGCTTCAATCTCAACTGGTTTGCCTACCGAGACTCATTTTCCTAACATTCTCTCTCTTAATTCTTCCTTTGTGATTATGTTTACCGGATTGGTGAAGGGGTCCTTTCCCTTATCATTTTATTCTTTATCATGCACATCGAGAGTAACTGGTACTCCACCAATAAAATCATCTAGTTCTTTAATAGTAGAAAAAACCATTCATTAACAATTTTTTTTTCCTTTTGTTCTCTTGGCCCAATGATCCTTCTTCTTTTGCAAATCAACTCTCACTTCCAAAAACATTTTTCTGATAATGTCATTAGTTTCTTCAATAACTTGATCTACCTTACCGTCCATGAACATGTTGACTCTTAATTTTGTATTTAGTTTTTTCTTAGTTTCTTCAAGTAATTATTTCATTTCTTATGTTGCAACTATATGGAATATCTTAGCTATGGATGCTTCCCTTATTCTCTTATCTTCCTCCGAAGATTCTAATCTCCTCTCTTCCAACTTACCATATAAATGATCAAGTATCTGATCCTTTATTTCAACTAATGTTCTACCAAATTTATTTAAATGATTAATTACACGTTGTTCCAATCTACTTCTCTCCACTTCATCGAGTATATGATAGTATTTTAATTCAACTAAAATGTCGTACTTAATGAATTTATTCAGGATCTTGTCAACAAATTTCTCATCTTTTCCTATGCTCATAGGCATCTCTTTCACAATTCTTATTGCACTGGCTCCTTCGGTCCTTGAATCTTCTTCTTAATTGATCAAATTCTATAGTATAATCATCATCATCTACCTATCTACTCTTTTTGTCTTGATCGATACTCTTTTTCTTTGTCCTTCTTCTCAAAGGCTCAGATTCTTCCTTCTCAACCTTTGGTCTGGATGCCTTTGGAGAAGAAGTAGACTTCTTCACATGCGACTTGTAGATGATATCCTAGTTGAGCTCCATGTAGTTCTTGGCATAGGGGTAGGTGGAAGAGAAGTTACCTCGTTAGTCAAAACAATAGGTGTAGATTTTTCCTTACCTTTCTCTTTTACTTCTTGTTCCTTAATTAAGTCTTATATTTTATCCTTTATGATTTTGGCCTTCTTTGCAATATTATCCACTAATTTTCTTATCTTTCTTGTTAGGATTAGGTAATACTAAGAGGGGGGGTGAATCAGTATTACAAAACTTTGTTTCCTTAAACTTTAAACAATTATACATAATCCAAAGTAATGCAGAAATGAAAAGAGCATAAAAACATAACACATTCATTACACCATGATTTGTTCTTGAGGAAACCTTGGCCAAAGAGAAAACCCCGATGGGGATGGTACCCACAAATATGTACTAAAATATAATATCCCTATTAGGAGATCTAGCCCTATTAGGAGCTGATTGTTACATAGTAAATTTCCTTGTTAGATGAATACAAAACCCTATTAGGGGTATCCAAAACACCTGGTTAAAGGTGGTGAACACACTGCTCTTAAACTAATTCTATCCCAAAAATAGTTCTCAAAAGGGGGGAGCAATACAAGCACTTATCTTGCTTAGATAATTCCAATTTTAGCTCGGCCTCTTACTAATCTTGCATCTAATCTCTTCTCTTCTATTCACAAACTTACTCTATCATTATTACCATACCATATTTAACTTTTACAAAAACACTCCATACTTATACAAAATCTGCCTTCCAGTCTGCTTCATAATTATCATGCAAAACATAATAATAATTCATGCAAATGTTATCTATGGATTCGGTGCTCTTAAAATACTAAGGAGTCATAAATATACTATATTCACCTATCTTAGTATGTTACCATATTCACTTTTTCTTCCTTAATCTTCACAACTATTTATACACCCTATTACACTATTTTACTATCTTCGCATATCTTCCAAACATTGTATCTCACAAATCTGGTAACAAAAAATATGCGATCTTAACTAAAGCATGTGCATATCCCAAATTACCGCTAGTTAACTTTGCAAGCCATAATACCTTATATAACTTAATCGTTGACCAAAAATGCAACACTGTACCCTGTTATCCTGATTCTGGACTTAGTCATTTTCATGACTATGACTCCAGTGGTAATCTCCACAACATGCGATCACTCCATCATGAGTGTTGCCATAAATGATAACCCTCAAGTGATTTCTAGTGCTCCAAACCATCACATGCCAATAATCTCTCCCTTTGGCATTGATGGCAACACTTAGAAAAATGACTAAGTGTCACAAAGCAACTCTCCTCTTTTTCTTCTCTTTTTTATGTTTATTTTCTACTCTACATATAACTCTCTATATTTCTTTCTCTTCCTCATTTTTCCTTTTTCTTACTCTCCCTTTGACATCAATGGAAAAGGTATTCTCAAAATTGTAGAACTAAGCACAAGTGGTCTAGTGCTTACTTACCAGATTTAAGACATCTTGGAAGGAGATTTACAAGGTCTTAACTTCCTCAATCCATGAACTTATCAATAATTCACTGACATGGATTAATCCATTTAGTGCATATGACATTGTCTATGCTACCTTAAGCTTAGTAAGAGTAGATATTGACATTGAGTTTTCAACCTTTATCATCTCTGAGAGATGAGTCTCCAACTTTGAGAGCTTGAGAGTCAATAGACTTCTTAATGAGCCAAATCTATCTACAAATCTCCCTTTCTCCATTTCCAGTACTCCTATCTTTTCCAATAGCCTGGATTTCACCTTATCTACCTCTCTCACAGTTTGTGAAGATGATTGACAACTATCCATTATACTATCAAGGCCAGCCCTATCTTTGGCTATGGCCTCCTCAACATTCTTCAAATGTCTACAAGGATTTATAAAATAGTTGTAGAGTTTCCTTCCTTGTTTTCCACAACTCTTGGCTTTAAGAGTGGTAGCCTTAAGAATGCCTAAGTCCCATGAAATGGACTTACAAACTTCACTCAACTTCTTCTCCAAGAAGTTATTTTTAGCCTTCTCCTCTGCTATTTTTAGCAATGAGTCAAAATGAATATCAAAGCTATCCAATACTATACCAAGATTCTCAACCTCATCCTTGTCTTTAAGGATAGCTGGTGAGGGGAATAGCTTGTTCACTGTCTCTACAACACCGACCATTATATTATCTCTTTTGTATCCTTTCTAAACTAATCTCTCCTTAGCTTTAGCAAAAGCCATAAATGAAAGTCTCATCTGCTCATCTTCATCCATGTTGTCCACATCAGAACTGACTAGTTTGGCCACACTTGCCAACAATAGAGATGGATCCAGTCTGACTTCAGCAACTTCCTATGATTTAGATTGTCTTTCTTTGTTTTCTTCTTTCTATAATTACATCTCCTGTACTTTTTCTTCTGGTTTCTCTTCTGATTTTCTTTCTTCTATCGATTCCTTATCTTCAAACTCCATCACATTGTCCACCTTGTCCATAAATGGATCATTTACATCATGTGAAGTGTCAAGGCTAATAGGCACACTAGTGACAAATAAGTTTGGTTGCATGCTAACTTCAGCACTTTCATCTATTGCCTTTGAGCTCTCTCATAAACCCAAGGATATAGGTTTAGCAGTCTTAGGAGGTGACACCTTTTTAGGTATGTCATATATTAGAACATGGTCTAATTCCTTTTGGGTATCTTCAATCACCTCATCATATTTTCTAGCCATAATCTTGACTAGTCTGGTCTTTGTTCTTAGTAGAGGTTTCAATGCCTTTATGATTATTTCTCTTTCCTAAATCAACACAACTGGCATCATATCATCAATTTTTTTACTTCTTATATTCTCATCTTCTGAACATGCTAACTATTTTTTGATTTCTAGTTTGTTGTACAGGTCTTTGGGGACACTTGCTTCAACTTCCAAAAATTTATTTTTGAAAACTAACAAGTGCTCAATGATAGTGTCCTCAATGATTTCTTGGTCCTTAGGGCTATATCTTTCATAGTATCTATTTATTGATATCATATTTCTATCTTTGATAACCCTTTGTTGTAGTGATTTCATATCTAGTTTCTACAAGGATTGTGGACTCTTTTGAACTATTTTCTTTTCCTCTTTCTCCACAAAATTTTCTTCCTTCTTCTTCCTCTTAACCTATGTCTCTTTTCCTCTTGGAATGACCTCCTTAACTATCCTTTATGATCTTATAGGAACAGCTATAGTCTCAACTTCATGTGTTTCTTCCTCTTTAGAGACTGATAAATCAACAATGTTATCAATAGTAACTGCCTTCTCTGTTTCCAATGGAATGGGTGTATCAGTGGCAATAATGGAAGATGCCTCCATATTATTTTTGATATCTATCAACTGTGCTTTTGTAATACCCACCATTATAGTGATGTCTTCCAAATCTTGTTGACTTTCTTCTTTCTTGTTACTTTCTCTTGTTCTTCTCTAACTTTTTCATATTTTTCTCTGTATGTACCCCATCTTTCTTGAGTAGGGTCCTTTTCTACTACCAATACATGCTCTTCTTGCATAGTTATTACTTCAACACTTACCTCATATCCCATAGGATAGCACCATTTGGTTCTAGGCTCAACTGCCTCAAAGCAAACATAATCAATTTCGACCATGAAATAGATAGTGTCCTCATATTTTTCTACCAAGTTTTATGGAATCCTATACCTTTCTTTCATCTACCTCTGCATAATTTTAATCATGCCAAACAATTCTCCATCAACCTAGTCCTTTTTATGTCTTCTATAATATTCTAAGATTTGCAAACCAGGAAAATTGTTCACTGACTTTCCATGCATTAGGGTGCATGCCAAGAAAATTGTGAATGATATGGATGTACATGTGAATTAGCAATGAACCAAATGTAAATGCCTTAGATTTATCCTTCTTTACAAATTTTACATTCTCAATGAATTTTTGAGCTAGTATTTCACATAGGTTGTACTTCTTGTTTTCTTTAACCATTCTGTATGTCATTATTATAACTCCAACTGATAAAGAATTAAGTCTAGAATTATAAAACAACTTGTAGCCAATTAGCATTGCTACCAATCTAACATCTTTTAAATGCACATCATTTACTACCATTTCCCTCTTGTCCCATTTGGAGTGTGGGGTAAAAGCACAATAAGTTGTCATCCTTTTACAAAGGAAAAGGCTAACAAAATCAAAGTTGTTCAACTTCAATAGTATAAAAATGATATTTATGTTTGGAATTTGAAGATGATGTAAACTAATTAAATGTGATAAAATGGATGAAGTTTATGATTAATAATTTTAATATTTTTTTTGAATAAGAATTCATATGTATTTTTAGATTTTAAAGATGAATTTTTAGTTGCTGAAAAATACTAAAAATTAGGGGTCTAGTTCCCACCAAAAAATTATATGTAAATAAACATTTTTGCCACTAATTTCAAAATATGTCATACATGACATATATGGCTAGTGCATGAAGAAATAAAAATTGGTTTGTGACCTATATTTTCTCTTTTATAACAATTCAAATTCCAACTCACTGAAATCAACAGTTTTCATCTCACAACATATTTTTCATGACAAATCTATCCCAATAAAAAAAAGAAATATATATTGTTGAGGAGAACTCTCTCCTCTAGTGCACCATATGTTTTTCAAATTTATTTAACATGATTTACTATTTTTTTCTTTCTCTGAATCAACATTTCATTGACTATTAAAATACCTACTTGCAATAGTTTTTAATTACAATAAATTATGTCTACTTGAAACACTATAAAATCTATATGAGGATATTCTTGACTCTGATATCTACAAAAGGTTTTTTTTTTTTTAAATATCATTAAAAGGATTAGGAGTTATTGAAACACCACTTTTTTAAAATAATTTTTTTTATGGTAATTGGACCCAAAGTGGTATAAAACATGCATTTAATAGATATTTCCAATTGGAAAAGTTAAAGAGCTTATCTAACTTAGCTAGAATGAATCTAGGTAGACTATGTGTTCGACTAAAATTAATTTTTAGTTAGAAATACTAAAATTTAGTTGTGCTGATAACTTAGCCTAAAAGGTGACACTTGATTGCGCTTTTACCCTGTGTTAGGGTTTTAGCTTCTTTTCTTAGGTTCTTCTCACTAATAGGTAGGGCTCCTTCATTGTCAAGGCCTGCGATATCATGGATCAACTGAGCACATATCTTAATAGGTTGATCACCTATCCATAAGAACTTATCATGAACTCTATTCAGAATGATCTTGAACCATTCAACTTTTGTGAGTTCAGTGAGTCGAGTTAACTTGAGTATTGACAGATCTTTTAGATGTTTGAATTTTTTTGCCAAAGACCCATTTACTTCTATCATACTATTCAAATCATAGAAGATGTTAACCTCCCCAATAATCTCATACTTACAGTATATGTATGCCCTAATATCCTCTACACGTAGCGCACCTATGGGGGTTTGAGAGAACACCCCTTCCGAATCATCCTAACAAGATTTAAATGGATGCCTTTTGAACATAGAAGATGAATCTTCAAGTGCTGTGATCTCATCCAAAAATTCCATAACATCTGTACACATCACACCTAAGCTTGCATGAGCTTACTCTACTTATATAGGGGCTAGATAATTTCTGTTGTCTGCATCCAATGCTCCCCATGAGGCCATGAGGCCTTCTAGGTTGATGCCGCAAAGAATTCATCATGTGAATACACGACATCATGAACTATCTCTCCCTAAACCACTGCCTTATTTAGAAATTTTACTTGCCATATCTTCTCATCCTTTGATTTCTTGTATTCATTCATGTAATCATTTAGGCTTTTGCAACTATCACTAATATTATTCCTTATGACCATAGGTGGTCGTCCTTCTAGTTAACTAAATCTCCTTGGTCCTCTTCTATTGTCATCTCCATTGTATCTACGAAACTTCACAATGTGACCTATATTTTTACATTTATAACAAATAGGTTGTCTTCTTCTTTCTTGATTAGTTTGTAGCTTGTAGTACATTGCTATGTGACCAAAGTTATTGCATTTTTGACAAGTAACCTTGGCTACAGATTCCTCTCTGACATAGTCTTGGTTATACCTAGACTAATTAGGCTTTCTACAATCTGCCTTCTTATGTCCATACTCATAGCAATTAAAACAATAGCTGGTAAAGGGCTTAGAGTTACCTTTACATATGCAATCTCTTTTCATGTGTCCAACTTTGTTGCATCTGAAGCATCTACCTCTGAAAGGTCTGAACTATTCTATAGGTTCTTCATTTGTAGGCTTTTCTTCAGGAATGGGTCTTTCCTCATTCTTGGCTTCTTTTGGTTCTTCTTGAGTTTTTGAACTTTTAGCTTCATTGGATCCACTCATGTCTCCTTTATATTTTTGTCTTGCTCTTTGTTCATCATTGTTTTTATTGCTTGTGTGTAACTTTTCAATGAGTAATTTGGCTTGAGTGAGTTCACCTTTAATGATTTGATTGTATTTATCTAGTTCCTGATATTTATCCTTGTAGTGGTCCAGTTCGGTCTTCATTTGTCTTATCTACAAGTTAGCTTCTTTTAGTGACTTTTCAACTTTGTTTCTTTCATCCTTTTCATGTTGAATCTCCTTGATCATAAAAAGATTAATTTTCTCTTTTTCTTTCTCCAACTTCTTTACTTTGTCTGATGTGTCATTGTCTGAACCTTCTTTGATTTTCCCCATAAGGTCTTGTCTCTAATTTTTTACAATCTCAAGTTTCTCTTTAAGTTTTCTCATGAAACCTTATGCTCTTTTTAACTTGAATTTTAATTCACCATTTTCAACTTTCATCTTATCCAGATCTTCAAGTGCAACTTCAAAGTTTTCTTGCAAAGCTTCTAAATCCAATATGATTTCCCTTAATTTGTTAGACTTTTTCTTCAAGGGCCAATAGCTCTGATACCAATTGTTAGGATTAGGTAATACTAAGAGTGGGGTGAATCAGTATTATAGAAATTTGTTTCCTTAAACTTTAAACAATTATAAATAATCCAAAGTAATGCAGAAATGAAAAGAGAATACAAACATAACACATTCATTACACCATGATTTGTTCTTGAGGAAACCCTGGCCAAAGGGAAAACCTGGGTGGGGATGGTACCTACAAATATGTACTAAAATATAATATCCCTGTTAAGAGATCTAGCCCTGTTAGGAGCTGATTGTTACATAGTACATTTCCTTGTTAGAGGAATATAAAACCCTATTAGGGGTATCCAAAACACCTGATTAACGGTGGTGAGCACACTACTCTTACAACCAATGCTGTCCCAAAAATAGTTCTTAAAAGGGGGAACAATACAAGCACTTATCTTTCTTAGATAGTTCCAATTGTAGCTTGGCCTCTTATTGATCTCGCATTTGATCTCTACTCTTCTATTCAAAAAATTACTCTATCATTATTACCATACCATATTTTTCTTTTATAAAAAAACTCCATACTTATACAAAATTAGGGCCTTCCAGTCGGCTTCACAATTATCTTGCAAAACATAATAATAATTCATGTAAATGTTATCTATGGAGTTGAACCTCTTACAATACTAAGGAGTTGGCAATATACTATATTCACCTATCTTAGCATGTTACTATATTCACTTTTCCTTCCTTAATCTTCACAACTATTTATACACCCTGTTATACTATTTTACTATCTTCGCATTTCTTCTGAATACTGTATCTCTAGAAGACCTACAAGGAAAATTATGAAGACCTTCTTTCATAAAGGATGTTGAATCTTGAAAAATGCTAGACTAAAAGAAGATGACTTGGATTGCTTGATGTTTGAATCCTTAAATTCTACATTGTTTGAGTCTTTTTTTGAATTAATTAACATAAAAATGGGTGAAGATAACTTTCTTTAATAACTTGCCCTTTCATTTTGGGATATTAAAATTGAGAAGTGGTTTTCTCAAGATGACCTATTGCCTCTAATTTGGGACAAGATTTGGACCAATGGTATAAAATGGTCAAGAGATGTTAAAATTCCAATCAAAATTGATTTGGGGTACCAAGAAGGGGTATGATTATCATACATGATAAAATAGGTCAATGGGAATAAAAAAAACACAAGGATGCAATTTATGATGATACACTCTTGCATTTTTCTTTATACATATGTAACCTATATAGTGTGTCATATCTCATACACATCAATGCGTTTATTCATTGATTGGCGAAATAAATTATTGTGGTTTCTTCACATTATTAGGTTGAGGTTTTTTTGGCTTGCAACATAGGCTCCTTAGTGTATCAACACCACATTTATTGGGAAGGTAATAACATGACTAATAAGACCTAGATAATAGGACAAATCAGTAGCCAAAAATATCTTAGTTCCAATCCATGTACATCATAGGATGCTACATGGTGTATGATTTAAATTGGATGATCTTGGACATTAGAGAGAAATCTATGATAATCTCTAAAAATAATGTGATGTGATTGATAATTCCTTGGTCATTATTCTCTCCACCAATGATAAATGTTAGTAAACCAACCTACTAAGTGAGAATATAATGATAGATTACATTAATACATGAAATTTGGTAAAGGGATGTGTTCTAAGGGTTTTTGATGAGATTGACACTAAATTTAGTTTGATTTATTATACAATGTAAGTACATTTATGAGTGTACAATCCTAAATTGTGAGCACCTAACTTGTGCTCAATTTTAAGATCATTTTTTACCTACTTTAGTGTACTGGCACTACAAGGGTACCTAAATTTAAATATGGGTCCTAAACCTCCTTTAATATCTCTTAAACTCAAGGTTGGCCCATAATTCTATGCATGCTTTCTCATTTCCTATCCAAGCCCATAATTTATTTCCTCACTAAAGACATTGTTAGTAAATGAATTTGTCTCTTTTTCAGATTTATTTCTATACTCTATAACCCATCAAGAAGCATTAAATCTTTACTAACAACTAGATTAAACATGAACTATTTAACCCTCTGAATTATGGTACAACTCCCAGTAAAATCTTCAATGATTTTTTATGAAAAAGAATAATGCATTTTTGCAATCATTAAAATTTTTACCAGAAAGTTGATAAGGCATAAATAGTAACTTTCATCAATATGACATAATTATTGGCAATTGGAAGCAACTAACAGATATGAAGCTCACATACTTCAATAAGAAAACACTACGCTAATCTAAGGCTAAAATTTAACTAGAATTCAAAGAAAGATAAAGACATTCAACCAAGAAATTTTGCTAAATGTAAGATATCCCAACAGAGATCCACCCACAAATATAAACCAACAGATTTATATCAATAAGCCTTTTTCATTCACTAATTCAAAAACCTTAATTCCAGTCTTTCAACAAACTATTAAACTTAAACTCTTCTACTATTAAGTAAATAAACTGCTAACATCCCTTTCAATAGTTTTCTCCTGGCTTTATATAGCCATTGGTTACAATTTATCAAAAATAGTAATGTTTATCAAAACTCCTAGAGTTTTAGCTCGAAACTGCTTAAGATAATCAAAATATGCTAAAAACCAAAAATACTAGAAAACTGAAAACAATGACCCAAAATAAGTGGAGCATGATCGCCGATCGTGGCTGAGTTGGATGTCTATGGTTTAGTTTTGAGAAGACCCAGATGCACGTGCCTACCTCCACTCTTGATGAGCAAGTGATACGCTGATGAATGTGGCATGAAATGGTAGGTTGATGACAGTGATTCTCTATCTGAGAACTTTCTTATCTTTGCATATCTGACTCAAACCTTGATCTATGAGGCTCCAGGTGATCTGCACAAATGACTAACATAGCCTCAGTATTAGCTATAAAAGTGAGATCTTTAGTTGTAAACTCTTTACAATCTTTGATCACTGCTATAGTTTCTTCAAATTCTTGAGTTATTTTCTCTACCTTTTTAATATCTTGGGTACTCTCATCCATTAGAATGATATTTAGGCATTTAAGGTCTTTTTGCATTGTATCTATTAGACCTTTAAGGTCATTAAGCAAGCAGGTCACTCCTTCACATCCATCTTTAATGATTGTATTTCACCATTCAATACTTTTCATAGAGACATAAAGAACTTCCTCATTCAGGCTAGGAACTGGTTTTTCCATACGAAACTTGGGCCCTCCATAATGATCAATTTTTGACAACTAATTAGCTATACCCATCCATTTCTTCCTCTCCTTTCTCCATTCTATTAATTCAATTAACATCTCTGAGATGGTTTTAGTCACAACCCCATGAGTTTCAATCAACTGAGCA
The DNA here is from genome assembly GCA_027943335.1 of Chamaecyparis obtusa. NCBI lineage: Eukaryota > Viridiplantae > Streptophyta > Pinopsida > Cupressales > Cupressaceae > Chamaecyparis > Chamaecyparis obtusa. The sequence continues at coordinate 27,349 of BSBK01005355.1, forward strand.
ATATAACCACTTCCTTGTTGAATCGTCCCTGCAACCCATTTATTGAAAACTTCCGCTACTAGTTTATTCCTTTGAATTTGGTCTAGGGTTTTGTGGACTTCTGGTGAGCAAGGATCAAATGTATGAGGTACTTGGGTCAGTGGAAGCAAACTAGGCTCTTGAGCAACCTAAATGAATTCTGCTAGCCTCTGTATAGTAGCCTTCAACTCCTTCTTATATCTTTCATCTTTGAAAGTCTTGTGCAATATTTTCCATGTACAAGATTCAAGATTCTTTGCATCTCCTACCCTTCTTGCAACTCCAAAGTCTATCTTTTCAATAATAAAATCTTCAGCAGAGGCTTAAGAAATTTTTTTATCAGACTTTGGTAATCCACATTTTGTTGTCCATCACCTAGTCTTCTCGTCAACCTTTATCATTAAATCCATCTTGATTCTTTTAGGTTTGATAGAAGCTCCTAAGAATTTACTGACCATGTCTTCAATCGACATAATTATTGGTAGAATAGTCAGCTTCTTAATGATAGATTTCTATAGCCAACTAAGAGTTGGAGGAGGAGTTTGAAAGGTATAACTTAGCACAGCTATTGAGAGGTTTCCAAAATCTTGTTGATTGCCCATTGGAGTCGATGTATCTTTACCCAAGTTATTTGGATTAGCTTGTTCTGACATATGAGTATCCATCAGATCAAGATCAATCATCTCCTTGACATCGATCAACTTATCACTTTTCTTACTTGCTTTGTTTCTACAGGTTCTTATTACTGGCAAAGAGTGAGGAGAGGCTTGTTTCATAGGGACAACTTTAGAATTTCTCTTATTTTTAGCTTTGGATGTACCTACAAGAGAAGCATTTATGTTAGCAAAATCAACAAGCTTGGTTATTGCATCACTATGTTTTTTCCTCCTTATATTGTGTCTCCTTGGAGGGGGAGACTGCTTGCTCTTGACACATTTCTTGATTCTTTCAATCACACTAAAGGTCTTGATTATTATGCTCTCCCTCTCATTAATACTCTAGTCTATTTCATGTAGTGGTGTACCCCTAACTCTGGCTTCAAACTGATAATCAATTATCTCTCCATCGTCATCCTCATCTACTACTATGATATCAATCTGAATATTTAGGGTAACAATCTACCCTAAGGTAAACCTTGACCAGGTTCTTCTTCTTACTTTAGAATCATTAGCACAACCCTCCCAATAATCCTCTATTTGGGGAATATGTTGAAACTCAGAAGATAAATTAAAATGTTGAGCAACATATCCTCTACTATAAATGTCCTTCCTGAGCTCGAATATCTTTAGATTAAGCTTCCTTAATTCATGCTCTAGATTTAAGGCATCTGAAGAGGTCTTACCGGTATAATACCCCAACTCAACTAGAAAGCTTGACTTAGCTCTACCCTTCCTTTCCTTAACTCTATGAATATATGCCAGTTGATGAGCCACTTCTGCAATAATCAAGCTATCAAAAGCATGCCTAGGAAACTTGAATGGTTCCCCTTCAAAACCACCAATTTTGTGATATATGAACCTTTTGAACTAGATGAAGAAACTTCCATAAGTATTGACAAAGGTTATAGCTTCTTAAGACATTCTCCTCTTAGTATTCCCTTGAAGTTCATAGGTTAATCTCCCAAAGAATACCCCATTCAATTTTGGAAAGCTATCACCATGATATTCCTTGTATAGGTGAGGGTAGTAATCATAGACCTTCATATTTGGGAGGGGTTTCTCATGAAATAAACCCTTCAACTCTCTAGTATAGGCTATGATATAAAACAGGTAGGAAGACATGTGAAAGCTACTGCTGGCAGGGAAGTTTCCTAACTAATGATTGAGTTCATCGGCAATGGTTTCAGCCCAGTCAATATTTTTTTCCCCTTCAAGAGTGACCTAGATATAGAAATACATCCATTCATGCCAATAATATGCATGCTAGTTTCCTTTTATTCTATTGAGAAAAATAACCAGTTCAGCTACCTCAGGCTTGAAATGATCTATTGTAAGTGGTTTTGGGAGCTTGGAACCTCCTTATTGAGCTTTCAAAAACCAGTACTGAGCTATCTCATTCCTGTAGATTTGTGTCTTGGTGGAAAAAATATATTGGGATGAGGGAATATTCCACACTTCATATGGGTCTATTTTAGGGATCCCTATTTTCTTCAAGATGACATCTCTATTTATATATACCAATGGACTCCCATCAACCTTTCTAATTGATTTCTCCTCAAAACTATATCTTCTTGCACACTCCAAAACTAGCTCTTGATAGGGTGCCACTATAGGGAAAGTGATTACATCAATCAAACCACTTTGAATAGATTTTTCCACATGGAACCTGGGATGGGATCTTTGACTTGGCTTATAATTTCCTCTAAGCCTCCAGTTTTGATCAGGGTATCTTCGTAATCAGGTAGAGAGAAAATTAAAGGAGAAGTATTTCCAAAATTTGGGAGATTGTTCTTCATCTTGGAATCACAAACTAGGAATGAACAAGGAGACATAGTAGCCTTAAAGGAGTTTGAATTTGACATAGTAATGAGCTTTACCTGAAACAAGGAATCCAAAAGAGAGACTCACCCATTTTCTTATGCGACACACTAAGCTCTAAGGGGAGGTAAAGATACCTTCTTTTGCGCCAGTCACCTAAGATATCTCTACCACTATGAAAATAAATGGGCAGGCTCTTCAATTTATCATAAAACAGTTCATAAATCATGGGAGATTCACAATAAATGGTGAATAATGTCTCATGAGGTTTAATTAATGATCACAGCGGATTCACACCACTTTAAACATTGATTAGTGTACTTTACCAAGAGTGAAGTGACACTTAAGTGTCATTTCTATTAATTATGATATCCATGCCACACAAGGATCTCATAACTAATTGTCAGCCATCATTTACATCAAATCACCACTTTTCAAATTTGCAAATTATAAACACATGTTGAACCTTGAACCTTGAACTACAAGAGTTCATGGTTCAAGTTCAATAAGAAGGTAGAAGGACTACCCTTTTGCATGATTTAATTAAATAAAGAAAAAACAAATAGCAACAAGGAAGTTCGACAAACAAAAAGAAAAGCTACTTGCAAAAGGATAACATTTGTTGAACTTTGAATCTTGAGTTCTACAAGAGTTCAAAGTTTAGAGCTCATTGGACAAGTGTACCTTGCAAAGACAACATGTCACTAAGCTTGCAATCAAAGAAGGCTAATCATTCCAAAGGATGTTATTGAACCTTGAATCTTGAACTATGAGAGTTCAAGGTTCAAGTTCAATCGACAAGGTGTATATGTAAGGAAATGAAACTTTGAGTGAAACACACCTTTAAATATTATGAGGTGATTTTGAGAAAATTAGAGCCTGAGATAATTTTAACAAAAATCTATTTGTAACAATGGTTCTGACTGGGGATGAGACCTCTTGAGGGTGAAGGATGAATCTATAGCTTTGGTTTTGTAGACTAGGAAAAACTTAGAAAGAAAGGGAAAGACAACAAGCAAAAAGGATAAAATAGAAAACAACACAACAAAAAGATATGTACATAAAATAGGGAAAACTTGTTCAAAGCTTATACAACTTGAGGTCCTAACCATTAAAGGTCAAGGATAAAATAGTACCATCCAAATGCTCCAGTTTGAAGGAATTATCTCCCAATGCTTTGTTGATGATGAACAGGCCCTTCCAAAGTGATTTGAATTTTCCATGGGTACCCTTAGGTTCCCGCCTTTTGTCCCATAGTAGTACTTGATCACCCTCCATAAAATTCCTAGGCCTAGCCTTCTGATTAAACATTTTCTTGAATCGATCCTGGTGTGTAGCTATTTGACTTACCATTTCTTCTCTTTCCTCCTATATTTTGTTGAGATACAAAATCCATTTCTCAAGGGCATGTTGGTAAACCTGATCTTCAATTATTTTTTGTAGTTTCACGGTAGCTAGCTCTAGTGGTAGTGAAAGCTGGGCTTCAACACAATAAACCAATTCAAATGGTGACATGCCAATTTCTCTTTTTGGAGAAGTTCAATTGGCCCAAAGAGCTTCAAATAGTTTCTCATGTCAATCCCTAGTGTTGTCACATACTAGCTTCCTCATTATCTCGATCAAGTTCTTATTACTTGATTTTGCCTATCCATTTCCCTGTGGATAATAGTTAGATGTGTGGGATAGGTAGATGTTGTGGTCATAACAAAATAATTTCAACTCATGAGAAGAGAAATTTGTAGCATTGTTTGTAACCAACTTGGTTGGAATGCTAAACCTTACTAGAATGTAATTGTTTACAAACTCACACACCACTTCAAATGTGGTCTTCTTAATAGGGGCTGCCACTACCCATTTTGTGAAATATTCTATTGTAGTGAGAATGTGAGTGTGTCTAGCACTTGAAGGAGTTTTGATTGGTCTAATGAAGTCTAACCCCCATTGCTCAAAAGGTTCTTATATGACCATCGACAACAATGGGAGAGATACCAACTGCGGCTTTTCACCAAACAATTTACATTTTTCACAATTTGCAACCCACTTATAAGCATCATGAAATATTCCTGGCTATTAATAACAATTCATAAGAATTTTTAAAGTGGTTACTATGGAAGAGAAATGACCACCACATGCCTCACTATGAAACTTCCTGAGTAATCTTTCTTCCCATTCTTTGTCAACACACCTCAAGAAAGCTCCATCCAAACCCTTTTTATATAGTATGTCATCCATAATAACATACTTCGTGGCCTTTAACCTAATATTTCTTCTTTCTTTTTGGTTTAGATGAGGGGGACAGTCTCCATAAGTAAGGTAAAATTCTATGTTTGAAAACCAAGAATCACGAAGACTGACAAAAAGAACTGAGGGCATACTGCTATCAGGGTCCTGCTCAGACATAAGTTTACATAATCCTTGACCTCGAACTAGCTTGGTAGGATGAATTTCTAGGTCAAATTCCTAAATCCTAGAAATCCATGAGGCTCGGTTGTTAATCCCTATCTCTTGTTGAGTTAGGAGGTCTTTGACAACAGAGGTAGGAACAAAAACAATAGAGTGAGAATGTAGAATGTAGAACCTGAAAGCCTTCACTAATTTTACCACCACATGTGCTTGCTTCTCGACTAATGGATAATTTAACTCATGCTTTTTGAGAGGTATGCTCTTGAAAGTAATGGGAACCTCTTCATCTTTATCATTCCTTTGCAACAATATTCTAGACACTATATGCTCTAAGGCATAACAGTGTATTATGAAGTCTTTCTTGTAATCTAGATTTATTAAAGTGGGAGCATCTACTATAGCTTTCTTGATGTCATCAAATGCTTTGAAAACCTCTGTGCTCCATTTAAATGGGTTCTTCTCACTCAAGAGGCTCACTATATGCTTAGTTGATTCCGCAAAGTCTAGAACAAACCTTCTGAGGAAATTGGTTTTCCCAAAGAAAGACTTGACACCAGTCCTATTTGAAGGTAAACCAAGCTATTGGATTTCTTTAACTCTTTCTAGATCAATCTTGATCCCTTCTTTTGACACAATGTGGCCCAATAATTTACCCTTTGTGACTGCGAAGATGGACTTCTTCAAATTTAATGAAATGCCATGTTCCCTGCATCTTTGTAGAACTGATCTTAAATCCCTTAGATGGTTTCTACGCCTCTTGGAAAACATAGTCAGATCATCAAGATAAAAAACTATTACCTTATTAAGCAAGTGGCTAAAACAAGAGTTCAGTGCACATTGGAAAGTGGCACCTACATTAATCAAGCCAAAAGGCATTCTGTTATAAGCCTATGTGCCCCATTGGGTAGTAAAAGCTATTTTATGCTGATCCTGATCAGCCACCTTGATCTGGTTGTAACTACAGAAGCCATCTAGGATTGACATCATCTCTAAATCAGCCACAGTTTGCAGAATATCTTCCATGATAGGGAGTCCATAGTTATCCTTTAGGCTACATTGGTTCAAGTTCCTGAAATCTACCTAGATTCTTATCTCACCATTTTTCTTTCTGACATGACCTATATTCACAATCTAGGTAGAATGACGAATAGGATAAATGATATGGTCCTGTAGCATTTTTCTACCTCTTTCTGAATTGCCTCAGAAAGTTTTGGGTTATAGCTTCTTAATTTCTGCCTAAAAGGTGAAGTACCCGGTTTGAGAGGAATCTAATGCTATAATTTTCCTCCTTTGAAGTTCTTTAAATCATGGTAGGACCAAGTGAGGGTATCTCAATATTCCTTCAAAAAATAGACAAATCTCTGCTTCTCATTTGAAGTGCAACATTTGCCTAGATTTATACATCTAGGTTCTTCTTCCTCCCCTATGTTTACCTTCTGACAGTCACCTTGATTTATGTCTTCTTGAGGTGGAGGAGGTGATTTCAGAGCATCACATCTATCAAATTAGATTTGAAGAGAGCCAATCCATTTAGGAATATGATTTCCTTTTAATTGAAATATCCCTTTATCCATTACACCATCTAGGCAAAACTCATCACAGGTCGATGAAGATCCTTCAAAGAACGTAGTACTAAAAACTTCTACCAACTGCAAGAATTTATCAATTTGTTTATCATCTTGAAAAACCTGCCAATGCTTATCATTATCTGGAACTTTTTCTCTGTACACCATTTCAATTTTGTAGGAACTTTGCTTAAAATATGAGTGTGGCAATAGTAGGGAAGAAGAAACTGCTAGGGAATCAGCTTTGCTATTTAGTTCTCTGGGAACAACTTCTATGGAGAAAGCTTTGAACTCTTCAATCTCATCCCAAACATGATTTCTATAGTGTTTGAGTCTTTCATTTTTTTTTGAATACATTCCTCTTACTTGTCTCACAACACATTTTACATCTCCTTTGGCTCAGAGTACCTTGATACCCATTTTCTTCACCTCTTCAATACCAAGAAAAAGAGACTCGTATTCAGCAATGTTGTTCGTATTATCAAAATCTAGATTAAAATCTCGTAGAAAAAGGTCTCCTAGTGATATCAATGCAACTCCTAGTCTAGAACCAATAGAGGCACAACTGCCATCAAACTCCATTGTCCAAATGCCATCAGACTTATCAATTGTCACTTCTTCATTCATGTTTGGTGTGGATGAGATCATATAATTTCCAAACTTAGATTCCTGGTAGAGTATCTAAGACTTAGGATCTTCAGATGGGAATACCATGTATTTTGATTTTCCCTCTGGTTGTAGGAAAACCCTTTTATCTCCCACTAGAATAATTGCTTGAGACCAGTCAAGTTTGATCTCTCCTCCAAGATCCCAACAGAAAGTCTTGCTTAGAAGCATACCATAGCTTATTGGAATATCAGCTACAAGTATAGTGAGTTTAATCTTTTTACTGGGGTATGCTGCAAGGGCTACTTGAGCATCCTTGATTTGTCCAACTAAGGGGACTTGTTTTGCATCTAGGGAATAGCATTGACCAAAGGTCATAGTGAGGGGAAGATCCAGAGCTTTGGCTACTAAAGCAGGCATGATATTATGAGATGCCCCTGAATCTATAATGAAATTGTTCAACTTAAAGCCATGAATAAACAAGGACAAATAAAAAGGCTCTAGTTTTAATCCTACAGGAGGACTCTTTTCTTGTGGGGGATTATTTTCTTTGGTAGCTTGAGTTTCTACAGTAGCTTGTTTTGATAAAGCAACATTAGTAGTTTTATCTATAGAAGGTTTACCTAATTTAACATGCTTGACAAGTCTTTCCAACTCTTTTGGATTCATTCTAAGATATTCAGCAGGGGAAACTTGAATCTTAGAACTTTCACAGAAATCAATGATAGCAAAAGAAGTACCATAATTTTTTTTCTTCAATGATTCATCTTCTTTAGAAAAAGAGATTTTAAAGGTTGATGATTTTTGTGAAAAGTCTTTACCTTTGTCCCATCATTATGATGTTGATGGTGTGTCATTGACTTGAGAATTGTGGTAACTTCTGGTTAGCATGGTACATGCATGGTCCTGTAAAGTTGCCAAAATACTTCCTCCTTGCTTAGAGTTGGACTCATATTCTATGTAATAATTTCTAGAGCTGCCAGGCAACTGAGGATTTGCTTCATCATCAGGTGATTCTTCTATCAATTCTTAGTTCACATGCATCTGCATTGATTGGATCATTTCTAGATAGGAGGTACCATCATGATCATTTGTAAGGTGGAAGATACACATATTAGCTCTTCTAGGAGGAGCTTCTAGTAAATTCTTATCAGATGGGGAATAATTTTGAGATCTGTGACTAGGTCCAGCTTGTTTAGGAATTCCTCTTGGAATATCTCGATACAAAGGAGGAGGATTGGTATTACTTTTAGGAAGCTACCTCTTGAGGGTAATCACATCATTTAATAATATTTGTAGCATAGAATCAGAAGAAGATGTATTTTGTGCATTGGGTACTTGGACATCTTTTCTCCACTTCCCTATGGTGATGAAATCATCTTCTAGCTTAGTATCTTGGCTTTGAGTATTTTCTAATTCTATTGGTCTATTCCTTCTAAGATGAAAACTGATGTCCGGGGGCATAGAATTTACAAAGAATCATTGCTGATTTTCAGGGGTGGGACTTTTTGTAGTAGGACTCCTGTCAATGACTTTGTTATACCGGGCTACATAATCTCTCATAGGCTCATGGATCTCCTTTTTCATTTGTGTAAGTTGCGCTAAAAGAGAATGCTCATCATCTGTGCTTTTAAAACGGCCTTCAAATATGGTATTCATGGAATTCCAATCAATTATGGATCCCACAGGAAGATGTCCAAACCACTCCACTGCTCCTTCTGTGAGAGTTTGAACAAAGAGTCTAACTACTACATCTTTATTTTGCACCACTAAAATGCTAGTGGCTACATTAAAATAATTGAAATGCTCTTCTACAGCTACTTTTCCATCCCTAGAGAAACTTGGAAGAACATCTTTGGCTCTGTTAGGAAGAGCATGATGAGCGGTTAGAGCTAAAGGGCCTAATGCATTACCCCATGGTTGAGCCATGATAATTGTTGGAAAGATAGTTAAAAGAGGAGGGGCTTGAATCCCCGATAAAGTCAAGGCTTGCTACTCACAAGTTTTAGTAGATGAACAAAAAGATTCTTTAGGAGGAGGAGAAGGTCTACTTTGGGCATTTTTCTTAGAGGGGAAGACTCTTGTGGTTTCAAGATTTCTCAATTCCACAAAAATACTGTAAAAAATACTCGCCTCTCATTGAGACCTAGTGTAATGTCTAGACTCCATCTTGGTAGTTCTATTGTCATTGAATTTCTCTATCGACTACTGTAGCTTCTCGAGCTACAAGGAGACCCCTCAACCATTCACTGATCACTTCCTCTTCTTCTAACACTAATTGAACTTGCTGATACTATTCATTACTTATTTTTACTTTCCAATCCAAGTTATTTAGATCTGCAATAATATCCTCTTGAGTGTCATGAAAGTGCAGACCAAGTTGTAGGACTAGAGGAACTTCATCTTGACCAGGTATTACATCAGCAGGTAACACCATGCTTACACATTAAATCAAGCAAAGACATTGGTTTACTACTTTAGCTCCCTAGTAGAGTTGCAAAAAACTATTAGTAAATGAATTTGTCTCTTTTTCAAATTTATTTCTATACTCTATAACCCATCAAGAAACATTAAATCTTTACTAACAACTAGATTAAACATGAACTATTTAACCCTTTGAATTATGGTACAACTCCTAGTAAAATCTTTAATAAATTCTTATGAAAAAGAACAATGCATTTTTGCAATCATTAAACTTTTGACCAAAAAGTTGGTAAGGCATAAATAGTAACTTTCATCAATATGACATAATTACTGGCAATTGGAAGCAACTAACATATATGAAGCTCACATACTTCAATAAGAAAACACTACGCTAATCTAAGGCACAAATTTAACTAGAATTCAAAGAAAGATAAAGACATTCAACCAAGAAATTCTACTCAATGTAAGATATCCCAACAGAGATCCACCCACAAATATAAACCAAAAGATTTATATCAATAAGTCTTTTTCATTCATTGATTTAGAAACCTTAATTCCAGTCTTTCAACAAAATAATAAACTTAAACTGTTCTACTATTAAGAAAAAAAACTACTAACATCCCTTTCAACAGTTTTCTCTTGGCTTTATATAGCCATTGGTTACAATTTATTAAAAATAGTAATGTTTATCAAAACTCCTAGAGTTTCAGCTCAGAACTTCTTAAGATAACCAAAATATGCTAAAAATAGAAAATACTAGAAAAATAAAAAACAATGACCCAAAATAAGTGGAGCATGATTGCGAGTCGTGGCTGAGTTGGATGCCTTTGGTTCAATTTTGAGAAGACCTAGATGCAGATACCTACCTCCACTCTTCATGATAAACTGATGCGATGATGATGGTGGCATGATATGGTAGGCTGATAAGAGTGATTCTCTATCTAAGAACTTACTTATCTTTTCATATCTAACTGAACCTTGATCTGTGAGACTCTAGGTGATCTACAAAAATGACTAACATAGCCACAATATTAGCTATAGAAGTGAGATCTTTAGTTGTAATCTCTTTACTACCTCTGATCACTGCTACAACTACTTTAAATTCTTGAGTCATTTTCTCTACCTTTTTAATATCTTGGGTACTCTCATCCATTAGAATGATATTCAGGCACTTAAGGTCTTTTTGCATTGTATCTATAAGACCTTTAAGGTCATTAAGAAAGAAGGTCACTCCTTCACATCCATCTTTAATGATTGAATTTCACCATTCGATACTTTTCACAAAGACATAAAGAACTTCCTCATTCAGGCCAAAAACTAGTTTTTCCATAAGGAACTTGGACACTCCATAATGATCAATTTCTAACAACTAATCAGCTATACCCATCTATTTCTTCCTCTCCTTTCTCCATTCAATTAATTCAATTATAATCTTTGACATGGTTTTAGTCACAACCCCATGCATTTCAATTAGCTAAGTAATATAATCACTTCCCTGTTGAATCATCCCTACAACCCATTTATTGAAAACCTCCACTACTAGTTTATTCCTTTGAATTTGGTCTAGAGTTTTGCAAAATTCTTGTGAGTGAGGATCAAACATATGAGGTACTTGGGTCAGTGGAAGTGGGCTAGGATCTTGAATAGCCTAGATGAATTCTGCTAGCCTCTGTATGGTATCCTTTAATTCCTTCTTATCTCTTTCATCTTTGAAAGTCTTGTGCAATATTTTTCGTGTAGAAGATTCAAGATGCTTTGCATCTACTACCCTGCTTGCAACTCCCCAGTCTATCTTCTCAATAATCAAATCTTTAGCAGAGGCTTCAGAAACATTTTTATCAGACTTTGGTAATGCACGTTCTATTGTCCATCACCCAGTCTTCTCGTCAACCTCTATCATTGACTCCATCCTGATTCTTTGAGGTATGACAGAAGCACCCAAGCATTTACTGACCATGTCTTCAATTGGCAGAGTTATTGGTAGAACATTTCACTTCTTACTGATAGATTTCTCTAGCCAGCTAAGAGTGGGAGGAGGAGTTTGAAAGGTATCACTCACCACAGCTATTGAGGCATTTCTAGAATATTGTTGATTTCCCTTTGGAGTCGATGTATCTTGACTCGAGTTATTTGGATCAGCCTGTTCTGACATATGAGTATCCATTAGATCAAGATCAATCACATCCTTATCGTCGATCAACATATCACTTTCCTTTCTTTTTTTTTGGAGGTTCTTATTATTGGTGAAGAGTGAGGAGAGGCTTGTTTCACAGGGACATCTTTAGAATTTCTCTTATTTTTAGCTTTGGATGTACCTGTAAGAGAAGCATTTTTGTTAGCAAAATCAATAGGCTTGGTTATTGAATCACTATGTATTTTCCTCCTTGTATTGTGTCTCCTTGGAGGGGGAGGCTGCTTTCTCTCGACCCATTTCCTAGTTCTTTTAATCACATTGAGGGTCTTGATTATTATGCTCTCCCTCTCATCAATACTCTAGTCTATTTCAACTAGTGTTGTACCCCTAACTCTGGCTTCAAACTGATCATCAATTATCTCTACATCATCATCCTCATCTACTGCTATGATATCAATCTGAATATTTAGGGTAACAATCTATCCAAGGGTAAACCTTGACCAAGTTCTTTTTCTTACTTCAAAATCATCAGCACAACCCTCCCAATAATCCTCTATTTGGGGAATATGTTAAAACTCAGAAGATAAATTAAAATGTTGAGCAACATATCCTCTACTATCAAAGTCCTTCCTGAGCTTGAATGTTTTCAGATTAAGCTTCCTTAATTCATGCTCTAGATTTAGGGCAGGTATAATACCCTAACTCAACTGGAAAGCTCGACTTCGCTCTACCCTTCCTTTCCTTGACTTGTTTATGATCATATGCCAGTTTGTGAGCCACTTCTGCAATAATCAAGCTATCAAAAGCATACCTGGGCAACATGAATGGTTCCCCTTCAAAACCACCAATTCTGAGATATGTGAACCTTCTGGACTGGGTGAAGAAATTTCCATAAGTATTGATAAAGGTTATAGCTTCTTCAGACATTCTCCGCTTAATATTCCCTTGAATTTCATAGGTTAATCTCCTGAAGAACACCCCATTTAATTTTGGAAAGATGTCAACATAATATTCCTTCTGTAGGTGAGGGTAGTAATCATGGACCTTCATATTTTGGAGGGGCTGCTCATGAAATAAACCCTTCCACTCTCAAGTATAGGCTAGGATGTAAAATAGGTAGGAAGACATGTGAAAGCTACTACCAGCAAGGAAGTTTGCTAACTGATGATTGAGTTCATCGACAATGGTTTCGGCCAAGTCAATATATTTTTCCCCTCTAAGAGTGACCTGGATATAGAAATACATCTAGTCATGCCAATAATATGCATGTTGGTTTCCTTTTATTCTATTGAGAAAAATAATTAGTTCAACTACCTCAAGCTTGAAATGATCTATGGTGAGTGGTTTTGGGAGCCCGAAACCTCCTTTTTTAGCTTTTAGCAACTAGTATTGAGCTATCTCATTCTTGTAGATTTGTCTCTTGGTGGCCAAAATTGTCTAGAATGAGGGAATATTTCACCCTTCATATGGGTCTCTTTCAGGGTTCCCTATTTCCTTCAAGATGATATCTCTATTTATATACACTAGTGAACTCCTGTCAACCTTTTTAATACATTTCTCCTCAAAACTATATCTTCTTGCACACTCAAGAACTAGCTCTCGATAGGGGGCCACTATAGGGAAAGTGGTTGCATCTGTCAAACTAGTTTGAATAGATTTTTCTAGCATGGAACCTAGGATGGGCTCTTTGACTCAACTTAACAGTTCCTCTAAGGTATTAGGAATAGTCCCAAGAGATAACTGAGGGGGGTGAATCAATTATCTACAAGTTTTAATTCTTTATCCAATTAAGTATTCTTAAACATAAAGCTTAAACACAATGAAAGAACACATGAACACAACACAAATATTTTGATTATGAGGAAACCCAAATAGGTAAAAACCTCGGTGGAAATTGACACCCACTAATATTCTGTACTAGTGTATTATGATCCTTGTTAGAAGATCCTTAACCCTGTTAGGAGTTGCTTTATAATATATTCAGCATAGTAGACCTGGTCAAGGGTCAAATCCTATTAGGATTCTTTTACAATTTTCCATGTTAGGGGAGAGGATGCATTTCTCGAGAGCTCACTGCTCAAAGGGGTGAAGGTTACAAGCTTCTGAATAACAAATACACACTATATCTGGATCTAGGCAAACTGTGCTTAGACTTGCTATCTAGATTAGTTCCAATGAATAGCAAAAACACTTTACATGGTCACATAGACCTTCTTCTAATGGCTCAACACTTCACACACTCTTCTCTGTTCTCTTTAATCAACTATGAACCACACCAAACAATCACAAATGACTTCCTATAAATATCTTTCCTCTAAATGATATAATCAAGTTAGCCTATTAGAACCACCTTGAAATCATATTAGAGAAGCCATAACAAACTCCAATAATAATTTAGTTGGCTCTACTAAGCACGCAACATATTATGGGACCTATCCAAGAAGATAATTGTAGACGCACGCTACACACTGTCAGCTCTACCAAAACAACTGGATCTTTTTCCTCAAGATAAATTACTTCATGCACTCTTAATTGAACATCACTAACTCTCCTCTAAGCTTAAATCTAAGGGCACATACCCAAATGATAGATGCAACTTTTGAACCAATAAAACCTCTATCGGCTCTTCTAAACAAACATAGGAAACTACTACTTATGAATAACGACTGCATACCTTCACTTCTACTGAATATTAGACTATGCGTCAATGACTAAAACATCACTAACATGTCTTCAACATATATCCAAGCACACAAGGCTCCATGAAAAATATACGAACAACCATACATAGAACACTGCATGTTACTTTGTCAGGAACACTATTGACACAAACTGCTATATAATAGTCAGAACTAATAGTTGACCTCTGCACCCATGATATCATGTCCATGCTACATATACTGAAAGCTTACTATGTTAGGCCTTTTTTCTATCATTGCGAAAATCCTTTAAAATGGCCTATTTTCCTACAAATTTTCTTGAAGTTCCCTTTTCCCTATGTTCTTCAATGTGTCACCTGGCTCTGGTCTAATTTGCACATGCTGAATTGCAAAATAAAAAAAGTTATTCAAATTCTAAGGTCCGCGGGAGGCACTTTCAAAATCTACCTAAGTGTCAAAAACCCACAGTGTTTTCAAAAGTCCGTGATGTTTTCAGTCTGTGTGTTTTCGCCCTGTGTTGTTTTTGACCCCTTGTGCTTCCTATTTTGTGTGCTTATCTTTTGGCATCAGAAACTCTGTGTGTTTTCAGCCTTCCACTATGTCGAAAACATTGTGTGTTTTTGACCTTTCACTAGTTCCCTGTCTGCCAGCTTTCCTTAAGTGTGCAAGTGCGATGGGTGGTGGGCCTGAGCCTTCAGAGTTCTTCTTGATTAGCTGCCACATGGCCACATGTCAGACTTCTCTGACATGTGATCATGCGACCGCCTACCACCTGGTCGTGTGGTTCTAGTCCTTCTTGTTGTTCATCCTTCCTGGTGATTTATTCTTCATCCAGTGACCTGGCGACTAGCGGTTATCTTTGGTCTCCTGATTCTGGTGGTTAAGTGGCTAGCATCCAATGACTCAGTGACTATTAGTTGCATGATCTCTGAAGGATTGGTAGTTATCTGCTAGCATCTCATGATCACATGGGCTGTTAGTCATGTAGTCACTAAGTGCTTGGTGATTTGTCTCTTCGCATTGCCCAGCATGGTTATAGTTCAGACAGGATCGATGGTTCCCGCAAGTTTGCATGGTGAAGATGCATGAGGTTTATTTCTTGCACTTTTGCGACGGCCATCAGATTTTTTTTTGTGAGCTTGGTGTGGGCCCATTGTTAGAGGGGTGACATGTGGCAGCTTGTGATTGGCTATCACATGGTCGCATAGCCCAATTTTTGGCTATGTGATCATGCGACCGCTTGCCACGTGTCCATGGTAGTATGGTGTTGGTTGCAATTCAGTGGTGGTTTTGGTGTTCTGAGTTGGTGGGTTTTCATTCATCCACATGGTGATGACTTGGCTTGTCAGAGGTGCCCATGTTAAGGCTTTAATCTAATGGTTGGCGTATGATCGCAAGGAATATTCCAAGCCTTTGTGATCATGTGCCATCCATCAGATTTTATCCCATTTTCTAGGGCGTGCTAAGGTGGCATCATAGTTGTAGAGCTAGAGGTGGGGCTATTGTCGGAGGGGTCTATGATGAGGTTGGATCCTACGGCCGGCGTAAGTTCTCATGGGATTTGTTAGAGCCATGAGATCTTATGCCAGCTATTTATTTTCAAAGGCTCATGGAAGGTGGGTCCTGTGTTAGTCTGACTGGGTGTGGATCAGCGAATGGTTTAGTGACATGTGGCTTCAGGCGGGCCCGGTTGGAGTCTAGTGTTTGACGGTCACGGAGTCGCTAGATTTTTAGCAAAGGGTGCAATGCATTTCATGTACTGACATAAGTTCTTTGATCACTAGTTCACCAGATAAAATGGGGCTGGTGTTTTTGGTGACTTGGTGCTAACATGGAGGCTTGTCACATGTTCGCATAGCCTAGTTTCTGAGCTATGTGATCACGTGACCACTGATGGTATCATGGTAGTGGAGTTATAAGTGGGGCCACTGGGTTTATAAAGTCACTAAAAGACCAACAGATCTCGTGGTTGTCGTATTACCACTAGGGTAAGGTGTGAGGAAGATAGTTTGGTGATGTGATGACAACCGTCGATCATGTTAAAGATGTAAAACCCATGAGGGGAGATTAATCTGACGGCTACGATATAAAGTTGAAGAAGGTTTAAATGTGGACCATTGTTTCTTTGCAGGCACCATTGATTTAGCTATTGGTATTCAAATTCAAATTTCTCTAAGAGCTTCTAGCACCATAATGTACCAAATTACCAGAATTGAATGCAAAAAAGACCCTGTTCGGTGAGAAATGACTGGTTTTCTATTTGCAGTGTGGTTCAGGGTATGGTTAGATTGTTTGTAGGGCTTATACTATTTTGGTTGTGTGCTCAAGGCTTGTTGCAGGGTGTCCTTTTGAGCCCAGTTTTATGATCCCTTGTACTTGCAGAGTAGACTCTCATGATTAGGGATCAGTTCGGGTTTCCTCTTTTCTAGTTTCCTATGTTTCCCACCCATGTAATAACTTTTAGACCATTTCCAGTAGGTTGGGTGTGTAACACCTCGCCAGGCAACCCAAGAGGACAAGACATAAACCTCTATAAAATGCAAGTAGTAAATTTCTTTTTTTAATTTTAACTAGAATAATATTTATCATTACACTTCATATTACTAAAAAAATAAATAATTTTCTACTACTTGAATGTAATATTTATATAACTTAAGTCCTCACGGGTTCCCTAACGTTACTACTAAAGCAATATCACATAAACCATTTACATGCATAAGATATTCATGGAATCATGAGCTTGAAAGATCTACGTTCATTTTAATGCATCAAGTTAAATGTCCCTAACTTATTTCTTTTATTAAACATAAGTTAATCATCCAACATCATTATTCCTTTTACCAACTCATTCCATAAATTCATATTGATTTCATCTACATCTACCATCCTTTATATCACTTTTCTCTAATAATTTAGGTAAGAGATTAATATTCATTAAGGTAGACATCATCCTAGGTACTTCATTAACATGAACCAAGTATTAACATTATAATCAAGTTACTATTTTATTGCATTGTTTCATAACCATTCATTCTTAATAATTCCAATCACTAATCTATCATTTCTCAATAATTTCCTTGGATTCTTTCATCAAGAGAGAATACATTATTGTTGTGATACATCATTATATATAACTATATTTAAGATTATTTCTTTTACACGTGGACAACATAAGAGGATAGGAGAAATAACATAAACACTTTCTTTTAATGCTAGTAACATGTCCAATATTCCACGATCTTTTCCCTTTCTTTTACCTAGAACTACCCATTCCCTTATGCATTGCCTCGAATTGAGATTACATCAATACTACAAGACTCCTTTTAGGAGATTAAAAATTACATGAATACAAATACATAAGTACATCTCAACATATTAAAATATCCAATAAGAAATCTTCAACTACAGATCTGGAAAGGAATATGTGCTAGGATCATCCAAAGAGTCACGATCAATACCTCGATATAAATATTAACCACCCAACCATGTGGAACCAATAGGCCCACTCCCCCGAGCTAGGAGATAGAACCAAAGGCCCATACAAGAGGTAACAACTAGAAAATTCCTAAGGTGGTGATAAAAGTTCCCCAAGGTCACAACAAAAAAAGAAAAGACAAGAAGACCACAAGGACTACCAGAGGCATGATCAAATTTGGTAGAGACTCTAAGCTACAAGCTAGGTGAGTGTCATCACATAGCCCTCACCCCTTGGGTTGTCCTGGTATTAGCCACTCTTGGCCCCAGCCCCCAAGTAGGCACATGCGAAACTGAATGCCTCTCGTACAGACAAGGTCATTTAGTCGTACATACACATAGGTACCTTCTCCCACTCCCATCCTTAGTCTTTACTAGCACTAAAGGCATGGGCAAGGCACAATTAATCTTGATTAGTGTGTAATTTCCCATTCCAATAATCTCCCATTCCCAATTCATTTATTTAGGTTATCACTTGATTAAATAACTCATAGTAAGTTATCCTGGTACTAGCCACTTAGGGCCCCGACCCCTCACTATGAGCCACTCACCTAGTGTACTTAGGTTCCCTAACATACATATAAAAATCATAAGAACATAATAGATTCATCATCAAAAATTCATATCAATTCCATAACAACATTTGATTGAGTTTAGGAAAACATATGTTGTCCCTAGTCCACTTGACAACCCTAAACCCAATATGGCATTCAGAATGTTCCAAACATATAAGAAGACATCCAAGTGATATTATAAACATATTTATAGTATACATAGATCCAATTAACCAAAAAAAAATTCTAATAGCCTCTGGTAACCATACGAAACCTTAAAACTTAATGATGTTCTTAAATTGAATTATTTCAAGCAAGGATTAAATGCAAAAAATAGTCATCATAGAACAGTCATCAATATCTTCCACAAAAAAAAAAATAAAGACAATTGCTTCAGTGAAGATTTAGATAATATAATTATGGACTCTCAATTTGATTTTTAAGAAGATCCAATGGTGGGAAAGAAAGTTATGACTTCTGGTTTAAAATAGAAAACTCTGGTTAGGGTTCAGACCTGCCTTCACTAAAACGGTTGTAATTTTTGCAAAACATAATTAAAATTCACCAAACCAATTGGAAATGAAAGATAAGACTTAGTATAATCTCTTATATCAAATTTATACTTTTATATAATCATATCAGCCTGTAGCATACGAATACATTTGATAGAAAATTCAGAATCAAGAATGGACAGGCATAGTCTGCCAAAATGTCAAAAATAAGGCATTAATTCGACCCTAAAAATAAAATCAAAGAGATACCCATTTGAGATCTGTGAATTTTACTTCCAAAAAATAAATTTATTAAAACCATATATGCAATTTAAATTATTATAATAATAGATCTTCAAAAATGGGTTGCTAAAAACCCTAGGAAAATACATGCCAATTCTTACAAACAAAAACTCAAAACTTTAAAATAACCATAGAAATGAAGAGTAAAGATATAATAAATAATGATAATATATAAATAGATCCATAATCTATTAGAGACATAAAGTAACTAAAATATTCAATCCATACCTCATGTCCTACGAAGGTTGAATCGAAGAAGGAAGGAAACAAAAGAGAAGGCAAATCCAAACTTGAGAAGCATCCTTCAAACCCTATCCACTTTTAGAAATCTCCATGAAAGAAATAAATAATTCCATAGAAAAGAATCCCTCTCTCAACTACTGAAATTATCACAAAAATGTCTCTCTCCCAAAAGCAAAGATAACCAAAAATTCTTAAAGACATTTGCTTACAAACTCTCCCTCACATCTCCAAGTTTTCTCTCCAAAATCTCCATGAAAAGTAAGGCCATCCTCTCCTCAATGCTTCAGCCCCAAAATATCCTCTCTTCAAATGAGAAATTAGTGCATATAAATAGATTTCCAAAGGTTGAGAGGAAAAGCAACCAACTCCCAACTAACTCTTAACTAAAGGGTATTATAAAATAACTTAATATCATAAAACTATATTACTCACATATACAATAAAAGATTATTTGTATTCATTCATACACATATGTAATATTATCCTAACATATATGCATATGCCATCATTAATTACATCAATATCTATATATATAACCTATCCACATTATTAATAATTAACAATTGAGAATAATATACCTCGCATTATTTAATATTTAATTATTAATAATATTATACTTTACATTAATCCCAAAATATACACCATCAACAATATCTACAATAATTAACATATAATCACATATAAATTATATATATATAAATACATATATGTGTGCACCCATATATATATTTCTATATATATATATATATATTTATATTTATATAGATACATGGCAAATACCAAACACTATAATCTATAAGATTATGAAGTAATAGATCACAATATTATTACCTATTTATAATTACTATAGGATATAATCATTGAGGTAGAATAAAATCACATGCCTCAAAATAAATCTAATCATCCAAAGAGGCCAAACAAATCATCTATGAAACATATCGAGAAAACCATAAGATCAAACAAGGTCAACCAAATTCAACAAAAAAAGTCAAGCCAAACTCCTAAAACACAACATAGAAAGATTAACTAAGAATCATACCAAGAAGGAGAAATAAATAAAATGAGTAAGAAAATCATACAACCAAATGAATTCAAGTGGCCACAAGGCACTAACTACAACCATGCCCAACCGAGTGCATTGGATATGGGTTTTTGACCCAAAGGTTGATTGACAAAGAAGGAACCCTAATAT
This sequence comes from Chamaecyparis obtusa, assembly GCA_027943335.1. Lineage (NCBI taxonomy): Eukaryota > Viridiplantae > Streptophyta > Pinopsida > Cupressales > Cupressaceae > Chamaecyparis > Chamaecyparis obtusa. Next base: position 47,893 of record BSBK01005355.1, read on the forward strand.
TCCCAAATTGGAATAATGACAAAGGAAGAATCATGTAGGGGCCTTAGTGCTATCTCCATAACAACAACCATTGAGGATTTGAGGGCATGCTCAGACCTGTGAAGCCAGGTGAAGTCGATGCCCGGTACCTACAAGCCTGCATCACAAAGAAGAAATACATATGCATAGATATACATATAAAAGAAAACATTGCAGACAAATGACCGAGATCGATACATCGTGTGGACCACAGCTATGTGAGTAACTACGACTTCGTCCTGAATCATGAAAACATATCATGTATATATATACACTCAAAGCATGTAGCATCATCATAATGAAGGTTAGAATCTCAAGCATTGTGTTAGTCTCTTATCAATACTAATAATAAATCAATATAATCAAATCATCAAGTGAGATACAAGATTCATCCAAAGTAACCTTAATAGAAGAAAATATAAATAACCACTTATATATATCTATCAAGTACATATCATATAACATCTTAACTATGTTCATAAACATCTTGAAGGTACTCAATACATACATGGAGATAAATACATACAAAAATGATACCTTTAGATAGTATGTCTAATATTAGAATCATTGAGTACTAGCTTATGAAATTATTATAAACAACTATAGGAATAGATCAAACAAGTATCATGTACAACTTAAGCTATAAGAAAACATCGAAAGATCTTAATTCTTTCAAAAACACAAAACTTATATTAGGGTTAGAGGGGTATTACAGGGTGGTTGAAACCCTAACCCTAGTCATCCGTAGCTTGTTGCAGATTTCAAGATGACTACGGGGTATATGTTGCAATTTTTTTGGATTTTGTAAGGGTTCCAAAACATTTTTTGTTTTTTGGTCCCTAGTTTTTTACTGTATTACACTGATAAAGGTCTAATTTGGTGTCTTTTTCTCAGATTTGTGTCATGCTAATTCTATGCTGATTCTGGATTTGTTAATGAAAACATTCTTGAATCCCAATCTTGTATCTTGTGTATGTCTTCTTGCTTGTCTCTGAGCTCATATATGTTAATATCACAAAGTGTGTTAATGTATGGTAAACAAAGAGTATTTTGAATTCATCTATGAGTTTCTAACAAAGTTAGGATTAAAGCCTTTTAGGTGAATTCAGTGAGTTTACAGCCAGGTATAGAATTTAATGTCCTTGTGCTTGAGGGAAAGGGGTAATAGGCAAAGAACTTACCCTGGTTTCCATTGTGTTTGATTTAAGGTGTTCAGTTGAGGCATAAAGTTGGGTGACTCTTAGCCCTAGGATAAGGCACTTGTCTTTTCTCTTGAAGTTGCATGGTTAACAACCACAAACACAAACATTCATTTGATAAACCTTCTATAGACTTGTGTTGAGCATTGTGTACATCATTTTGAGACTCCTTTAGAGAAGTGAGTCAAGGGTACACCTACCTCAGCATCAAAGCTCAAAGTGTAGAAGGATCCTTTGATCCTTGTTAGTTGGCCCTCTTCCTTGTGGACTTTGAAGTGGTGACAGAGTCGGGAGTTTTATTTGAATTATCTAGCAAAGTGTAAATCTGCAAGTTGAAGATCAAAGGGAATAATCCACAACCAAAAAAATGGTGACTCTGCTGGGGAGAGTCTAAAGAGGAAGGTTTAGTTCTATTCTTGTTTTCCTGAGTGTTTTGAAGATTTCCCATCTAGGTGGGTGGCGGCTCAAAGGTTTGAACTAGTGCAACATATTGAAGAAGCATGGAGAAAAGAAGAAATACTAGGTCATATGTTAGAAAGAATCTGGAGGTCACTCTGGAGCAATTACCTAAACAGGGAAGCAAGAGCTGGATTAGAAGGAATGGTGAGCCTACCAGTCCTCCCATGAGAGAACAGAGAAATGCAAGAGCCAGAAGACCACATGCATCCTCAAGTGAGGATGGTTCACAAGACAGAGTTTCTAGATTAGAAGGTGGTCACTCTGAATAAAGATTTTATGATACCCTTGAGGCTACATTTCATGATAAAGGTCCTTTGCCTATAGGTCAAAATGAACAAAATAGAGATGTGGGTTTAGAGGTTGACTTAGATTTTGAAGAAGATCAATTACGAAGAGAACCCATGAGACATAGGTAGGTTCATTTCCCATATCAAAATCTTCCTGATATGGATGTGTCATCTGGTTCCGATGACATTATGGTAGATCTTGATGATTTGAATGCACTAAGGTTGTAGTTGGTAGAGTAGGATGCCATACATAAAAGATTATAGGAGGAGAGAGAGGCTCAAAAGGTAAATGCTTTGATAGAGAGGAAATCTCTTTTGAGAAAAATAAATGAAATGAAGGAGAGAAACAAAATTCTTGTTTCTACTCCTAAAATGTTGTAGCATGATGTGTTTGGTGATCTTGATGCCTTGAGGAGTGAGCAAGAATGCTTACTACAGGACCATGAATTTGAAGATGAGGGCCCTGTGGTTAGACAAGTGCAAAGCTATGTCCCTTTGCCTAAAGATAAAGATGGGCACAGGATTACCAGACCTGCTATTATTATAAATGAGAAAGGAAAGCAGAAGATGGTGGGTGACCAGGCAAGAAAACCAGTGATAATACCAGAGATCCCACCACCTAATTCAAATAAGGACATTGAAATGGAGAGAAGGAGAAAAGAAGATGAGGACCTTGCAAGAGAACTAGAGAGAGCTGAGGTTGACGCTGCTATTGCAGAAAAAAAAAGGAAGATCCAATTTTTACGGGCGTCTTCAGCTAATGCTCTTGGCCCATCTGCTACTGAACTAGGTATGCTATCTATGACTACTGCTTTTTCACTTAGTAATGCTACTAATTCTTTTCCTTCTTCATCTGCTAGGATAGGTGCAGATCCTAGGCAGCAGTCAAATGCACAGATAAATGTAGATGCTAATGTTGATCCTAAGGTTAACACTAGCTCAAGCTTTCAAAGAAGACCTATGCAATTAGAAGGCTATAGGAAGATAAGTTTTGATGGAATTCCTAGCTATCCAAATGCTTTTCCAAATGATATTAGACATAAGGTACCTAAGTTTGCTGGTAATAATGCTATTAGTTATGAAGGGAATTTTAGGTTATTTGTTGATATGCTTAATTATTATGAGGTAGAGCATGAGGATGTTTTCATGAAATTGTTTGTTCAATCTCTAATGGAGGATGCTAGAGATTGGTTTAAGAGGCTTCCTGATAGATGTATTGATACTTGGGACTCTTTTAAGAAATGTTTCAAAGAGCAGTATGGTGATAGGCCTAATCTTAGCTTCATGTTGAATGAATTCAATACCATAAGGAAAAATCAGAATGAGTCTGTAGCTGAGTTCAACATGAGATTTCAGAAAGGTATGCACAAGTTGTTCCAAGTCATGCGGTTGGATGACAATGTCTGTCTAACTACATACTTCAATGCATTTGATGGGAAGATGGGATATTTATTGAGTGATAAAGAACCAGGAACTATTAGGGATGCTTTTAGGATTGCTGTCAATATTGAGAACAACATGAAAATATCAGGAAAGTTGGGTGGAAAGAGAGATGACCTAAAGTTGTTTGGGGACAAGAAATAGAAGAGAGAAAATGATAAGAATTTTTGATCTAGGAGGCAAGAAGAAGATAAGTTGGATAAGGTGCTTAATACATTGAAGGATTTGAAGGCACCTACAAATAGGAACGTTAGTGCTCCTACCAATGAGAGGCCTCAATTCACCAACAATTTTAGTAAGCAGAATAGACTGCATAATTACCCCTACAACACCCAATGGAAGGATGGCAAGCCTATTGTCCCTGCTGCAAGAGGAAATAATGATAGAGGTGTCCCTGAACCTCTACATAAAGCTTTAGTAAATGTTATGGAAAATGTACCATGGTGTGTTGTGAGCCAGTCCCTTCATTCTGTAGAGCATTGTGTGGTTGCACAATCTATGGCTGCAAATCAAGACTGTGGTGATGAGAAGATAGAACAAGAAGAAGAACAAGATGATGTTGGTTGCAACATGGCTTCTTCATATCTAGGATATGAAGATGATTTTGATTTTGATGAAGAGGCAGATGTGAAAGTGAAGAGACATAATCAGGCCCTTTTTCATCAAGAGGTTTTTTTTTATGGTGAATGTGTTGATCAAAAAACATGTAACATGAACTCTTCTCCTAAGCCAGTAAATTTGAGAAGACCTTCTAGAGAAGAGATGGAGAGGATTACTGGAGAAATGATTGCCCAGGTGTAAACTAGAGGCATGGTGGCAAGGAACATAAATGAGAAAGCTATAGGAATTTTTATAAAGAGTACCAACTCTGGAGAACCTAATGAGAACAAATCAGAGGTTGATCACATGGTGAAACTAAAGAATGTAAAAGGTAAGCATTGTGAGCCTAAGTGAGTTGGAGTTGAAAAGGTCTCTAGTGAGATTGAGAGGCCAGTTAACACAGTGGCTAAGGCTGAAAAAATGAAGGTGGTCAATACACCTGATATGTCACACAAGGAAAAGGATGTTAAAGCAGTATAGATTGAGATTCCTACTTCTACCCCTATTGACATGTTATCTGTATTGTCATAAATTACAGTTAAGGTTCCATTGTCAGAATTATTGAGGATCCCTAAACATAAAGATAAGGCTATTGCATGGGTTCGTAATACTCACAAAAATGATACTTCATGCAATGGATCTCAGGATAAAGCTTTGAAGGATGTTGCTGCTTAGGGAATTGTGTCTCAAATTCCTCCAATATATTTGGACAGTTCTATCAATGCTGGCCTTGAAAATATTGATCCATTCTTCTTAAGTGTTCTTGTGAATGAGATGAAGTTAAGAAATTGTATGATTGATAGTGGTGTCTCTAATACTGTCATGCCTTTCAAAATCATGGAAAGGTTAGGCCTTAAAGTTGATATAGGTCATGGCAGGTGTTGTGCAATGGATCAAAGGGAGGTACCAGTCATTGGGACTATCAATGCAATGCCATATAGGTTGGCAGCATATCCAGAGAAGGAGCTAACAATAAATGTTTTAGTGGTGGATATCCCTCCTCATTATGGGATGTTGCTATCTAGAAGATGGAGTGCTACCATGGGTGGAAGTTTATAGTGTGATCTGTCCTATGCAACTTTCAAGATTGATGATCAATTTATCAAGATTGAACGAGAGCTAAGAATATGCCACATGATTGAGAGAAACATAGATAATGAAACTACATGTTTTGTAGATACTGATGTAAATGCTTTTAGGGCAGAGATCCCTGTATTTGAAAATAATCATATTTTGTCACCTATTTCTACTAAGGTAGGTGCTGACTCTATGAAGGGTGATTTGTGGGTCATGTACTTTGATGGTGCAAACTGCAAAGATGGTGCAGGAGTAGGTATTTTGCTTATTTCTCCTGATGGAAACACCTACAAGTTCTCTTTCACATTGAATTTCTTTTGTACAAACAATATAGCAGAATATGAGGCCTTGTTGTTAGGACTAAGGTTGGCACAAAAATATGGTATAAAATGCATAAGTGTTATTGATGATTTTGAGTTGGTGGTGTCCCAAGTCAGGTCAGTGTATGCTTCCAAGAATAGAAGGTTGAAACAATATAGGAATGCAGTGTGGGATTTGATTGAGCATTTTGATGCCTTTAATATTGAGTGGAAGGATAGGAGTAACAACAAGATGGTTGACTTGTTGGCCAATATTGCAATCAATCCTAATGATGTTACATTCTTTGGTATTTCTAAAGTTGAAATTCAGGCTAGGCCTAGTATACCAGACAATATTGAGAATTGGCAAGTTTTTGATTGTGATAATGATATTTTGAAGTTTATGGATTGCAAGGATCAGTATCATGGTTAGGAACTTGATTGTTCAGCCTTGGTTGAGTCGATAGAAGGAAGGGAGGTTGTCTTAGGCAATGAGGTCATTCAGCTTAGAACTAACAAGGTGCCCAAGGGGCTTGTTGTTTTGGAGATTGTCTTTAACAACCAAGATAGAGTTCAAAATAATATCAAAGGAGAAAATCATGTTGATCTTGAGGAGATAAATCTTGGATCACATGAGGCACCTAAGAAAGTATACATTGGTAGAGATATATCTCAAAAGGTGAGGAGACATTTGGTTGAATTATTGAGGAAATTTAGGCATGTTTTTGCATGGTCATATGAAGACCTAAAGGTTTATAGAGAGGATTTATTTCGGCATGTTATTCCATTAAGAGAAGATGCTAAACCTTACCGGAAAAAGAAAAGGTCTATTAATCCTACTTTGGCACCCAAGATGCATGAAGAATTAATGAAGTTGAGAGATGCTAGTATTATCAAACCTATAAGGTATTCTTCTTGGGTGTCAAATCTTGTTCCTATAAGAAAAAAGAATGGTAACATCAGGCTTTGTGTAGACTTCAGAAATTTGAACATCAGCTCATTGAAAGATTATTATTGTTTGCCCAATATGGAGGCTATGTTGCAGAGAGTAACCAGATGAGAATTGATGTCAATGATGGATGGTTTCTCTAGCTACAATCAGGTCATTGTTAAGGAATCAAAATAATTCAAAATATCCTTTACAAAACCTTGGGGAACATATGTTTATGTGAGAATGCCTTTTGGTCTCACAAATGTTGGTGCTACTTTTCAGAGGGCAATGGATGTTGCCTTTTCAAATTTCATTAATGTTTTCCTTGTTGTGTATCAGGATGATCTAACTGCCTATTCCAAGAAGGAAGAGGACCATTGTACTCATTTAGAGAAAATATTTATGAGGGCCTTGGAATTTGGCATTTCATTAAACCCAAGGAAATGTGCTTTTGGTGTCACAGAAGGTAAGCTGCTTGGCCACTTAGTTGGGAAGCAAGGAGTGAGAATTGACCTAGAGAGGGTAGTATCCATTGATAAAATTCAGAGGCCAAAGAATGTTAAAGGGATTCAGTCCTTCTCTGGTCAGGTCAATTTTCTAAGAAGGTTTGTGATAAACTTTGCAGAGGTTACTAGACCTATCTCCAAGATGTTGAAGAAGGGATCTGTAATCAATTGGGAGGGTGAGCCTGATGAGGCTTTCAAAAATATCAAGAAAGCTATGAAAGATGCACCAGTGCTAAAGGCACCTGATTATAGTGTCGCAATGCATATCTTTTTTTTTGCATCCTTTCACACTATTGCTGCAATTCTGTTACAAAAGAATAAGGATGGTTTTGAGCAGCCTATTGCATTTTTCAGTAAATCATTGCAGGCTGTAGAATTAAAGTATGACATAAATGAAAAAAAAGCTTATGCACTTGTGAAGGAAATCAAGGCTTTTAGATGTTACTTGATGGGAGTAGTTATGATTGCTTTTGTGCCAAGTGCAACTGTGAAGGACATTTTCTCACAGCAAGAGGTGTCTGGAAGAAGATGTAGATGGATCAATAGGATCCAAGAATTCAATGTTGAGATCCAGATCACTAAGTTGGTTAGAGGTCAGGGATTGGCAAAGTTGATGACTCAATCCAATTTAGATGCAAACTAGGTAAATCATTCTGAAATTGACTATACATGTGATATGGATGATTGCATTTGGTATCAAGATATTATTTACTATTTGAGGAACATGAGGTGTCTAGATAGTATGAATGATAATCAAAAGAGGACATTGAAATTATAGGCTATTAAGTATGCGATTGTGAAATGTAAGCTATATAGAAAAAATTTGGATTGCATACTATTGAAATGTGTAGATGAGAATCAGGCTAATGTGTTGTTGAAGGAGATGCATGAGGGAGTTTGTGGTGGACATTATATGGGTAAAACAACTGCTCATAACATCTTGAGAGGAGGATTTTGGTGGCCCACAATCTTCAGGGATGCAGAACAGTTGGTAAGGAGATGTGATGCTTGTTAAAGGTTCTCTGGTAAGCTTAAGTTTTCAAGTAGTGTACCATTAAAACCAGTAGAAGTTCAGGCTCCTTTCCAAAAATGGGGAATTGATTTCATAGGGGAGATATCAAACAAGTCAAGTGGAGGACATTCATGGATCTTAGTTGTCACTGATTACTTTACAAAGTGGGTCAAAGTTGTGCCTACAAGGAATGCAACTAGCAGGGTGGTAATTGACTTTCTGATGAATAATATTGTTACAAGGTTTGGGTGCCCTGAGAGGATAGTGAGTGATAATGCTATGTGCTTCAGGTCTACCGAATATAAGGACTTTTGCAGAGGTTTGGGAATTCAAATTTCCAGTTCCTCACCTTATCATCCGCAAGGAAATGGTTAGGCAGAATCTACTAATAAGAGCTTGATTACAATCTTGAAGAGAATTCTGGAGAAGAATAAGAGGGCATGGAATTCAGAGCTACCATTAACTTTATGAGCTGATAGGGTAACTGTGAAGAAGGTAATTGGTTGTGCACCATTTGACCTAGTGTATGGAATTCATGCTAGGATGCCTCAGAACAATTTATTGGAGATGTACAAGTTTGTGCAGTTGTATGATGATGACATTGATGATAAAATGCAGTTGAGAATGGAGGACCTCATTAGGTTGGATGAAACTAGAAGAGAATCAGTTGCAAGGAATGCCAAATTGCAGTTGTAGGTTAAGAATCTATATGATAAAATGACTTTTGACAGAAAGTTTGAACTTGGTGATTTGGTGTTAGTTTGGAATGCCAGATTAGAGGATAAGGGGAAGCATAGTAAATTTGATCCCATCTAGTTAGGGCCATATCTGATTCATGAGAAATGGGGCCAAGATTCTTACATCATCAAGGATTTTAATGGTGATCTTCAGGAATTTCTAGTTCATGGACAATTCTTGAAGTAGTACTTCATTTGAAGTACTCTATTTTCCATGAATAGTAGTTAGGGTTATACATCTTGTAAATCCTTGTATATAGGTTGCTTGCCCCTACCCTATTTTGCCCTGGTCTGTCAATTTTTGGTCTTGTTGCTTGGTCTTGCCCTGCTTGTTCCTTGGTCTCTACAATTTTTTCCTGTGGACTGGTCTACTTTAACCAATGATTCTAGGTCCTTGCTATGCCTACAAGAGGCATACATCCCCAGATAGAGCAACTGTTAGGCCTTTTTTTTTTCATTGTGAAAATCATTTAAAATCACCTATTTTCCTATAAATTTTCTTGAAGTGCCTTTTGCCCTATGTTCTTCAATGTGTCACCTAGCTCTGGTCTAATTTGCATGTGCTAAATTGCAAAATACAAAAGGTTATTCAAATTCTAAGGTCTACGGGAAGCATTTTCAAAATCTGCCTAAGTGTCAAAAACCCACAGTGTTTTCAAAAGTCTGTTATGTTTTCAGTCTGTGTGTTTTCACCCTACATTGTTTTTGACCCCTTGTACTTCTTATTTTGTGCGCTTATCTTTTGGCATCAAAAACTTTATGTGTTTTTGGTCTTCCACTGTGTCGAAAACATTGTGTGTTTTTTACCTCGCACTAGTTCCCTATTTGCCAGCTTTCCTTAAGTGCGCAAGTGTGATGGGTGGTGGGCCCGAGCCTTCAAAGTTCTTCCTGATTAGCTACCACATGGCCGCATGTCAAACTTCTCTGACATGCGATCATGTGACCGCCTGCCACCTGTCTGTGTGGGTCTGGTCCTTCCTGTTGTTCATCCTACCTAGTGGTTTATTCTTCATCCGGTGACCTGGCGACTAGCAGTTATCTTTGGTCTCCTGATTCTAGCGGTTAAGCAACTAGCATCCAACAACTCGGTGACTATTAGTCACCTGATCTCTGAAGGATTGGTGGTTATCTGCTAGCATCTCATGATCATGTGGGTGGTTAGTCACGTAGTCACTGAGTGCTTGGCAGTTTATCTCTTTGCATTGCCCTGCATGGTGAAGATGCATGAGGTTTATTTCTTCCACTTTTGTGACAACCGTCAGATTTTCTTATGTGAGCTTGGTGTGGGCCTGTTGTCAGAGGGGTGACATGTGGAAGCTTGTGATTCACTATCACATGGTCACATAGCCCAGTTTTTGGCTATTCAATCATGCGACCGCTTGCCACATGTCCATGGCAGTATGGTGCTAGTTGCAGTTTGATGATGGTTTCGGTGATCTGAGGGGTTGGCAGGTTTTCATTCATCCATGTGGTGATAACTTGGCTTGTTAGAGGTGCCCATATTAAGGCTTTAATCTAACGGTTGACATATGATCACAAGGAATATTCCAAGCCTTTGCGATCATGCGCCATCCATTAGATTTTATTCCATTTGCCAGGGCGTGCTGAGGTGTGTGATTTTCATTGGCCGGCAAGTGCTAAGGTGGCATCGCAATTGCGGAGCTAGAGGTGGGGCTATTGTCGGAGGGGTCTGTGATGAGGTTGGAGCCTATGGCCAACGTAAGTTCTCATGGGATTTGTCAATGCCATGAGATCTTACGCCAGCCATTTATTTTCAAAGGCTCATGGAAGGTGGGTCTTGTGTAAGTATGACTGGGTGTTGATCAAAAAATGGTTTAGTGACATGTGGCTTCGGGCGGGCCCAGGTGGAGTCAGGTGTTTGGCAGTCGTAGAGTTGCTAGATTTTTAGCAAAGGGTACAATGCATTTTTTGAGTTGGCGAAAGTTCTTTGGTCACCAGTTTGCCAGATAAAATGGGGCCGGTGTTTTTGGTGACTTGGTGCTAATGTGGAGGCTTGTCGCATGTTCGCATATCCTAGTTTCCAGTCTATGCGATCATGCGACCACTGATGGTATCATGGTTGTAGAGTTATAAGTGGGTCCACTGGGTTTATAAAGTCACTAAAAGGCTGATAGATCTCATGGTTGTCATATTACTACTGCGGTAAGGTGTGAGGAAGATAGTTTGGTGATGTGGCGACAACCATCGATCGTGTTAAAGATGTAAAGCCCACGATTGATCTGATGGCTATGATATAAATTTGATGAAGGTTTAAATGTGGACCATTGTTTCTCTATAGGTGCCATTGATTTAGCTGTTGGTATTCAAATTCAAATTTCTCTAAGAGCTTCCAGTGCCAGAATGTACCAAATTACCAGAATTGAATGCAGAAAAGACCCTGTTTGATGAGAAATGACTGGTTTTCTATTTGTGGTGTGGTCCAGGGTGTGGTTAGATCATTTGTAGGGCTTGTACCATGGTGGTTGTGTGCTTAAGGCTTGTTGCAGGGTGTCCTTTTGAGCCTGCTTTTGTGATCCCTTGTACTTGTAGAGTAGACTCTCATGATTAGGGATCAATTCGGGTTTCCTATGTTTCCCACCCCGGTAATAACTTTTAGACCATTTCCAGTAGGTTGGGTGGTTGAAACCCTAACCCTAGTCATCTGTAGCTTGTTGTAGATTTCAAGATGACTAGGGGGTATATGTTGTAGTTTTTTAGGATTTTGTAAGGGTTCCAAAACATTTGTTGTTTTTTGGTCCCTGGTTTTTTACTGTATTACACTAATAGAGGTCTGATTTGGTGTCTTTTTCTTAGATTTGTGTCATGCTAATTCTATGCTAATTCTAGATTTGTTAATGAAAACATTCTTGAATCCTAATCTTGTATCTTGTGTATGTCTTCTTGCTTGTCTCTGAGCTCATATATGTTAATATCACAAAGTGTGTTAATGTATGGTAAACAAAGAGTATTTTGAATTCATCTCTGAGTTTTTAACAAAGTTAGGATTAAAGCTTTTTAGGTGAATTCAGTGACTTTACAGCCAGGTATAGAATTTGATGTCCTTATGCTTGAGGGAAAGGGGTAATAGGCAAAGCACTTACCTTGGTTTCCATTGTGTTTGATTTAAAGTGTTCAGTTGAGGCATAAAGTTGGGTGACTCTTAGCCCTGGGATAAGGCACTGGTCTTTTGTCTTGAAGTTGCATGGTTAACAACCACAAACACAAACATTCATTTGATAAACCTTCTATAAACTTGTGTTGAGCATTGTGTACATCATTTTGAGACTCCTTTAGAGAAGTGAGTCAAGGGTACACCTGCCTAAGCATTGAAGCTCAAAGTGTAGAAGGATCCTTTGATCCTTGTTAGTTGGCCCTCTTCCTTATGGACTTTGGTGTGGTGATAGAGTCAGGAGTTTTATTTGAATTATCTAGCTAAGTTTAAATCTGCAAGTTGAAGATCAAAGGGAATAATCCATAACCAACATACTGTATAAGACTTCCACACATGCTACTTTCCATATGTTATCATCAATGACAAACATACAGTCAGTACTGGCCTACTGGAAAATCTCCAACAATCTTCCCCTTTGGCATTGATGGAAACATGTGGAATGAAAAACCACCACCAACCCAAATGAACATTTCTTTTATAGAATTCTCCATTTCCTCTTCAAAACTCCCCCAAAGATGAATCCTTCAACTACTACAATATTTTTAAAATTCTCCATTTCCTAAACTGAACTATTTTCATAACTGAATACTGCTCCCCCTTAGTATATTACTCCTCCTTTTTACTTCTATTTTTGATGACTCTGTATATTACTCCCCCTTTGACATCAATGGCAAAGGGCACCATTCATTTTAAGCACCGGTACTACTCTTGAGGTAGAGTAGTCAGCCTTCCATTAGTCCCTTAGGACTAATGCCTTTCCTTCTTTCTTTTAAGTAGAATTAGGGAAGGGAGTTACTCCCAACTTCTCCCTAAGATACTCAAAAGTATCCTTAGGCAGGGGCTTTGTGAATATATCTGCCAACTGATCTTTAGTACTCACATAGTCTAGCTTGACTTCTTTCTCTGCCACTTTCTCTCTTAGGAAGTGATACTTGATCTCAATGTTCTTTGTCTTTGCATGAATCATAGGGTTCTTCAACATATTGATAGTGATAGTGTTATCATAGTGAATAAGAATAGAATAATCAATTTGAATTCCAAAATCCTTTATCATCTATTTGATCCAAACAATTGTAGAACAATTCACGGCTACTGCAACATACTCCACTTCTATTGTTAACTAAGAAATACAATTCTATTTCTTGCTTGTCTAGGTGACAAGTCTATCACCAAGAAACATTGCTCCACCTGATGTACTCTTTCTATTATCTACGCATCCTACCCAATTAGCATCAGTGTATACATGAAGCTCAACATTTTTTGAATTAGGATACCATAGACAATTATCTATAGTGCCCTGCAAGTATCTAAATATTCTTTTTACTACCATGAGGTGACTTTTCTTAGGTTTTGTTGCAAATCTTCCAACTATGCCAACTGCATTGGAAATATCAAGTCTAGTTTGAGTAAGATATATGAGTTTACCAATCATAGACTTGTACAATGTTGTATCCATTGTTGGTGAGTCATCTTCTTTTGTAAGTTTGCTTCCAGTGATCATGGGTGTTCCTACTAGCTTGCAATCATCCATCTTGAATTTTTTCAGTATCTCTTTCACATATTTGGACTGATTAATATAAATTCCTTTTTTTGTTTACTGCACATTTAGTCCCAAAAAATATTTGATAGGACCAATCATACTCATCTCAAACTCATTATGCATTTCTTTGGAAAATTATGCACTTAGTCTATCATTACCTCCAAAGATAATGTCATCAACAAATATAGCTACAAGTAGTAGACCTTCAAATGTTTCTCTAATGAATAGATTACAATCTGCCACTCCTTTCTTGAATCCAATCTTTGTTAGATATCCATCTATTCTCTCATACCATGCTCTAGGGGCTTGCTTAAGTTCATAGAGGGCCTTCTTCAATATGCATACCATATCAAGTATGTCTGATAAGGTGAATCCTTCTGGATGCTCAATGTATACTTCTTCTTTCAAATCTCCATTTGAGAATGCTAACTTGACATCCATTTGATAAACTTTGAAGTTTTTGATTGTGGCATAAGCTAGAAACAACTTAATAGCTTCTAATCTTCTCACAGGTGCAAATGTGTCTGAATAATCAATGAATTCTCTTTGTGCATATCCTTTACATACTAACCTTGCTTTATTTCTTACTACTATACCATCTTCATTCATCTTGTTTCTGAATATCCATTTTTCTCCAATCACATTCTTATCACTAGGTCTTGGGACCAGTTCCCAACTGTCATTTTTACTAATCTGATCAAGTTTTTCTTTCATAGCATCATGCCAATCTGAATCATTACATGCATCTTCAACACTTAAGGGTTCAATCTGAGATAGTAAACATACCACTTCACTACTAACTGAGTTCTTTTCTTGTGTTCTTGTTAAGACTTTTCTGCTCTGATCTCCAATGATATCTTTCTTGGAATGATTTCTAGATATACAATTTGGAACTTTAGGTGATGCTGTCTCATCAACCTTAGGAGTACCTTCTTCACTTGTGTCAGGGTCATTGAATAACACATCAATATTGTCAAACATTTCCTCAATAATTGTCTCACTAGTGGAGGGTCTAGGTTCTTCTTCAATCATGGATGAGTAATCATGATATCTTTTTTGAACCATAAAATTTTCATCAATCTTAACATGAGCACTTTCAATGATCTTTTTCAATCTTAAATTTAAATATCTATAAGCTTTACTTTTAGTAGAGTAACCAAGGAAAATACCTTCATCGCTTCTTGGATCAAACTTTCCTACTACTTCATCCCTCTTGATGTAGCACTTTCTTCCAAAGATTCTAAAGTATTTTACTATGGGAACGTTACCAAACCATAGCTCATATGGTGATTTGTCAGCGCCTAGCCTCAATTGAATTCTATTGATGGTGTAGACTATTGTATTGATTGTATCTCTCCAATAGGTGTGTGCAACATTTCCTTCTATCATAATGGTGTGCACTGTATCAAGTCCAGATTCATTCTCAACCTTAGCTTTAAATATTTTGAACTTCTCAAATGCTTCTGACTTATCTTTCAAGAATGCAACCCACATCATCCTAGTATAATCATCAACAAACAAAATGAAATACCTTTCACCATAGTATGATCTTGTTTGAATTGGACCACATAGATCTGTATGAATCAGATCCAACTTGTTCTCTGTTGAATTTACTTGCTCCTAAATGAATTTCTCACATGCTTCCCCATCACACATTCCCTGCATATAGTATCAATTGGTTTTTCTATGCTAGGTAGATCTCTTACTACCTTTACATTTCTTATCTTTACTATGTTATCAAAATTGATATGACATGGTCTTGTACGCTACAACTAGCTGCCATCAACTTTAGACACAAAATAACTTGCTTCTGACTTGAGTTGGAAAACATTACCTCTTGTCTTTGAGCCTAATGCAATCATAACACCATCCTTGTTGTTAATGATGCATTTGTCATCTTTAAACTCCAATTGATAGCCTTTTCCAAGTAACTGTTCAACACTAAGAAGGTTATGTTTCAAACCATCAACATAGAGAACATCATCAATACTATTCTTTCCATCCAAGGTGATGGCTCCTCTACCAAATATGGGTTTAGAAGTGTTATCTCCAAATCTAACCATACCGCCATTGTATTTGTCTAGATGAACAAATATATTTTTATCACCTGTCATGAATCCAATTTCTTCTTCACCTGATTCATCATCTGAGACTCCATCTCTAGCATAGTAGCATTCCTTAGAGTACTTAGGCTTGTAATCCTTTTTTAACTTTCTAGATCTAGTAGGACACTTAGATGCAAAGTGACTGATCTTATTACATGAAAAAAACTTAAATGGTAATTGACCTTCATATTTTCCTTTTCCTTTCTTTTCTCTTTTGGCAATCATAGCAATGATATCATCTAGTGTTTTCTCTTCATCATCATCATAAAACTTACCAGAAGTGTTTGCAGATTTCTTACCATGAATTGTTGCTTTGAAGGCTATCTCACTCTTTGGTTTTGTCTTCAATCTTGAAATCTCAAAAGATGAGATTTTGTTGATCAAGGTCTCTCTCTTGAAATTAGATGTAAGCTACATGGTCTCATCATGGATGTTGATCTTGCTTTCATATTCTAGAGTGAGAGTGGTCATTAACTTGTCCATAATGTCCTCCTCTGAAATCTCTCCACCATTGTTCCTGATTCCAACAACTGCTTTATTTATTCTTTGATTGTAAGCTCTTATATTTTCTTTAGGCAGCATCTCTAATGCATTTTATATCTTTTCTTCCATGTATTTCTATGTGCATCCTTTTCTTGTTTGTCTCCTTCAAATATGTCTTCTAGGTGCTTCCATATTTTGTGGGTTATATCTACCTTTTTTATTTTAGAAAACTCACCATCAGATAGGGTGCTGATAAGAGCTTCTTTGTCTATAGCATTCCGATAAAAATTTCTTTTTCCTTTCAATAGCATCATCCTTTGCAAGGTATTCTAATGTAGGAATCTTGGCTACTTTGATAGTCACATAAAAAACTTCAAAAGCAATGCACTACAAATGGGTCACCATCTTGTTCTTCCAATCAAGATAATTCTCTCCATCAAACTTAGGACTTTA
This sequence comes from Chamaecyparis obtusa, assembly GCA_027943335.1. Classification (NCBI taxonomy): domain Eukaryota; kingdom Viridiplantae; phylum Streptophyta; class Pinopsida; order Cupressales; family Cupressaceae; genus Chamaecyparis; species Chamaecyparis obtusa. Next base: position 64,211 of record BSBK01005355.1, read on the forward strand.
TTTTCTGAAGTATGCCATCTGATCAATCTCAAGTTGTTAAACTTTCTCTCTGAGGTACTTGGCTCTGATACCAATTCTTAGGAATAGTCCCAAGAGATAATTGAGAGGGGGGAGGGTGAATCAGTTATCTACAAGTTTCAATTCTTTATCCAATTAAGTATACTTAAACATAAAGTATAAACATAATGAAAGAACACATGAACACAACACCAATATTTTGGTTATGGGGAAACCCAAATAGGTAAAAACCCCAGTGGGAATTAACACCCACTAATATTTTGTACTAGTGTATCATGATCCTTGTTAAAAGATCCGTAACCCTGTTAGGAGTCTTTTACAATTGTCCCTGTTAGGGGAGAGGACGCACTGTCCAAGAGCTCACTTCTCAAAGGGGCAGGACCTGTCTAATAAGATAATTGTAGATGCATCCTACACACTATCGGCTCTACCAAAAAAATTGGATCTTTCTCCTCAAGCTGAATTACTTCATGCGCTCTTAACTGAACATCACTAACTCTCCTCTAAGCTTAAATCCAAGGGTGCATACCAAAATGATAGGTGCAACTCCATAACCAATAAAATCTCTGTCAGCTCTTCTAAACAAACATAGGAAACTGCTACTGGTGAACAACGACTACATACCTTCACTTCTACTAAATATCAGACTATGCGTCCATGAATGAAACATCACTAACCTATCTTCAACATATATCGAAGTGTGCAAGGCTCCATTAAAACTGTATGGACAACCATACACAGAACACTGCTTGTTACTCTGTCTGGAACACTACTAACACAAACTACTATATAACTGTCATAACTAACAGTTAACCTCTATGCCCATGATACATATATTGAAATCTTATTGCATAAGACTTCCACGCATGCTACTTTCCATATTTTGTCATCAATGATAAACATACAGTCAGTACTGGCCTGCTGGAAATTCTCCAACATAAGGCTTTAGTTTTGATCAGGGTCTCTTCGCAATCAGGTGGAGAGAAAATTAAAGGAGGATTATTTCCAAAATTTGGGACTGGGTTCTTTATCTTAGACTCACAAAGTAGGAATGAACAAGGAAACAAATTAGCCTTAAAGGAGTTTGAATTTGACAAAGTAATGAGCTTTAACTGAAATAAGGAGGCCAAAAGAGAGACTCACCTATTTTATTATGCGATGCCTTAAGCTCTAAGTGGAGGGAAATATACCTTCTTCCATGCTAGTTTCCTGAGATATCTCTGCCACTATGAACAAAAATGGCTAGGCTCTTCAATTTATCATAAAATAGTTCATAAGTCATCGGAGATTCACAATAAATGGTGAATAATGTCTCATGAGGTTTAATTAATGATCACAAGGGATTGAAACCACTTTAAACATTGATTACTGTACTTTCCCAAGAGTGAAGTGACACTTATGTGTCATCTCTATTAATTACAATATCCACGCCACCCGTGGATCTCATAACCAATTGCCAGTTGTCCTTTATGTCAAATCACCACTTTTCACCTTTGCAAATTACAAACACATGTTGAACCTCAAACCTTGAACTACAAGAGTTCATGGTTCAAGTTAAACAAGAAGGCAGAAGGACTACCCTTTGGCATGATTTAATTAAATAAAGAAAAAAAAATAGCGACAAGGAAGATTGGCACACAAAAAGAAAAGCTACTTGCAAAAGGATAACGCCCGTTGAACTTTAAATCTTGAAATACAAGAGTTCAAAGTTCACAGTTCATTGGACAAGTGCACGCTGCAAAGACAACATGCAACTAAGCTTGCAATCAAAGAAGGATAATCATATCAAAGGATGTTATTGAACCTTGAATCTTGAACTATGATAGTTCAAGGTTTGAGTTCAACCGACAAGGTGTATATATAAGGAAATGAAACTTTGAGTGAAACACACCTTTAAAGATTATGGTGTGATTTTGAGAAAATTAGAGCATGAGATAATTTTAACAAAAATCTATTGGTAACATACGTATTCACTTATTTTTAGGATTTTAAACTTGTTGGACAATCTCAAAATGAGATATCCTTTCTTTTCCTACAACTACCTCATCTCCTTTACATCCATATCAAATCTAGGCTGATTCTCCTAGGTACAAATTTCCAATGGCAATGTGTCCCTAGGGGATTGGGCCCAAATTTGGTTTGAAGACCCATGTTATGATTTGCATGGAAAAAAAAATTGTGGTCAACCTTCTCAAGTGGAACTCCCTAAAATGATGTAAAATATATATAAACCCCCTATGTCTATTGGCAGTGGTCCAACGTCTCTCGTGGGGTTAGCGACATGGCTTAACTACCTCCTATGTTCTCTATAAGTCTAGTGGTTATATCGGGCATTAACATGTCGATCTTTTGGTGCAACGATAATCATTTCTTATAAAAAGTGGTATCATAGCTTGGTCACATGTTTGAATCCATGAAGACCACGACGAGTGATACTAGGTGGGGGATTGTTGGTAGTGGACCAGCATCCCATGCGGGGTTCGCGACATGGCTTAATCACCTCATGTGTCTTCTATAAGTCTAGTGGCTGTATCAGGTATTAATAGGTTGATATTTTGGTGCAACGATAAGTGTTGCTTGTAATAGTGTAACCCCATTTCACAATAATGAATCTAATGTCAAGCATCCAAGCAATCAAACATTCAATATACCAACTATGAGGAAGATAATTTAGTAATAAAAATACATTATGTTCAAGAATTAATTTTTCTTTTCCTCTCAAGAAATAAAGGTGTCTTCTTCTATTGATCTAGATTAGTTTTTCCACTGGAGGTGAAGAAAATGAGTTTTCTATCATGGAAGGAGAACCATGTCCATCCATCAAGTTTAATTCTTCTTCTCCTTGATGAAATATTTTGCTGAATTGTAACATCTATTCCATGAGGTTTTATCTTGTATGATTTCATTTTTTATTTTTGTGTTTAGTCAAAGCTATTGCATCAAGATACTTCATCACATTGAAATAAGTATTTACATCTACAAGGAATGATATGCTTTTATTTTAGATTTAACCTCCGCTTCATGATAAGATGCTTTTCCTTTCATTTTATTTGAAGGTTTATTCCTAAATAGGGTTTGAATGAGGAAAGCCCCTTTTAAACCTTCTTCCCTATTTTATTATGTGCAGGAATAGGTTGTGAAGTTTTCACTTCTTTTCTAGGTTATATAGGAATAGTTGCATATTATGTGAAAGTTTTGTCCAAAACTACTGAGTACAAAGCAACTTTCACCCTGTCCTTGTAAATAGATGGAATTTAATCATATCCTTAATATTTTTGACAAAAATTAGAGGAGTAGGTCAGTTTTGTATTCCAATTTCCTCTTTCATCAATTTTATCTCAATATTATTAATCATTTTTAATCATCTTTTTAGCATTTTCTCTATTATATCTATTAAGTTTCTTAATAATTCCTAGATCTCTTCAAAAATATTATTTGTGGGGCAGGACTACACTAATAGGAGGTCTCTTTCATCATCATGCAGTTCTTCATAACCACGGTGTTTACGTGGTTCTTGAAAGTATTAAAAAGGGCCTAGAAAGGAAAACATTTCATCCAATTAAGATTGCTCTGCATTAGTATGGGAATTTCCTATCTAAAGAATGTGTAAACAATGTCCACCAAATTGTATTTTCTATTCTTTATTTGTTGGAGCAGGATTCTTCCATTGTCCCACCATCACATCCTATAATTTCAATCCCATCACAACCCCTACCTAACCTTAACCTTAAGCTGGGTTCCATGGATAACTCCTCTATTTTTATTCAAGGCTAACATTTTGTATATTATGCTATGAGCTCTACTCTTTTTTTTTTTCTTGGCTCTTCGATTATGTGTGTAAGTTTTCAAGCGTGTAGTACCAGCATAGAGATACTTGATCAACCTCACTATTTTGATCAAAGAGCTTTTGCATAGATTTGGCATTTTCCTCTCTCTCAAGCTATGGTTTCGGTGAAGGTTTTTTTTGACATCATCTCCTCATTCCAGTTCCCTCAGTTTGGGACTATTGATAATCTCGCCAGGGGTGTTATATGTCTTTAATTTTTCTATGTTCTTGGCATATTGTACTTGCCCATTAGGTTTAACATTGTATTTAGCTTCTCTAGGCTGAGTTACCAAACTCTAAATTTAATTCCTTCTCATGTATTTAAGGGGCTCATCTTATGAGGGCTATTTTTCTCACTCAGCCACGACTCCTTAATGTTAAACCTTTTTCTTGATGGGGTAATGAATAGATATTTTCTTCTGGTTCTTTTCTCTGAGAGCTCCTTATTTTAAAACTAATTTATGTAAAATTATTTAATATAATATGTCAAGTGGCACTGCCACCTTTAAAAAAACAAAAACAAAACTCTTCCACTTCTATCATTTACACATTAAAAGGAAGAAAAAAGTTATTCTCACTAACAGGTTGAGTTAACCATTGAGCTTAGTGGGGCATATCCTTTCTTCATAATGTGCAAATTGAGAAGTAGAGAGTAATTTACATCTTAACAGTTCTTCCCATTTCCTATTGTACAATTGGGAAGGATGGACACATGGTATTGGGGTGAAAGTTTATTGATTGTAATCTAAGGAAACTTTTAGACTCAAGCATGTCATTATTATTGAACATCTAGAATACTAATAGGGGAGGGGTGAATCAAGAGAGGGGGGGTGAATCATTGCATCCAAAAATCTAAAACTTTTAATAATTATCTTCCACAATAACCAACATGAAAAATGATAATATAAAAATGAAGCATAACATATAAAGCATCCACACAAAATTAGTTCACCAAAATATGTAAGATACAGTGGGTTTACTAAAATGTATAGAGGGTGAACCTATGTATCTAGATGCATACAATATAATTTAGAACTATGATATAATGCAGGAGATCTAGACACCAAATAAAAATGGAAATGTAATGTGTTGGGTTCAACAAAATATATAGAGGAAAATGGTCAGAAATGCTAGGATGCAAAACACTCACCAAATTTGTGAGCTCATATACATCAGAATACAAACCCACACTTAACGAATATGATTAGCACAACCAAAGGAGGAAGGGTGTTAATGAAAGATCTATGTGAAGGGGTATTTTGTGTTCTTAAAGAGAGAAGTAATGAAAGGAAGTGTGATCAATGAATGTACCTTGAGACAATAAGAGGAGATTTGAACTTTGGATCTAAATTTTTCTATTTCCAAAATATCAAGATCAACTATAACTCTAGATCTAAGAAACTGAGACCTGTAACTATCTTCTCTACAATTTTTAGCTAAAAAGTGCAGGGACAAGTTGACTCTTGACTTGTACTCCAAGGACAAGTCAACTCTCAAATTTTTTCTAGTAGTGTAAAAAATGATGTATCTTTCTAGGATATTGTGTATGTACCATTACTTCTTAGATTCGAGACCTCAACTTTGTAAAATGTTCTTACACACAATAAAAATGGAGAAGAAGGTTGAAGAAAGGGGTTGAACTCATTCAAACCCTTGTTTAGGAAACAATATTTAAATGAAATAAAATAAAGGAAGAGTACGTTGTCATGTAGCATAAATTAGATCTAAACAATGAAGTATATCATACCATGTAGATGTTAAATTCTTACCTTTTTGAATAAGAATGTTGATGCAATAACTTTGACTAAATATAAAATCAAAAAAGGAAATCATGTAAAACAATAGCTTATGAAGTAGATGTGGAAATTTGGAATAATATGTGATGCAAGAGCATCCTGGGTGTAAGAGCAATCTTGCATCACCCAAAAATATTTCTATTTTTGTATTCAATAAGGGCTATCTTGCGAAGAGTTGCTATTTATGGAAACTTGCTATTTTTAGTAAGTTGGTCTTACGATCTCGGAATCTCTAATTTTACATATGGAGGTTCATCTCAATCATATTAGCTTGCTAGCAAAGTTTCATGGCTAGATCAGGTCTAGTTTTGAAGATATTGAAGATTTTCGGTATTGGCAGTAGGGTACAAAAACTTTGAACTCAGTTTAAAGGCTTTAGAGGCCTCAAATGAGGTTAAAAATTTGGGTGACGGGTGCTTTATGTTGGTCAAGCCTGTAGAGCATTTCATGGCATTTCCAAAATGGGGTTATAATAGCCAATCGGGTCAACGGGCGATGACTTATGGTCTTCGAAAGTTGGGTCACCTGAATTGGCGAAAAATAATTTTTCTTCAAAATTTTTGTTTGGGTTTTAAAACTCATTTTGAGCCAACTTTGATGTAATAAATTGTAAAATAAAATAATTCTAAGTTTGGTTGGCCCTAAGGGCTAAATTTCTAGAACCTTCTCGGGCGGTGGAAATTGCCTATATAAAGAAGGCCCATAGTATTGTCTAGGGTAGTTCTGGGTAGTAGATCTGGGTATTGATTTGAGGCTTTGTCCTATAGAATATTGTAAGGGAATGCCCATGTGGCTTTGCATATTGTAATTCTAAAAGTTTGTAATTCCAGATTTGTGGAGATAATAAGAAGCCAATTTTCTATTCTTGCATATTATTTTTGTTGTTTCTCTATTTATGTTATGTGTTTGTGGTATTAAGGGGAGCACCCTTCATCAAGTGGTATCAGAGCAGGAATTCTTGAGTGTGTAAATAGATCACCGACTGTGAGGAAGTTTGCACCAGGACCGTGGTTAGGGTTTCAATGCGCATCATGAAAATAACTCCACGAAGAGAACGTGGTGGAAGAGCTGGTGCTGTGACACCTGAGGTTAGAGAGCTGCAGAGACAAGTGCGAGCATTGCAAGAAGAGATTCATAGAGGAGTGAATCTTAATGTCAGAGATGAAAGTGAGGATGAAGCTGAAGAAGAATATCAAGAAGTAGAAGCTGAAATTGTGAACCAGGAGGAAGAAAGACTTTTTCGGGCAATTTTCAAGATTGGGAAAAGACCTAAGATTGAGGTTCTTACATTTTCTAGAAATCTTAACCCAGAGGAATTGATCAACTAGATCAATGAATGTGAGGAATATTTTGAGTATGAAGATATTGAGGATCCTGATAGGGTCAAATTTGTGAAGGCCAGTCTAAAAGGTCATGCGAAGATCTGGTGGCAAGAGATTCAATTGGAGTGAAATAGAAGAGGGAAAGATAAAATCACAAGATGGGATCGGATGGTGGTTAAATTGAAGTGACAGTTCATTCCTGTTGATTATGAGCTTGACCTACTAAAGAAAATGCAAAGTTTGAAGCAAGCAGGAAGATTTGTTCAGGAGTATACAGAGGAGTTCTATCAACTCCTCATCAGAACAGGCCATGCAGAAGCTGATAAGGAGAAAGTTGCCCGATACCTTAATGGCTTAAGGCCAAGCATTCAAGAGGAGTTGAATCTGGTTCAAATGAACAGTATTGAGGAGGCATACCAGTTTGCCCTAAAAGTAGAGGAAAAGCTAAATAAGAAGTTTGAGAGCAGACAAAATGGAAGAGGTCATGGTGGAAGATTTGGTGGACGGTCATATGGTGGCCGAAATGAAGATCCAAAAAAGAAGGATGAGGCCAGTAGCAGCCAAAATCAGAGAGGAAACAATTCCAATCATTTCCAAGATCAGAATATTAGAGATCAGAGAGGAAGAGGAAGAGGACAAGGATCTGGAAGAGGAGGCTTCCGTGGAACATGTTTTCACTGTGGAGAAGAAGTTCATAGGGAATTTGAATGTCCTCACTGGCAAGGTAGAACAGACAGGAGGAATGAAGGCCAGGCCAGAGTTGCACATGTAGATGAAGATGCTAGATCATCAAATTCTGAAGATGCTGAAAGAGGAGAAATGCTAATTAACAGAAGAGTCTTGCTGAGTGGTGAGAATGAACTTGAACAAAGGAGGAGCCTGTTTCGCACTAGATGTAAGTGTGAGGGTAAATGTTGTGATGTGATTATCGATAGTGGAAGCACTAACAATTTGGTGTCAAAAGAGATGGTGACAAAGTTGAAGCTCAAGAGACAGAAACACCCACATCCATATCATATTGTCTGGGTGCAGGATGACCACAAGGTCATGGTTAGTGAACAGTGCCTGATAAAGTTCAAGATCGGCGGTTACCAAGATGAGGTATTATGTGATATCATCTCTATGGATGCATGTCATATGTTGTTGGGTAGACCGTGGTAGTTTGATAGATGTGCTGTACATGATGGTCATGTGAATACCTATTCCCTGACAAAGAATGGAGTGTGACATAAGCTAAATCCATTGAAAGAGACCGAAGAAAAGGTATGTGGTAATGCAAGAATAATATTTGTTGATGGAAGAAAATTTCTAGATGGCATGAGGCATGAGCATGTGTGTTTTGCTTCTTTAATTCCAAAAGTTGGTAAAGAAGGAGTAGAGGATATACCGGTAGAGGTTGCAGATTTGTTGAATGAGTTTCAAGATATTGTATCTGATAATGTACCTGATGGATTACCACCGGTAAGGAAGATCAGTCATCAGATGGATTTGATTCTAGGAGCCAGTTTGCCAAACAAGGCAGCACACAGAATGACACCAGCAAAAAGTGAAGAGTTGAACAGATAAGTACATGAGTTGTTACAGAAGGGATTGATTTGGGAGAGCCTAAGTCCATGTGCTATACTAGTAGTATTAGCACCAAAGAAGAATGGAGAATGGAGGATGTGTATAGATTCTAGAGCAATAAACAAGATCACAATCAAGTATAGGTTTCCATTTCCACGAATGGATGATATTATGGACTGTTTGAGTGGGGCTGTGTATTTGTCAAAGATAGATCTGAAGAGTGGATATCACTAGATTCAGATCAAAGAAGGAGATGAATGGAAGACTACCTTCAAGACAAAGGAAGGACTGTATGAGTGGTTAGTCATGCCTTTTGGGCTAACCAATGCACCGAGCACTTTCATGCGGCTCATGAATGAAGTTCTAAAAGAATTTCTAGGTAAGTTTGTCATTGTTTACCTAGATGATATTTTTATTTTTAGCAAGACATTGGAGGAACATATGATGCATATTCATATGGTGTTTGAGAAGTTGAGAGATGAGAAATTGTTGATTAATTTGAAGAAGTGTAGTTTTGTGAAGAAAGAGTTAGTGTATTTGGGATTTGTAGTTTTAGTAGAAGGTCTAAAAATGGACCCAAAGAAGGTACAGGCTATCCTTGAATGGCCTACTCCAAAGAGTGCTACTGAGGTAAGATCTTTTCATGGTTTGGCTAGCTTTTACAGAAAGTTTATCAAAAATTTTAGCAGTATTTGTGGACCCTTGACTGAAACAATGAGAGGGGATAGAAACAAGTTTAAGTGGACTAATAGGGCAGAAAAGAGTTTTCAATTATTGAAATGAAAAGTTACAGAACAAAATATTTTAGCACTTCCAAATTTTAATAAAGTGTTTCAAGTAGATTGTGATGCTAGTGGTACTGCAATAGGAGCTGTTATGAGCCAATAAGGTAAACCTGTTGTGTGTTTCAGTGAGAAGTTAAATGATGCCAAGAGGAAGTATTCTATTTATGATCAAGAATTTTATGCTATAGTTCAAGCATTAAAGAAGTGGAGACATTATCTACTTCCTAAGGAGTTCATTTTGTATACTGATCATCAAGCTTTGCAATATTTGAATAGTCAAGGAAAGTTGAATCAGAGGCATTTGAAATGGGTTGAGTTTTTGCAGAGTTATACATTTGTTTTGAAACATAGGAGTGGAAAGTCTAATAGGGTTGTAGATGCTCTTAGCAGAAGGAAACTATTGTTGACAGAGATGCAGATTGAAGTGGTTGGGTTCAAGGAACTCAAGAATTTGTATCTAGAGGATCCTGATTTTGGTGAAGCTTGGAAAGCTTGTAAAGAGCCTGTTACTCTAGATAGGATGAAATGGCTGGATTTCATCATCCAGGATGATATGCTATTCAGAGGGAGTTAGTTGTGCATTCCAAGAAGCTCTATGAGGGAGAATCTCATCAAAGAGAAGCATAGTGGAGGATTGGCTAGACATTTTGGTCATGATAAAACCTTTTCTTTGGTTGGTGAGAATTATTATTGGCCACAATTGCAGCAAGATGTGAAGAAGTTTGTACAGAGTTGCAGAGTATGTTAGATGGTGAAAGGAGTGAAGCAGAATATAGGGTTTTATCAGTCATTACCTATACCAGAGAAGCCTTGGGAGGATATTAGTATGGACTTTGTTCTTGGTTTACTAAGGACACAGTGGGGACATGATTCAATTTTTGTAGTAGTTGACAGATTTTCAAAGATGACACATTTCATTCCCTGTAAGAAGACTAATGATGCTGTTCATATAGAAGAATTTTTTTTCAGAGAAGTGGTGAGACTGCATGGTTTGCCAAAGACCATAGTTTCAGATCGAGATACTAAGTTTGTTGGATATTTCTAGTGGACATTGTGGAAGAAGTTGAAGATAGATTTGAAGTTTAGTTCATCACATCATCCATAGACTGATGGACAGACAGAGGTGGTAAATAGAAGTTTGGAAAATCTGCTGAGATGTTTGGTTGGAGATAAGTCAACAGGATGAGATTTGATTTTACCACAATTAGAATTTGCATACAATAATTCTATCAATAGGAGCACTAGTAAATCACCATTCCATATTATATATGGAAGTAGTCCAAGAAATGCATCTGAGTTGAGAAAGATAAATAAAGGAGAAATAAGTAGTGCTGAAGCTGAGGATTTTGTAGAACATTTGAAGAACATCCATGAGGAGGTGAGGAAGCATATTACCAAGATGAATGTGCAGTATAAGACTAAGGCAGATGAGAAAAGGAGGCATAAGGAATTTCAGGTTGGGGATGAAGTCATGGTTCTGTTGGCATTAAGCAGGATTTCCACTAGTGACAACACTTATTTACATTCTAAGTGCAAACTGAGTAGAACAGTGCAAACTGAGCAGAATAGTGCAAATCGAGTAGAATAGTGAAAATCAAGGAGAATAGTACAAACTAAGCAGAATAGTGCAAACTAAGCAGAACAGTGCAAACCAAGCAGGACAGTGTAAACCGAGCAGGACAGTGTAAACTGAGTAACATTATGTCTACGGAGTCACCAGTATTTACCAAGTTTAAAACCTACTGAGTGGCTAGTATGAACCGTGCCTTCACTTCTACTGAGTGCATGATGATGCCGAGTAATGTAGTGGATGCCGAGTATCAGAAAGTCACCGAGTTAGTTTGCAAGAACCGTGTAACCATACTTGGGCTGACTTAGTAGCACTTATGTTTATTTGTCAAGCCAACTTTGTAATTGTAATTGTAATTAATTGTTTAGACTTGTATATAAACAATGTTGTAAAAATACCAAGATGTATGAGTATGAATGAATATGAAAAAGAGATAAAAGGCAGAGATAAGAGAATTACAAAGGGCTACAATAGTATAAGGAGTAGCAAAGACAAATTCATCATAGAAGGTGATCAGTACATCATCGAATCTCAATTAGCAATCCAGTTGCAAAGTAAGAGATCTACTATTTCATCCTAACAGGTGAATTAGCTTGAAATCCTTTAACCGAGTAGACTTAACAGTCTTTGTAAAATCTCTTAACCGAGTGCATACTTCATTGTATATTTGTAAATCCTTTAACAGGGTGGATTTAGCAATCCGTATTGCTCCTAGCAGGGCAGATCATTAGAAGTGATCAATTGTAAGCCTTAACCGGCCAACTTTATACTACAGTACTAAAGCTTTATGGGTTTCATCCCCACCCCAGTTTTACTTTCTTTTGGAAGGTTTCTGGGTAACCAAATCTCTGTGTCATTGTTGTGAATGCTTTTAAGTTTCTTGCTTTCTATATGCATAAGGATAAAGTGAACTATATGTTAATACATCTGTTATTGAAAGAAAATTCAAAGTTACTGATTCACCCCTCCCCTCTCAGTAACTTGGTTAATTCTTGAATATTTCCAACAATTGGTATCAAAGCTGTATTGGTTCTTAAGATAAAGCTTAACTAGCTTGAGCAAAGATCCAGGACAATGGAGGTATTCAAACTGAACAAGGTGATTGAAAATGAAAAGTTAGATCTGGAAGTGGCCATAGCTAAACTTAAAAAAGAAAAAGAACATCTTTCCCAATCCCTAAGAAGAAGGAAGGAACTTGCAAATTAGATGAATGATCAGAATTACATTGAAGAAAAGATTGAAGATCTTTTTCCCTCAGATAGCTCAGATGAAGCAAACAATGCTGTCAAAGAACTCCTAGAAAAGAATGGGTCTCTATAGGAAGAAGTGAGAAAATTAAAAAGAGAACAAGAACTACACTCAACAAGATTTTGTGAGATCTTAGAACAAAGAAACAAGTTGAAAGATGAATTAGATGGAAGGAACAATGAAGTCCAAAATAAAACCCTTCAGCTAGAAAATCTAATTGATCAGATCTCCCATACAAATGAGGAAATTCTGACTCTAAGATCAGAAATAGAAAGCACAAGAGAAGAACTAAGATCTGAAAATCAAATGAATCTAAGATTGATGGATGACCTAAACACCAAAAAACAAATCAATGAAGGAATGCTGAAAAGCCAAGAAGACTTAAATCAGCTGTATGAGCAAAATCTTCATAGGCAAAAAGGAAAAGCAGGACTTGGATATAAAGGAGAAGGTGAATCTTCTAAGCAAGGTACTCAAAGAAATCAGAAACCTACTTGTAATCATTGTGGTAAAATAGGACATACTTCAAATAAATGTTGGAGCAATGAAAAAGTAGAATTCAATGGAAAATGCTAAAACTGTAATCAGCCTGGTCACAAAGCAAATGAATGCAAGGAAAAACCAAGATTCAAAGGTAATTGTCACAAATGCAACAAACAAGGTCACAAGGCATCCGAGTGCAGATCCAAAACATTCAATCCAGCAGAAAAAATTATGAAAGCAATGTTTGGATGGGATTACAACACCTGGTGTAGATGTCATTACTATGGAGAATATGGACACATTGGCATGAACTGCATAAAACATCATCTAAGGAAAAGAGATACTACCCTAAGATGCTTCAAATGCACTAAACTCGGTCACATAGCTAAGGTCAGAAAATAGATGAGACAAAAGTGGATTCCTAAATCTACCGAGAAAACCAGTCCAAGTAATGGAATGGGTGGCTCTACCGACTCAAACTAAATTTCCAAGAGAGCACTGGAACTGTATTCTCATAGACAAATTTCAAGCAGTTCCAGAATTGAATTAAAAGAAAGATCTAAATCGGCATACAAGATGCAATAAGATCATAGGAAGGTCAGTACCAGTCTTTACCGAGCGAGGTTGGAGCAATATGAATTCTCAAGTTCACCGAGTTGCGAAGTCTTTACCGAGCAATTAATTCATAGTGGGTGATAGTCTGTCAGAATTCATACCCTAATTTGTATTGAGCATTAATGACAGAGTTGTAAACAAAAGGCAAGAAATCAAACTCATTCTTCACTGCAAACTTTAGCACTTTGAGAGCAGAAAATTTCAAGAGCAATCCAGCGATTCAAATACTTTTGTGAAAAGAATTCTCTGTGAGCTACCATGGCATCATCCAGCACTTTGGTGATGAAAGGATCAAAAATGATAATCAAAGGGGAATTGAGCGCACTAGATTTCAAACTCGTGCCCACAATTGCAGCAGCCCTAGATCCGAATGGAGCTCAATCTCAGATTCCTCCTAAGGTACTACTTGTTAACGATATTCACAATCATTTCAATTGTGCAATTCAAGAGATGGGAAACCTAGAGCTAGATATTATGTTTGAGGAACTGTGTGTGAATGGTGTTCTAAAACCCGAGCACAAATATTTGGAAGACAAGGGATTAGTTCACATTATACATTTACCTCGAAACTTTTGGGAGAAATGGGTTAGATACATTCTCAGCTGTGTACATGAAGGCAACATTTGGCTTGAGCAACCCATAAAGATCACTAAGAAGATGATTCATCAAATCACTGGTCTTCCCATGTTAAACAAAGTTAAAGCTACCAAAACCCTAGGTCGGCCGGAGCTGGAGAAGAAAACCCTAGCTGAGTGGGATGGTAGAGGCATGAAAGTAAGCAGCATTACTGATGCTAAACTGAAGTTTGGAACACACATAATTGCCCATAAAATATATAGTTCTAGTCGACAGAATAGTGTATCCTGTGAAGCCATTGACCTAGCATACAAGGTGGTCAAGAATAACTTATCATTTGACCTTGCAGATTTGTTGTTAAAATAGTTTAACAAAAATATGGAAAGCATTCAAACTTCCAAAAACAATCCATGTAAGTTTGGATCTCTACTGGTCTGTTTATTCTTCTATGTTTAGAAATTCTTCCCTTCCAAAGGAAAAGTAGTATGGAAAAAGGATGTACCAGTTCTTTATGAGATAAATGAATATATTTCAGAAATGGGTGAAATTTTTAAGAGCATCATGGATAGTTATTTTGAGTCTTTCAAGGAGAAAATGAATGATAGATTTCAGATTCCACAGAAGTTGGTTGAGGATTATAAGGATGATATTTGTTTCATGGTGGACTGTGACAGAGTATACATTCAAGCAGCTAAACCAAGGATTGTACATGTAAAACCTCTTCCTTATGAGGTAAACATTGATGAAACTAAGAATATCATTGAAGCCCTTCTTAATCAGGCTGTTAATCCCAAAGCTTCATATTTTGGAAAATATGAAGAAGCAAAGGTGAGAATTGAATTAAGCATAAAACTTCCACAGGTGGTAAATAGAGGAAAGAAGAGGATAGCCAAAATGCAAATGCTAACCGAGGATAGAGGAGAAGACATTAAAGAAGAAGAGGAAAAGGATGAGAAAATAGAGGAACCAAAACCTGTAAAGAAGAAAGGAAAGGTATTCATCACCAAGGCACCTAAGCCTCCCACTTCTGTATTTACAAGGAGAAGTGCAAGGGGTAAGGCAGACAAGGCAGACAAAGATATAATATTCAAAAGGTCTCCTCTAACCCTTCAAGAGAAGATCAAACTTTTTAGAGAAGGATCAGGATCTGGAGTAAGTAATATAAAATCTTTTAAATATGAAACCAAATAAAAAATAGAACAAAAAGAAATAGAAGATGTTGTCATTGAAAAGATGGGACAGTGGAAATACTCTCCTGATGAAATAGCCCCACAGGTTCCAGCAGCTTTATTAGATCCAATAAAAATGAGATGGACCAATGCAAAGCAAACTGTAAAAGACATCTTTGATCAAACCTGAGACAGTTAATGCCGAGCTTGAAAAATGATGAAATAAAGAAGGCATTGAAGGAGAATGAAAATAAGATGACACTGAAGTTCAATACTTGTTTGATTCTAATTAACAATATTGAATTGGTTGTGAAAGCTGCAAATGCCACATGGAAGAACATATACCATCTTCACCAACCGAGTACTGAAACAGTTATAATAAAAGACATTGAAGATGACAGTGATGAATAGGAAGAAGCCATTGAGGTAGATGATATTGTGAGGATAGCGGCAGAAGTCATTGCATCACTTCCTACCTCGCTAGTAAAAGTTTCTACATCTAGCCCGGAGACACCTTCAAGCATGGTTGTGACAACTTCAACATTTGTCCAATCACCTATTGCAACAATAGAAGCAACTACCATTTCTTCTATCGAGTTGCAGTCTCCTACTTCATCAAGTTTTCCAGCAGTAAGTATTCCAATTTTTGATTCTACAAGTGTAAATACTTTAAGTTCTCTAGTAGACAATATACTAGTCTCTATAGCCAGTCCTACTATGTCTACTGTCACTACTACTAAGGCATTAAGTACAGATAAGCCTAAGGCTCAACCGAGTATAAGATTTTTGGGCAAGAATATAGTAGAGGATATAGACCTAGATGAAGAAATAGAGATTCCAACATTGGATTTTGCAAATCTATCAGCGGATCAAATGCAAAATATAGGTGAAATCCTCCAAAGGAAAGCGAAGCAAAAGAAACTTAAAGATGAGAGAGACAAGGAATATAAAATCATCAAGGATGTTAAGGACATTTTGTCAGAAGCATTAGGTATTAAAGTAGACTCCTCTCAACATGTTTTGTTACAATTAGCAGAAGTAGTAAATAAGTACAATGAGGATTCATCTGGGACAGAAAAGTTAGTTGAAAGAGCCGAGAAGAGATTCAACAATAAAGTGCTTGAGCACATTGCTCAGCACATAGCTATTAATCAAGTCGAATTGTCTTCAGTTTTCTCAAACATTGAATCTTCCTATTCGAATGTTACCTCTCTTTTGGCCAGACTGTGCAATGTTGCCGAGTTCACCAAGGATGTCAAGGATAAAATGAATAAAATGGATGAGGATTTGAAGATTAGCATACAAAAGCTGTAACTTGAACCAAGTTCAAACTCTACTCATCACATGAAAATCTCATACCTATAAAAAATGCAGGCAGAACTACTGAAAGAAGACACAAGGATCTGGTCCACACTGCTAGACATTCAGAACATGATCCTTCCCATCATGAATACAATGTATAAGCACATTGAACATTCCAAAATATTAATTCATGACAATCAGTTCTCAATAGCAGATCACATGATTGAACTCTCTACAGAAGTCCAAATTGCATTCCAAACATGCAAGATTTTGCAAGAAAATTGGGACAGAACCCTGGCACTGATAATGAAGGTACATTCTATTTTTCTATCAAATTTTGGATTCTCTCTGTAAATCACTTGTATATACACCTTTGGCATTATCACCAAAAAGGGGGAGATATGTATAGAAGGAGATATGTATAGAAGAAAAGAAGAAAAAGTTAGCACATTGAAAGGGGGAGATAATTTATAAAGCCCTATGACAAAGACAAATTTTGAAAAATCAAAATAAATCTCAGCATGGTTCATGTATATAAGTTTTGGGAAATAAGTGTTTTTGTCACTAATGCCAAAGGGGGAGATTGTTGGCATTAAGGAAGATTGCCACTAGTGACAACACTTATTTGCATTCTGAGTGCAAACCGAGCAGAACAGTGCAAACTAAGTAGAATAGTGCAAACTGAGCAGAACAGTGCAAACTGAGCAGAACAGTACAAACTGAGCAGAACAGTGCAAACTGAGCAGAATAGTGCAAATCGAGCAGGACAGTGCAAACCGAACAAGATAGTGTAAACCGAGTAACATTATGTCTACCGAGTCAATAGTAGTTACCGAGTTCAAAACCTACCGAGTGGTTAGTATGAACTGTGCCTTCACTTCTACCGAGTGCATGACGATGCCGAGTAATGCAGTGGATGCCAAGTATCAGAAAGTCACCGAGTTAGTTTGCAGGAACCATGTAACCATACTTGGGCTGACTTAGTAGCACTTATATTTATTTGTCAAGCCGACTTTGTAATTGTAATTGTAATTAATTGTTTAGACTTGTATATAAACAATGCTGTAAAAATACCAAGATGTATGAGTATGAATGAATATGAAAAAGAAATAAAAGGTAGAGATAAGTGAATTACAAAGGGCTACAATAGTATAAGGAGTAGCAAAGACAAATTCATCATAGAAGGTGATCAGTACATCAGTGAATCTCAATTAGCAATCTAGTTGCAAAGCAAAAGATCTACTGTTTCATCCTAACAGGTGAATCAACTTGAAATCCTTTAACTGGGTAGACTTAACAGTCTTTGTAAAATCTCTTAACCGAGTGCATACTTCATTGTATGTTTGTAAATCCTTTAACAGGGTGGATTTAGCAATCCTTATTGCTCCTAGCAGGGCAGATCATCAGAAGTCATCAATTGTAAGCCTTAACTGGCCAACTTTATACTACAGTACTAAAGCTTTGTGGGTTTCATCCCCACTCGAGTTTTACTTTCTTTTGGAAGGTTTCTGGGTAACCAAATCTCTGTTTCATTGTTGTGAATGCTTTTAAGTTTCTTGCTTTCTATATGCATAAGGATAAAGTGAACTATATGTTAATACATCTGTTATTGAAAGAAAATTCAAAGTTATTGATTCACCCCTCCCCTCTCAGTAACTTGGTTAATTCCTGAATATTTCCAATAGGTTCATTTGTGGAAGGAGCGGTTTCTAGTTGGTACATATAACAAGCTGAAAATGAAGAAGTTTGGACCATGTAAGATACTGAAGAAGTATGATTCAGGAAATGCATATGAGGTAGGATTGCCTACTAAGCTGAATATTTCACCAGTGTTTAACATTTTGGATTTGACAGAGTATCATGAAGGAGGTGTTCAAGATGAGGTTGTAGCAGCACAGTGGAGTATTCCAACCACTAGTTCAGATATCAAGGAGATTGAAGACATACTGGATAGTCGTGTTGGCAGAAGCACAAGGAATAGGACATATGAAGAGTATTTGGTCAAATGGAAAGGATGACCTGTTGAAGATTCATCATGGCTAACAAAGGAGGAGGTTAACCATCTTGGTTTTCCTCTGTACATCTGAGTCATGACAGGGTCACTTCTCAAATTACCCTGGGTGTCTGATGCAGGAGCATCCTGGGTGTAAGAGCAATCTTGCATCACCCAAAAATATTTCTATTTTTGTATTCAATAAGGGCTATCTTGTGGAGAGTTGCTATTTATGGAAACTTGCTATTTTTAGTAAGTTGGTCTTATTATCTTGGAATGTCTGATTTTACATATGGAGGTTCATCTCAGTCATATTAGCCTACCAGCAAAGTTTCATGGCTAGATCAGGTGTAGTTTTGAAGATACTGAAGATTTTCGGTATTGGCAACAGGGTATAGAAACTTTGAACTTAGTTTTGAAGGCTTTAGAGGCCCCGGATGAGGTTGAAAATTTGGGTGATGGGTGCTTTGTGCAAGTCAAACCTATAGAGCACTTCGTGGCATTTCTAGAATGGGGTTATAATAGCCAATTAGGTCAATGGGCGATGACTTACGGTCTTCGGAAGTTGGGTCACATGAATTGGTAGAAAATAATTTTTCTTCAAAATTTCTGTTTGGGTTTCAAAACTCATTTTGAGCCAACTTTGATGTAATAAATTGTAAAATAAAATAGTTCTAAGTTTGGTCAGCCCTAAGGGCTAAATTTCTAGAACCTTCTCGGGCAATAGAAATTGCCTATATAAAGAAGGCCCGTAGTATTGTCTAGGGCAGTTCTGGGTAGTAGATCTGGGTATTGATTCGAGGCTTTGTCCTACAGAATATTGTAAGGGAATGCCCATGTGGCTTTGCATATTGTAATTCTGAAAGTTTGTAATTCCAGATTTGTGGAGATAATAAGAAGCCAATTTTCTGTTCTTGCATATTATTGTTGTTGTTTCTCTATTTCTGTTATGTGTTTGTGGTATTAGGGGGAGCACCCTTCATCAATATGTGATTAGGGCAGAGAGAGAAGAATGAAGCTTGATGGATGAAAGTGGATCTCCTTCATGATTGAAAATTCCTTTTCCAAGGCCTCCAATGGGGAAACAAGTTGGATCTATGGAATAAAATACCTTTATTGCATAAGACGAATGAAGACTTGAATTCTTAATGGCTCTTGATGGCTTAAATTGCTTGGATGATTGAATTCTTGTGTGTACATGATGGATACTATATTTTAATAATTTATAATGGATGCTAATAATAGATGTCAAAATGAAGGGAGAGCATGTCCTTTTAAACTCATTTCAAGGCCTAGATTAGATCTAGGAAAACCACACATCTGATGCTCAAAGAGAAACTACAACATTAGGCCCTGGACTAGATTTGGGTTTAAAAACCTAGGAACAAGTTGAGAAACAACTTTTACCCTATGGAAAAAGTCAATATCGCAACTTGTACCCTAGGGACAAGTTGATAGTTTGACTTGTTATGAGTGAAACCAACTCAAAATCCCAAGAAATATCAAGGTAGGTGAGAAGGAGAAAATGAAGATCACCAGAAGGTCATGACAAATCTTAAAATTTTAAAATAAATGGATGGGTCCAATATGAGGAAAGGAATTATGTGATTGAATGAAAAATGGCAAATCATTCCTAGAAAAGAGAGCCAACCTCGATTTAAAGTAATCTTGATAGAGGAGGAGGACTCATATTTGAATAAGGAACACATTAAAGTGTAATATGAGATGCTACCATAGGAAACACACTAAAGTAGGTAGAAAATGGTCCCAAAATGAGCACAATTCATGTGCTTTCATTTTAGGATGATATAATTCTAAGAAACCATACATATTACTTGTGAAATCATGAAAAAAAATCTTAGAGTGTCCCTATTATCATTCATTCCCAAAATTTATATCCAACACCATATCTAACTATTTGTTATTGAATTTAAAATTGAGTGATACAAAATGAACCAAAGACAATTTTGCATACATATATCTAAATCATGAGATTTAATATTTTGACCCATGTTTACTTTCCTTGCTAGCAATTATAAATTAATTAATTCATAAATATTTATTTTAAGTTAGATGCCAGAATGGTGTATTTAAGGAATAATAAGAATTCATTTAGATTCTTTTAGAATAGTTATGAGAATGTTAAGAAATCATTTAGATACATCATTATAAACATGCTACATACTTTCTTGTTATCTTCAATCATGTTGTTCAAATTCATCAAGTTAAGTCATCTATGGGCTTGTTCAAAGGATTTAATCCTTTCTCTACAAGTTTCTAAACAATGATCTTGTGCATGGAATTAATTTTAGCATATGTACAATGAGGTGAGACACATTTGATACGTTCATTGACCCCCTATCAATTCATCTCCATAACCATGCTTTAATCTTGAAAGATTAAATTAATTCTACAAGTACAAACAAGGTCCGCAAGCATTTATTTGAACTAAAGAACAAATTAATAAATTTATCTAGATATTAAATTTTTTATCTAGAGAAGACATCCATATTTAAAACATTTAACAACTATCTTTATGAAGCCACAAAGAGATTTAATTTAAGATTTCTCTTGACACACATATCAATTAGATTGACTTGTCATTTTTTAATTATAGTGCATTTAAGATATCTTTATTTATTCTATCAATATATATTTAGCACATTTATACTAAATTTATTTTCATTTTGTTAATTTTCAGTATGTGATTTTCTATGCTTGTAAGTAGGCATATAGCTTATGTCATGTCCATGTACTTTAAAAATAAAATGGTTTTTATTATGTCAGGGATTTATTCCAAAGCTTTAAGTACTTGGCCCTAATTCAGTACGGTATGTTCATGTACCATTTCTTTAACTTGTAACGAAAGATTCAACTTGAAAGCTGAAAGAAGGCAGCGAATATTAAAGGTGTCCAATTTGTCAGACAGGACAGACATTATTTCCCGCAGCCTCAACTTCCCCATTGGTTGTAAGATAGAACAATGTCAACAACCCCATTCCCTTTCACATTCTAAAATTGAATCTTTACTTACAAGTTAAACATATGGTACATAAAACTACATTTAGATGAATTCTTTTATTTGATTTCATAATTTCATTCATGGATACTTTACCTTTCTATACAATAACTTGAAATACAACCACCTTAAATGACCATTCTTTTCTTATTCTATGTTTCTTTATATATTGGAAAGAATATTTCACAACTATATAGCACTAATAGTACCAAAGTATGCTTTTAAAATGGTTTTTTGGTGGGTGATTGAACCGTCAGCAGTGGTTTCAATGATTTGAGGTTCAAATTTGCTGAAAGGAATGGAATAGTATCTATGACTAAGACTACAAAACGTGACTAACAATGAGCATTAAATTTTATATATATTGGGTGAGAGATACAATATTTGATTGTCTTGAGCCTTCTCTGCTTGTCTGCCTCTTAATTCCTAAAGAAAACTTTCATCTCTACTTGGACATTAATTGTGGAATTCCCTTCATAGTATCACCTCTCAGTGATACTTTTGATGTGGTTTGTTTGAATAAACTGATAAAGTTAGGACTGAGAAGCATGACAAAGAAGTTGTGAGGGAGAGACTTATTATTGAAGATCATCTTTAAAGATGGCTGCCAAGTGGTTCTCAAAAATGATCTTTGGAAAGCATTCCCAGAAGAACAAGGATGAGAACCCCCTAAAAGGAAGGCAAGATGGGTCTCGAGTATCTAAATCTTATGTTTCCTTAGTTGATGATGAACATGAATATCCTAAACAAAATAATTGCATAGGTAATGGTGATGAAGATGTGGATAAGGCTATAGAGGTTTTCATGCATAAGTTCATAGGAATTTGAAGTTACAGAAATCACCGTCTTAGGCTCAATATGAAGGTTACCTTCCAAGAGCTACATAAATTATATGAGTGTATCCATTATCATCAAATATGATAGTTTTTGATTGCAAGAAAAAATAAGTTTTAGGGGGACCTGAAACCCCGTATAAGTAAAGTTCAAATGATAGTAACATTAAGCGTACTAAAAAGAAATAGGATTGGGAATCAGTCCACCAGATCCAACGCTAGCAAAAATTAGCTAAAAAACCAAAAACTAGAAAAGCCACCAACAACCAAGAAAAGCTAAAAACTAAACATCACCACGACCCAGGAGAACCTAGGCAAACTCCTTGCAAGTTTCATCCGCTTCCTTATTTGCCTCCGAGATCTTCTTGTTGGTTGCATTGAAGTCAGAAAGCTCAAGGATCTTGCCCTGGATCTTTTTTCTTTTAGCAGACCGGGTGTGTTTACCAGGACCCTCATCACCCACATTCTTGTTGTCTTCCTTAGGTTTCTTGATATGGGAACCAGCATCCAGCTCTGCTTTGATAGACATAAAATACTCCATGGCTGAGCCCATGAACAAATTTTTATCTTGCATATGCTTCTTCACCACATTCTCCAGATTATCAACTTTAACTTGCATATCTTGCATTTTCTTCTCCCTATCATTTTCCTTATTTCTATCCAACCCCTTCGAGCCAGTTTCCATAATCTCCTGCAGGGAATCAATTTTAGTCGAGATGGATCAAATTTTCAAATTAAGACTTTTAATTTCTTGAAAAATCCATTTCATCAAGCAAAAGGAGTACATGGATGCCACCTTTGTAGTTTGGAGGACACTGAAAGGGGGGTCAATCTTCTCGTTCATGTCCTTTTTGAGTAGTTGCACATTCTGCTCTTGCAGATCAACAATTTTGACAAAAGGGATATTCCGAGAGGAGGAGGGAACATTCCCCTTCTCAGCAATAAGGGAATCCTCCTACTTATCCAAATGGACCTCCATAACTACTTCCAACTTGGGGGAAATAGGAACATCATGTTCCTCTGAGTTATCATAATTAGCTAAAATGGGGACCTGCTGACCACCCACATCCTCCTCTTTATTATCATCCTCATTGTTATCATTGACAAGGGTTGTTCTCAACATCCATAGTTTCAGCAGCCTCCTCCTCCTTGTTCTCATTATCCCCTAAGGCACTATTTGACACTGACAGAGAGGCTTTACTATCATCCTCAAAAAAATTAGCCGAGGTGGCATAATCCTTCGCACTTTCTCTAGTAGAATTCATCTCCATACCAACATCCTTTTCTAATTTTATTTTTTTACCAGTAGAAATATCCTCTTTACAAATTGTCTCCCTGATATGATTCTTAGCTGAGCCAGAGGCTTAAGGTGAGGAGAGAATGGGTCTAGTAATGGTCTTTTTCTTGATATGTTCCACAATGAGGAGAATAAGTCCCTCATGTAGAATGGGATTATTCTCTTTCCTCCTATGGTCAATAATACTAAGGTAGAGAGATTGAAGGAGAAAAAATGGCAACAAAACCCTAATATTGTGTTTGAAGTGACAAAGCACCACAAAATGGTTAGAGTAAGTGCATTTATACTTACCATCTAGAGTGATGTACTCCATGATAGCAGTCATGACCTTCGCCCAAATCTCCTTCAAACCATCAACATCATAGCATCCGCTAGAATCCTTCACCAAACTCTGCACCTCCACTTTTCTTTTGGGGAATCACTAAATGGCCTTTTGAGAAATTTTCTTATCTTCTTTAAAATTTAATACCCTTGAGGCTTAGCCCAGACACTTCAACAATAAGCTCTTCAGTAATGTTCACAGTCAAACCAACAATGGTCACATCACCATCTTTCCAAGACTCAGCAAACACCTTCATAGCTCCATCTTTAAACCCATGCAAGCCTTCCATATACGTGGTGAGGCCAACCTTTCTGAGTTTTTCCTAGACCTCTGTCATGTTCTTCCATTTCTTACAATCCTTTGACTCTTTATGATTAAGCCCATCGCCCATGTTTTCAAAGAAAGAAATATCAACAGAAGTAGCAGAGAATAAGCAAATGTAGATGATGATGGAACCTTTAAAATACATGGTAATAAACTCATGTCTACTCTTAGTAATCTCAGGAAAGTCACTGCTTTTCATAATCATGTTAACCCATTTAAAAATTTGGTGTCTTTTCATCATAACTTCTTAAGATACTACAAATCCTCTCTTTTTCTTTGAATCCCGTCATAAGCCAACTTGACTTTCAAATCAATGGTGAGATTGTTGCCATTGTGCCAGGTCACAAAGTCCTTCACCTTAATAGAAAAGTTAGCCAGCTCGTCAGCCATACCATTCACCTCCGAGAATTGTGGGAAATGATGAGTTGCTTAAAGGAGTTAATGATAATCTAAGGCTCCTCAATAATATCCTTAATAGACCATGATGGCTTAGTGATATTTTTGATGTGATTTAAGATATTCATGGAATCTCCTTTGATTCACACGTTCAGAGACATGTATTTTTTAATAATTTTAGGAGTTTGGAGGAGAGCCACAGCCTTTTCCAAATGATTGGTTTGGACCCCAGTGGGAAGCGCCATGGTAGAAAGATAGTTTGTCATGTCTTCTCTTATCAGCCCACCACAACTGACATGACCCAGATTACCCTTCGCAGGACCGTCAAAATTGATTTTGATCCATCCCGGGGGGGACAATCATATGGAATTCTCCCTTTGGGTAGCGGATTTGATTTTTGAACCAACACCATAATCTCCAGCAATGAAATCCAACTTCAAACCAGTAGACAAGTTGTAGTTCTCCTTGAGGCTTCTCTTAAATTTCTCGATAACCACCATTAGCGGGAGGGAAGTATTTCTAAAAACTATATCATTATGTTTTCTCCACAATCTCCAGATGACATGAGGTGCAATAATATTCCACAACTGCTTATCCATTAGGACCTTTGATTTTCTCCATTGGGTATTGAAATTCTCCATGTTATCAGGAAAAATCTAATTTATCTTCCAGCACTATAAGGTAACACACCAGAATTCCCAAGAATACATGTAGTCAATAGCCAAATGCAAAACTGATTCATCTACCTCCTTGCAAAGAAAGCATCTATTGGTCAGAATCATACCATGCTTCTGGAGATTGTCAATGGTAAGAATCTTGTTCTACAAAACCAGCCAAAAGAAAATATTAATTTTAGGAATTAATCTTTTATCCCAAGCTTGGGCCCAAAAGGGAGGAGGATCCGTCCACTTCAATAATAACTTAGAGGTAGAGGCAATAGTAAAGACTCCAAAAGGGAGGATTCCCCAAATCAGCTCATCATCTCTAGATGAATCAACTTTCCAGATCTTTAGGTGCAACATCAGAGGCTTAAGGGCCTCATCAACTATAGAAAGATCAATCCAAGATCTACTCCTCTAGTAGTCCCTGACCCAAGGACCAAATATCTGTAAGAAAAAAATTATAAAGGGTTGAAAAACAATAACAAAGCTTAGAGAATAGTCTTTGAGCCAACAGTCATCCCATAACTTAATTCTTCAGCCATTGCCCAAATACCATTTAGCCCCTTTAAAGACCATCTCCTTAACTTGCTGGATGCAATTCCAGATAAAGGAGCCCTACACCATCACTTCTAACTTCAAAAAATCTGATATATGGGGAAATGAGTAGATATATTTATTGTGGATTATCTCATTCCACTCCTTTTCTCCAAAGATCCTCTAAATTTTCTTTGCCAAGAGCATGTGATTGGTCACTCTTAAAGGGCAGATACCCAGCCCCCCCACTTCTTAGGAGTGCAAACCTTGTCTCACACCACCAGAACCAATATCTTTCTTTCTTCCACTCAAGTCCAAAGAAAATTTATTTGGATTCTTTCAATTATGTCTACATGTTTTCTCGGGATCTTAAATAGGATAAGAGCATAATTGGGAAGACTTTGCAATGAATTTTTTAGGAGTTGGAGTTTAACATCTTGACTAAGTAATGCTCCTTTCCAACCAGCTAATTTATTATTAAATCTTTCAACAATTCAAGCCTAGAAGGAGCCTAGAGGTTTAATACCTAATGAAAGACCAAGATAGATAGCAGGCATGGTATCAATTTTACATCCAATAATTCTTGCAATTCTATTCTGTCTTTCCATGAGCATATTGATAAAGAACTGAGAGCTCTTATCCCAATTGATAATTTGACTAGTACCTAAAGAGTAGTTGGATAGAGCTTGTTTGATAACCCTTGCCTCTAGAATGGATGAAGAACCCATGATGACCGTGTCATCCAAAAATTGTTCATGAGAGCACGAATTGGAAGTAGATGATGAAGTGGTACCCTTGATGGAACCATTGGTAACCAAATTCTAAAAGTAGCAGCCAAGACACTCAGCCATGATGGAAAAAAGAATAGGAGACAAGGGATCCCCTTGCCAAAGCCCCCTAGAAGCTTTGAAGAAATTGGAGGGGGAACCATTAACCATAATAACTATCATAGAGGTACTGATGAGATGGAAAATTAGCTTTAAAAGTTTATCATTGAATCCAAAGGATCTCAACACCTTGATCAAAAAATCCCAGTCCACCCTATCATAAGCCTTGGAGAGATCAAGTTTCAACAGAAAACCAAATTTGAGACAAGCTTGAGTGGAATAAATAACCTCAAGAACCTTCATAATAGAATCAAGAATCTTCCTCCCAAGAACAAAACCACTTTGTTGGGGAGAGATAATATTTAGAATAATAGCCAATAGTCTAAGGGTAATAACATTGGAGAGAATCTTGTATACTAAATTACATAGAATAATCAGTCTAAACGAATCTACCGATTCAACTCTGTTAGGCCATTTTTCTGTCATAGCAAAATCTTATGAAAATGGCCTATTTTCTCTGCAAGATTTATTTTTTGCCTCCTGGCCTGTGTTCTTCACTATGTCACCAAGCCTTGGTCCAACTTGCACCTCCTAAATCAAAAAATCTAGAAAGATTCAGGTTCTAAGGTTTGCAAGAAACAAAATTTAAAAATCTCCCTAAGTGTCGAAAACCCATAGTATTTTTGAAAATCCACAATGTTTTCGACCTTTTTGGCTTGCATAAAGTCCTCGATGTTTTTGCATCCTTGTTTAGCTTTGTGTCAATGTCAAAAACCTTGTGTGTTTTTGATCCTTTGCTATTGTGAAAGCTTCATGTGTTTTCGACCTCCCAGTTCCCTGTTTGTCAACTTTCCTTAAGTGCACAAGTGTGATGACAGGTGGACCTGGGCCTTCAAAAGCTCTTCCTGATTGGTTGTCGCATGGCCGCATGTCAGACTTTTATGACATGTGATCATGCAACCACCTGCCACTTGTTTGTGTGGTCCTGGTTCTTCATTGTTCGGCTGCCTGGTGGTTTGCTTTGCTTTAGTGCGCAAGTGCGACGGATGGTGGAGCCCAGTCCTTCAAAGTTTCTTGTCACTGATTCTCCAAGTCTCTAGGCAGTTACATCTTCTATCCAACGACCTGGTGACTGTGTAGTTGTGTGATCTCTTCATTCCTGGTGGTTAGTAGCTGACATCTCACGACTTGGCAAATAGTGAGTCGCGTAGTCATTGAATACTCGGTAGTTAGTTGGTGGGGCCGATGTTTCTAGTGACATGGGGTTTGCGGTGGGACCCGTGTTTGTAGTGCCCAAGCATGTTTGACTTTGGCAGTGAGTGCTAATGGTTAGTCGCATGTTCGCATAGCCTTTTTCAAGGCTATGCGATCATGTGACTGACATTTGTGTTAGGACTTAACGGTGGCGGTTGCGGTAGGATTAAAGTCTGTGGGTTGTCGCATGTTCGCATAGCTTGTCCCCAGGCTATGCGATCATGCAACTAACTGTCTGACATCACGGTTGTGGAGTTACGGTAGGTCTACTATGTGGGTCTTGCTAGTGTGCTTGGTTTTGATTGGTTGGCAACTGGTGGTGGTGCCGAGGATTTTTGTGGGTGATCTGTAGTCACTTTGCATGGTTAAGAAGCTGCCATCGCATGATCGCAAGGGTTAGTTTGGTGCCTTGTGATCATGCAACTAGATGTAACATGAAGCCTAGTTTTCTATGGCGGTGAGGTTGGTAACCACGCGATTCCATGACTAAAGATTTTTGTAAGGTTGTCGAGCCCGCAAAGGGAGATTGATCAGACGACGGGGACATAAAAGTTGGTAAAGGTTTAAATGATGACCGCCGATGTGCTGGGCACCAAAATTGTAGCCATTTGATTTCGAATTCAAATCTTTTGAGAGTTTCCACCAACTAGAAGGACTGGTTTTAAATGTTTTAGCGGCCTGATTGGATTTGTTTGGTGGTTGCAAAGTGGTCCAGAGGCCTGTTACTTGATTGCAGAGACCTTTTGTGCCATTTGAAGGACTATTTTGTGCTCGATAGGTGTGTTTGTAGGTGGCCAATTTGACTGGTTCTCATGGTTCTTCCTAGTGTTTTGTACTGATTGTCATGATTGTTAGATCTGTTTGAGATCTCTTTCTCCAGGTTTCTTGTGTTTCCTGCCCCTGCAATAAATTTCTTAGCTCTCTCTAATTAGCTTGGTTGTTGAAGGCTATGCCCTAGCTATCTATAGCTTGTTGCAACCTATTTTGGGTTCCCATGGCAGCTAGTGGTATAAAGGGTCAAATTTTTGACTTAGTGTGGGTTCTGAATTTCATCAGTTCTAGTGAAGGGTCCTTTATCTATAGATTTTTCTCCTTCTCTTGGCATATATAGTGTTCCTATTTCTCTTGCTGGTTCAGAGAATACAATGCATATTATAACAGACTTGTGTTATGTATAAGAAATTAATATACTCTTACTATTGTCAAGCTATCTCCATTTGAATTCTGAACTCATTAGTGATGCATCAAGGATGTCTGGTTTTTCTACTTTGCATTGCCTATGTGTTTTCAAGTGGAGTTGTCTTCATAGAGGTAACTGGTTCAGGGTTAGTATTTAGGTATGTATGAGCTGAAATATCAAGGATAGGTCATGCTTATCTTTCAGTGGATGCTGGTTAATGTATTGTCTGATTCATAGGTCTCTTCTAAGGGGAGGGTTAAAATCATTTGAGTGGATAGTAACATGCTTGAATGCATAGGTGGGTGTTAAGTTGAGGTTTGGCCATGGTGTGTGATTGATGTTAGGCATCAACACATTGAGCATATTATGTTCTTGTTTCATAGTTGTCCCTTGCAATATTATATTTGACTTTGTGGCCCATTGGATAAGGCATTAGTCTATCCAAGACTTAGGGTATCTCAAGGGTCCCCTCAATCCCATTCAAATCATTCCCATTCAGTCCCACCCTTTCCCTTTCTTGTTGTTAGTATAGGTCTCTAGCTTTTAGTCTCATTCCATGCAAGTAGGGCTATTGCATGAGACTTTCTATCATTGGGGTATAGTTTACCTATAGGAGATTGATTGCTATTCCACATTAATCTATCTACAGGCCTTTGGTTTTTTCATGAGGTGTCTTGAATGTGAAGATAAGGCAATACCTGCCTGAGTGAATGTGGAGCTTGAAGAAGAAGGAGGATTTCTCTCTATCCTCATCAATTGGTTTGTTTTTCTTGTCAAGCTTGAGTGCCTAACCTGTGTTTCTAGCCCAACTATTTGATTCAAGCTTGGTCCTGCAAGTAAAAGAGCCAACAAAATTGGTGACTCTACTGGGGAAGATCATGATGAAAGCCTATTAAGGAGCTCTGGTTATGGTTCTATTGTAAACTCAAAATCTTTATTGACCAAATTGGTTTGGCCCATCCGAGTCACCAACAAATTAGTGACTCTACTGGGGAGAGTCTAGAAAACAGTTAGATACAAAACAAGCATTTGCTGATAATTTTCTCACCTAGTTGTGAGTGGTGGCTCTGATTTTCTCTATTTGATCAGTGTTCCTCCTGATAAACAGTGTGTATACCTGGTGTAGCTTTGTGCTGGTTGGAAGAAGAAACAGTGAAATATTTTCCTCTCAAGGAAGTGGCAGCTCTGCATGACAAAATTATCTGATGGAGCTTCAAGGTGAGCTCTGGATCTACCTTGCTTTCTAGTCAACAAGTTTCAAGCTACAAATTTCTAGGTATTCTCTTATTGAAATGTATCCCTATCAAGTGTTAATCACTGTTGCAGAGCAATGAGTTGTAGTGGGTAGTTCATCATGGAGGAATATAGGCCCTTTTGTTTTGATGGCATTGAAGGTGCCCCTAATGAGTTCTTTGCTGAGGATGGGAAGTACTTGCCAAGATTCATGGCTGGTGGATCTGTTTCTACAAGCCAACATGTTGATGTTGTCATGGGTATTTTTGGAGATATGGATGTTGAACATGAAGATATTGCCATGAGGTTATTTGTGGACACATCTTCTGATGGTGCAAGGAAGTGGTTCTTGTCCTTGCCTTCATGTTCAATCCCTTCTTGGGATGTGTTGAGAGCTAAGTTTGTTGAGCATTTTGATAAAGTTGCTTCTCTCAAGAAGGAATTAGCAAGGTTGAAAATGGTGAACTGGCAGTTAGCAGAGGACATAAGATTGTTAAGACTGGTGGCTCCTAATGATGTGCATGAGGAGGCCAGTGTTTTTGATGTTGACTCTCACTATGCAGAGAGTGTTGATTATGAAGCTGATTCAGGGATTAGTGCATATGAGGATGTTGAAGATGAATCTAAGGATGGCAACATTTCCTTTTTGTTTATAGATTTTTCTTCTGGTCAACATGGGAAGGCAATTTTCTTGTCCCGGATTGATGATGTTTTGTGTGAAAGGGAAGATATTGAATATGATGCAGATGATGATTCCTGCATAGATTTCTTCACACAAGATGATCTAAGGCTAGACATCTCCATTCTTGTTTTGGATAAGAATGATGTTTTCAATGACAGAGATGTAGCTGATGAAGATGATATTGAAGCTCAAAGTCCACTAAGTAGTGAGGAGATTTCAACACTCTTGTCTGAAGAATTTCAGAGGTATGCCCCTACTTTGGATTTTGATTTGCAGCTCCCCTGTGATATAATCTTTGACACTAATAATGAGGCCAGTGTTCAAAGTGATCATGAAGACCCATGCATACAAGGTCCCCCGTCTGGTAGTGACTCTACAAAAAGAGAAGTAGAAGGACATGACAGTGTGTTTTCCTGTCATCAAGATTATAGTGATGAACAAGTTCCTTGTTCAAGCCCTTTCCCTTCTTTTAATAAACATGATACTGATTGTGATAGTATTGAGGACTTAGTCTTCAATAGTTGGGACATAAATTCTTTTGGTGAAAATGATGATGCAATGTTCCCCTATTACAGAAGCTTTAATGATGACCTTCACTTGGTTCATGGTCCAATTCATGAAGACATCATTGAGGAGCCAGGTTGCTTAGTGGCTAAAGCAATGTGTGAAGGTAAATTAGAGGATCTATTTCCTTCTCAGCCAGGTAATTTTATGGTAATGCATGACTGTCAATATTCTACATTTTCTGATGCATTACTAGATCAAATTTTTGTTTCTAGTCATCAAGGAGAAGTAGATGATGTTCCCTACTTCTTGGAGTTTGAATATGAATATGATGGTCATGGCTGGAAAAACATGGGTGGTGATCAGTGCAAGTTTATTCTTTAGCCCATGAGTATTTACATATGTGTGAAGCAAAATTTTTCAGACTTGGGGTCACATATGTGGATGAAAACCAGATTTTTGATGCAGGAGGGTCACTGGTTTTCTTTTGAGGCCCTGAGCCTGGTTGTACATATTTGTAAACTTTGTAAATAGCTTTCTCTTTCTTGTTGTGTGCTTTCCCTTCCTATTCCCTGCATATTTTGAGTCGATCTACTTTCCCAGTGATTCTAAATTCTTGCCATGCCTGCAAGAACCATGCATCCCCAACTAGAGCCACTGTTAGGCCAACAAATCTTATGAAAATGCCCTATTTTCTCTACAAGCTTTGTTTTTGCCTCCTGTCCTATGTTCTTCACTGTGTCACCAAGCCCTGGTCCAACTTGCACCTCCTAAATCAAAAAATCCAGAGAGATTCAGGTTCTAAGGTCTGTAGGAAACAAAATTTAAAAATCTTCCTAAGTGTCGAAAAGCCACAGTATTTTTGAAAATCCACGTTGTTTTTGACCTTTTTCCCTTGCATAAAGTCCTCGATGTTTTTGCATCCTTATTTACCTTTGTGTCAATGTCAAAAACCTTGTGTGTTTTTGATCCTTTGCTATTGTGAAAACTTCATGTGTTTTAGACCTCCCAGTTCCCTGTTTGTCGGCTTTCCTTAAGTGCACAAGTGCGATGACAGGTGGACCCAGGCCTTCAAAAGCTCTTCTTGATTGGCTGTCGCATGGCCGCATGTCAAAATTTTATGACATGCGATCATGCGACCACCTGCCACTTGTTCGCATGGTCCTGGTTCTTCATTGTTTGACTACCTAGTAGTTTGCTTTGCTTTAGTGTGCAAGTACAATGAATGGTGGAGCCCAGTCCTTTAAAGTTTCTTGTCATTGATTCTCCAAGTCTCTAGGTGGTTACATCTTCTATCCAATGACCTAGCGACTATGTAGTCATGTGATCTCTTCATTCCTGGCAATTAGCAGCTGACATCTCATGACTTGGCAAATAGTTATTCGCGTAGTCGTTGAATGCTGGGCAGTTAGTTGGTGGGGCTAGTGTTTCTAGTGACATGGGGTTTGTGGTGGGACCCGTGTTTGTAGTGCCCAAGCATGTTTGACTTCAGTGGTGAGTGCTAATGGTTAGTTGCATGTTCACATAGCCTTTTTCAAGGCTATGTGATCATGTGACTGACGTTTGCATTAGGACTTAATAGTGGTAGTTGCGGTAGGATTAAAGTCTATGGGTTGTCACATGTTCACATAGCCCATCCCCGGACTATGTGATCATGCGACTAACCATCTAACATCATGGTTGTGGAGTTAGGGTAGGTCTACTATGTGGGTCTTGCTAGCATGCTTAGTTTTGATTGGTCGGCAACTGGTGGTGGGGCCAAGGATTTCTATGGGTGATCTGCGGTCGCTTTGCATGATTAAGAAGCTACCATCACATGATCATAAGGGCTAGTTTGGTGCCTTGTGATCATGTGACTAAATGTAACATGAAGCCCAATTTTCTCTGGCAGTGAGGTTGGTAACTGCGTTATTGTGCGACTAAAGATTGTTGTAAGGTTGCCAAGCCCACGAAGGGAGACTGATTGGATAGCGGGGATATAAAAGTTGGTAAAGGTTTAAATGATGACCGCTGATGTGCTGGGTGCCAAAATTGTAGCTGTTTGATTTTGAATTCAAATCTTTTGAGAGTTTCCAGTGACCAGAAGGACTGGTTTTAAATGTTTTAGTGGCTTGATTGGATTTGTTTGGTGGTTACAAAGTGGGCTAGAGGCCTGTTACTTGATTGCAGAGACCTTTTGTGCCATTTGAAGGACTATTTTATGCTCGACAGGTGTGTTTGCAGGTGGCCAATTTAACTAGTTCTCATGGTTCTTCCTGGTGTTTTGTACTGATTGTCATGATTGTTAGATCTGTTTGAGATCTCTTTCTCTAGGTTGCTTGTGTTTCTTGTCCCTACAATAAATTTCTTGGCTATCTCTGATTGGCTTGGTTGGTGAAGGCTATGCCCTAGCTGTCTGTAGCTTGTTGCAACCTGTTTTGGGTTCCCATGGCAGCTAGTGGTATAAAGGGTCAAATTTTTGACTTAGTGTGGGTTCTAAATTTCATCAGTTCTAGTGAAGGGTCCTTTTCCTGTAGATTTTTCTCCTTCTCTTGGCATATAGAGTGTTCCTCTTTCTCTTGCTAGTTCAGAGAATACAATGCATATTGTAATAGACTTGTGTTATATATAAGAAATTAATATACTATTACTATTGTCAAGCTATCTCCATTTGAATTCTGAACTCATTAGTCATGCATCAAGGATGTCTCATTTTTCTAGTTTGCATTGCCTATGTGTTTGCAAGTGGAGTTGTCTTCATAGAGGTAACTAGTTTAGGGTTAGTATTCAGGTATGTATGAGCTAAAATATAAAGGATAGGTCATGCTTGTCTTCTAGTGGATGCTGGTTAATGTATTGTCTGATTCATAGGTCTCTTCTAAGGGGAGGGTTAAAATCCTTTGAG
Source organism: Chamaecyparis obtusa (assembly GCA_027943335.1). Lineage (NCBI taxonomy): Eukaryota > Viridiplantae > Streptophyta > Pinopsida > Cupressales > Cupressaceae > Chamaecyparis > Chamaecyparis obtusa. The sequence goes on from BSBK01005355.1 coordinate 98,431, forward strand.
TGGATAGTAACATGCTTGAATGCATAGGTGGGTGTTAAGTTAAGGTTTGGCCATGGTGTGTGATTGATGTTAGGCATCAACACATTGAGCATATTGTGTTCTTGTTTCATAGTTGTCCCTTGCAATATTATGTTTGACTCTGTGGCTCATTGGATAAGGCACTGGTCTATCAAAGACTTAGGGTATCTCAGGGGTCCCCTCAATCCCATTCAAATCATTCCCATTTAGTCCCACCCTTTCCCTTTCTTGCTGTTAGTGTAGGTCTCTAGCTTTTAGTCTCATTCCATGCAAGTAGGGCTACTGCATGAGACTTTCTATCATTGGGGTACAAGATACCTATAGGAGATTGATTGCTATTCCACATTAATCTATTTGCAGGCCTTTGGTTTTTTCATGAGGTGTCTTGAATGTGCAGATAAGGCAATACCTGCCTGAGTGAATGTGGAGCTTGAAGTAGAAGGAGGATTTCTCTCTATCCTCATCAATTGGTTTGTTTTTCTTGTCAAGCTTGAGTGCCTAACCTATGTTTCTAGCCCAACCATTGGATTCAAGCTTGGTCCTGCATGGAAAAGTGCCAACAAGCTCTAGACTTCTTAGGAATCAGTATAATAAAAGTAGCGTTAATTTCTTTTAGCAAAGATTTGGATCCAAAGAATTATTTAACAACATTACAGATGTCCCATCCAATAATATGCCAAAATTTATGAAAAAAGAACATTGGAAACCCATCTAGACCCAGGGACTTATCACCCTCAAAAGAAAATATAGTAGTCTTGATTTCCTCTAAGGAAAGGATAGAAAAAAGGATCTTATTGGTAGCTTCATCAATAATTGAAGGGATGGAATCAAGAAGCAAAGCTTGATTCTCCAAGGAGAGAGTCTTGTCTTTAGATAAGAGAGAAGAAAAAAATCAATCATAGCCAAAGAAATGTCCTTATCATTCCTTACCTCTCTAGCTACCACCTTCAGTCTGGATTTCTTGTTAGAATCTCTATGTTTGGAGGCAGACATATGGAAGAACCTAGTATTCTTATCTCTAGGTTTAAGCTAGATCAATCTAGATCTCTGTCTCCAATACAATTCCTCTTTGGAGATAATGTTATGGGTCTTGTCTAGGAGAATCTCCTCCTCATCCTTTATGACTTGGGATAGACCAGACTATTGGATAGTCTCCTAAATATCATTAGGTTCCCTTTTCAGCATTCACTTGGTTTTAAAGATGTCACCAAACACATCCTTGCTCCAAGATTAACATTATATTTTAAATGTTGGAGCTTTTTAACCACCCTGAACATCATGGTACCCTGAATATTAACATCCCACCAACCATTAATCAATTGCTCAATATCCAGGTGGTCAGCCCATATTTTCTCAAAATGTAAATGAAGGATTTCCCTTCGAAACAATCAGATCGACACTAAAAGAGATAGGGAAGTGATCGGATCCAATCTTCGTAAGAGAAGAAAAAGGATAACCAAATCTTTTGAACCAACAACCAGATTTCAATGCCTGATATAACTGAACTTGGATAAGGTCTAGCCCAACTCTTCAATTAGACCAAGTATAATTGACCCCCTAAAGATTCAAATCAAAGATAGCTTGCCTATTGACAAAGTCCATGAGCTCAACTCTACCATCAAGTTGACTCTGATTGTCCACGCCACCAAAATTCTCATTATCTTTCAAAGGATAGTTGAAATCCCCCATAACCAACTAGGGAAAATCCTGGAAGAACATTCTTTGGTTATCAACCCTTTTTCCAAAATTAAGTCCTACCAGCTTTAGAATTAGGGGCATAAATATTAGTAGATACCCATTCAAAATAAGACTTAATATGAACAAATTTAATGCTTAAGCAATTCAGGTTATCAATTATCACAACCCCTCTAACATATTTATGATTCAAAAAGATAGCAACCCCTCCCGAAGCCCCTTTTGAGCTTGAGCTAGCCACACCTCCATTTTTGAAGATTCTAATTTTCTCCATCTTAGTTTCTTGAACAAGAATGATATCAATTTTATGATCTCTTACCATATTCCTTAGGATGTCTTTCTTACGAGGGGCATTCAGCCCTCTGATATTCCATGAAATAAATTTCATTTCTTGACCCATGTACAAGCTCCGTAGATGGTCAACTACTTGCCATCTGCAATATCATTCTTACTTTATATTTCTCTAATATCTTTGTTGGTGATTTTGCCTTGAGTTTTTTTCTGAGATCTGACATTCTCCTTAAGACCCTTAGATCCCATATCGACTTTTCTTTGTGTAAGGACACCCTTGGAACCTTGGGTAGGGTAAGTTCACAAAGATGGGGGACCAAAAAGGGGGTATAAGATGCCACTTTTTTCTTGAAATCAGAAAACTCTGAACTTCAACTAGAAATTGAAGATAGTTAGACTCAAAATTTTAAGATGCGACAAAAACAAGAGTTTTAATACCCTGAATCTAGTTCCTAAACTACTAACTTATTTTGAAAATGGTGCAGATTAAGGCCCTCAAAATGGGGGAGCACAAAAAGTGGTCATGTTTTTTGTGAAAAAACATAACATAGCATCTGGTGAGCTCCCCCTAAAATGTTAACTTTAAAAATAAAAAAAATAATCACTTCAGTGAGAAGTTAGCTAATGCCACGTAGTTTATCTCAAAATATTTTGGTAATTTTTTGATGAATGTATAATTTTTGATGAATTTATGAAGTGCACAAATCTTGAAAACATGAAATTTCTATGTGCTCCCCTTATAAATCATGTAAAACTAATCAAAAATAAAATTTTCTTTTTTTAAAGTGTGTAGAATGGAGTCTAGTTTCTAAAGTTGTAACTTATTGCAAAATTTGATGAATGAGCCAAAATCTATGCCCAAAATACTACATGTTGGTTCTTCACAAAAAATAGACATACACACAAAATAAATTATAGTTGAAAAAATTAACATAATCAAAATTCAAAATAAATTATATTCCTAGATAGCTAACAGAGAGATTTGCAATATCACATTGTCTAATTTTTACGTTCTTGAGCCATGAGTAAACCTGATGAGGAGCACACAAAAAAAGATGTCATTTTTTTGTATGTCTACTGGAAAACATGTCTTAGGCCTATTTCAATCATCCAAGCCTTTGGGTTGGATCTCCAAGGAAAGTCCAAGCCTTAGGATTGGTAAAATCCAATGCCTTACAAAGTACGTGCGCCCTATAGGGTGAGCGCACTATTGAAATCTATGACTTTCATAGGGCGTGCACCCTATGAAAGCCATAGATTTCAATAGTGTGCTCACCCTATAGGGCATGCACCCTATTTAAGACATAGATTTAAATAGTGATGAGAAATAGTCACAGTGAGAGGAAGAGAGAGCTCTCTCTCTCTCTCTCTCTCTCTCTCTCTCTCTCTCTCTCTCTCGTAGAGCCCCAATCTATACTCAAATCAACACTTATATTTCCTTAATACCCCCTTCCAACATACAACCCATGCCTTTGACAAAGAGTTCCCAACACCCACAAATCAAGATTGGCTCTTCAACCCAATCTCCTACACCCTTATATCATTAACTCTCACAACTCAACCCTACTAATAAAAGGTTTATTAAAGGTTTAATATCAATTCCAAATGGAATGGAACACCAACCCTACATCAAACAATCTTAGAACATAATTTAGACATGAAAACCCACTATAGGGCTACAAGGAGAAAACCTGAATTCTTGAGAGAAACCTATCTGGAACTCCACCAAACTAAGTGTTAACCACCTTCAAAGGTTTCAATCAAATTATCAACAATACTCACCAATTTTGGGCCTTTGGTCAATCTCCAAAGTCCCACTATTCTCAAAACTCTCCTAGGCCTAATAGGGCTAATAGGGCTAATAGGGCCAATTAACAAAGGAAGTGTTCAAAATATTTATCTCCTTCCAATATGAACTATTGGAATATCTATAGGATTTCATAAAACTAATAAATATAAAGATATAGATCTTCATTCCACCCCTGAGCCGAGTTGTGTCTTCAAACCCCTAATTCTTGATAGTCACATAGAGATGCATGTCAAGAGGGTTTAATCATTCATCCTCTCTCCATTGGTTTCCCAATCTGAGACCTCAAGAATCTTAAATTAAATCCTCCCTCCTTTCTTTCCACCAATAATCAATAATTTTCCATGGTGGACTCTCCTAGAAAGAGGAATTTTGTCTCAAAACCCTAGGCAGGGTCTTCCTGCAACCAACAAACACTCAAATTTGAATAACTTTTGATCCCAATTGATAAAAGACCTCAAATAAAAATAAAATCACCCTTATAGCATAGGAACCACTTTCAAAGTCATTTATATGCACATGTGTGACCGTACAAGTCCGTACCATTCAAGAACATAGTCTATTTCTCAAGAAATCAATGAATTTTATTGAATTCAGATATCAAAAAATTCTCCAAATCTTCCAAATAACTTGGATAAAATTTTTAAATCATGTTTATACATTCTTGAATCAGTTCAACCAATTTTAGATGGTTGTGACCACTGAGATTGAAACTTAACAACTTTTCAAAAGTTGCTTAATGCAACATTGACAAGATTGACAACTTTTGTCAAAGTTGTCAATTGTCAATCAAACTTATTAATCTCCATCCTAGAATCCACCTAGGACCTTAGATAGATTAAAATAAACTTATTTCACTCTTTTATTAGGCCAACTAGACCATCCTAGTTACTCATACTATTTTATCCCTTTCTAACCAAATTGTCCATAATGGCCAAGATAGACACTTAGGTTTATAACCACACCTAATGTCACCTTGCCTTACAAAGTAGGACTTTAATACATCATTTGGTTCAAGATCCAAACAATACCTTAACCTTTCACACTAACCCTTCAATGAGTTAGTTGGTGTTCCTGCAACTAAGAATGAATTTAAGGGTGCTCTTGCACCATACTCTCAAGGTGCACTGATCTCAAGTCCTCTTGAGATGTGGTCTTATAAAGTTGAACAATGCCTCTAAATATCCACTTCATCCATCCAGACCAACTCTTCCTCCAGGCTTCCTTTCCATTTCACCAAGCACTTCTTGTAGACATTCTTCCTAGTCTTCTTGATAATCTTTGTGTCTAAGATCTTCTCAAGTTTTCTTGGTTCATGAGGAGGTATTCTTGTAGCATCCTCTTCAAGTTCCTCTACCTGCACATCTGATCCTAGATTCACATCACCTTTGTAAGGGGTTAGATCAAAAATATTGAATATGGGAGAGATACCAATATTAGGGAGCAACTGAATCTCATATGCATTCAGTCCATGTTTCTTCAAGATTAGACATGGTCCAATCTTCATCATGATAAACTTAGTGTGTTTTCCCTTGGGAAATCTTTCCTTCTTCAAGTGTGCCCACACCAAGTCTCCAACCTAGAACTGTACATCTCTCCTATGCTAGTCTTTGGCTTTCTTATATTTCTCTGCACTTCTCTCAAGTGCCAATTTAACTAAATCATGTATCTTCTTCATGCTCTCTAAAAATTCTTCACCATGAGAACTTATTGGAGTATTTAATGGGAGATATCTAAGCTCCAAGATGCCTCTTAGACTTTGTCCATACACAATCTAAAATGGAATTTTCCCTGTGCTTCTATTGACTGAGTCATTGAAAGAAAACTCTACCTATGGTAGGACTGAATCCCACTTGTCTCCATATTGCTTTGTCAGGTACCTAAGTAGATCTCCAAGGGACTTGTTGACAACCTCTATTTGCACATCCATTTGTGGATGATAGGAAGAGTTGAAACTCAAATTAGTTCCCAACCTTTTCCACAAGATTCTCCAAAAATGCAGAACAAACTTCACATCTTTGTTTGACAGTATGGTTTGAGGTAAGCCATGAATCCTCACAATTTCCTTGAAGAAAAAATTGGCAATGGATGATGTATCATTGGTGCTCTTACAAGGGATAAAGTGGGCCATCTTACTAAATTTTTCTACTACAACATATATGCTATCATATCCCTTTTGTGTTCTAGGCAAACCCATCACAAAGTCCATGATGAAACTCTCCCAAGGCCTTGTAGGAATAGGTAGGGGTTGGTATATAACCCTTCATTTTTAGGTGCACCCTTGGCCTTCTAAAAAATAGTACATATCTCCACAATCTTTCTCACTTCAGTCTAAAGCTTGGGCCAATGGCAAAACCTTCTCACCTAGTCCAAGGTCTTGTCCAATCCAAAATGTCCTCCCATGCTACATGCATGCTTCTCCCTAATAATGTTCTCCTTCATGGAACACTTTGAAATGCACAATTGATGGCCTTTGAACAACATTCCATCTTGGATCAAATAATCTACATAATCCACATGATAGGATTTAGAAAAATAAGAACACACCTTGTAGATATCATTGAAATCATCATCATCCTTATGCATGTCCTTTAATTAGTCTATCTCTACACTTTAAAGTTGGATTTGTTGCACAACTAAAGATCTTATGCTCAAAGAATCTACCACCTTATTGGAAACTCCCTTCTTGTGTTTGATTAATCATGTGTCAGCTTGTATTGACTCCACCAACTTCATGTGTTTTTGGCTTAGTTTCTCTTGGCTATTCAAGAAACTCAAGGTTTGATTGTCTATGAAGACAAAAAATTCCTTAGGTAGGAGGTAGTGCCTCCATTTCTTCAATGATTGGACTAAGGCATATAATTCCAAACCATAAGAGGAGTATTTCCTCTTTCATTCATTTAGTTTCTCACTAAAAAAGGCCATAGGCCTACCTTCTTGGCTCAAGACAGCCCTAATGGCTAGGTTTGATGCATCACATTCAATAGTGAAAACCTTTTGAAAATCAGGGAACACAAGTATAGGATTTTCCATTACCTTTTGCTTTAGCATTTGAAAGGCTTCCTCTACCTCTTTTTTCCACAAAAATTTACACTTATGTCCACCTTTTATGGTCTCAAGGATCGGAGCACATAACTGACTAAAATTCTTGATGAATTTACTATAAAAGGATGAAAGCCCATGAAAGCTTCTCACTTCAGTCATTATCCTTGGAGAAGGCCAACTTAGGATGGCTTCTACCTTCTTAGGTTCCATATTGATGATCCCACTTGCAATTACAAATCCCAAATAGACAAGTTCTTCCTGCATAAAAACATAGTTTTCCAAATTTATAACAAGTTTCTCTTCATGCAGCCTATCCAAGACTAGATCAAGGTGTTCCAAATGCTCCATCTTACCCTTGTTGAAGATAAGCATGTCATCAAGGTAGACTATAATTTTTTTTCCAATTAATGGCTTCAACATTTCATTAATGAGCCTCATGAATGTGCTAGGGGCATTTGATAGGCCAAAGGGCATCACCCTCTATTCATACAAGCCTTCATTGGTTTTAAAGGTTGTCTTCCATTCATCACCATCCCTTATCCTAATTTTGTGATAACCACTCTTCATGTCCACCTTAGAATAGTATCTTGCACCTCCTAGGTGATCCAATAGATCCTCTATTCTAGGCATAGGAAATTTGTACCTAATTGTGATTCTATTTATGGCTCTAGAATTAATGCACAATCTCCATGTGCCTTCCTTCTTAGGGGCCAAAAGAGTAGGTACTGCACAAGGGCTGAGGCTTTTAGTGATGATACCCTTATCCAAGAGTTCTTGGATTTTTCTTGCCATCTCCTTATTCTATTCAGGGGTCAACTTATAAGAAACTTTGTTGGGTAAGGTTGCCCCTAGGATCAAGTCAATATTGTGGCTCATATCTTTGATTGGTGGAAACTCATTTGGAAATTCTCTAGTGACAATTTCCTTATACTAAATTAGTAGGTCTACAACTTCCTTAGGGCCTACTCTCTTCAAGGGATCTATGTCCTTTTCAAACTTCTTGGGTATATCATCCTTTTGCAATAGGACTAGGGCATAACAAGGATCCTTCTCCTCCTTCAAGGTTTTTAAAAATCCCTTTTCACTAATAAACAAAAATTTTGAATCAATATTTTCTTCTAAATTTTTAGATAGGGGTAATAATGTTACCTTTTCTCCTTTATAGGTGATGTTGTAGGTGTTCAACCTCCCATCATGATGAGCCTCCACATCATATTGTCAGGGCCTTCCAAGGAGTAAATGACTAGCTCCCATTGGAACAATGTCACACAACACCTTGTCCTTGTACTTTCCAAGTTGGAATTCAACCCATGCTTGTTCTTCTATGATAGTGTGTTGGGTCTGGGTGAGCCATAACACCTTGTAGGGGTTTGGATGTGGCACCCTTCTCAGCTTCAAATTCTTCACTACTTCCTTAGACACCAAATTATCAATAGATCCACTTTCAATCACCAATCTACACACCTTGCCTCCACTCTTACATGTGGTTCTAAATAGGTTCTTTCTCTATGGTGGTTCTTGAGTACATGGAGCCTTCAACAAGGTTCTCCTCATCATGAGTTCTTCTCCCTCTTTAGATAGTGTAGAAGATCCAAGTGCATTTTCCCCTTGGTTATCTTCATCTCTAACTATGTTAGCCCTTCTCTCTACCTGATTCTTTGCCTTCTCAAGGAAATTTGATGCTAGATATCCAGGTTGGTTACACCTATAACACCTAACGGTTCTTGAACTTCTCCCACCAGTCCTTCTACTTGAATCTCATCTTCTCCCTCTATAGGAGCCTCTAGAAATTCCTTCCCCAAAGGAGTTCTTGCGATTGGTCTCTTCAAAATTATTAGAAGTTTGTCCTCTGCCACTTCCTGATTCTCTTCCTCTATTGCCAAAATCTCTCTGGCATCTTCCTTTCCCACCTTGGTCTTGTTTCCTCTTAAGTTTTTCCTCCACCTTCAATACCAATTGAAACCATTTATAGAAGGTGGTAGGCGTACACAAAATCACCTCATCTTGGATATTCACCCTCAATCCTTCCATGTATCTAGCAAGTTTGACACTCTCAAGTTCCACCAATTTAGACTTCATAGTAAGCCTATGGAATTCTCCAGTATAACTTGAGATTTCCATCTCCTTCTACCTTAGACCTTGCCTCTTCTTATGAAGTTGGACTTCATAGTCTTAAGGTACATAGGCCTCTTTCACCACAGCAACCATCTTCTTCCATGTAGCCATTGGATTCTTGTCCATCTTTACTCTTTCTTTTTCAATAAAATTCCACCGAGTCAAGGCAGATCCCTTCAACTTAGACTTTTCTATTTTAAGCTTTTGATTCTTTGGTATCTCCTCATAGTCAAAGAAACTAGTGAGAAAATCAATCTAATCTATTACTTCATCTAGATCCATCTTCCCATTGTAGACATGTAGGTCAAGCTTAGTATCCATGGTCCTTCCCTCCATGGACTTCAAGGTCTTCAACAATAGCCTCTGGTCCATAGGCACATCTACTTCTTCCTCCTACAAAGGGGTTTCTTCATCACTCCCCACTTCTTCCCATCTGGAGCTCCCACTATGTACTTTCTTAAGTTGTTCCCTAGTATTTTCTATCTCTCACCTCATCCATTTTCTCTTAACATCATGCTCCTTCACTACCCTTAGTAGTTCTGCATTAGTCATCCTATTAGGAAGTTCATTGTCTTCCCCACCATCTAACATGGTTGCAACTTTAGTCTTCCTCCAAAGATCTACAATTTTATCTAATACCAATTGGATTAGAGCCCCAATATATACTCAAATCAACACTTAGAGGTCCTTAATACCCCCTTCCAACATACAGACTAGGGCTCTGACAAAGAGTTCCCAACACCCACAAATCAAGATTGGTTCTTCAACCCAATCTCCTTCACCCTTATAGCATTAACTCTCAAAAATCAACCCTACTAATATAGGGATGGATCCAAGGTTAATTCAAGGTTTAATATCAATTCCCAATGGAATGGAACACCAACCCTAGAACAAATAATCTTAGAACACAATTTAGACACCAAAACCCACTATAGGGCCATAAGGAGAAAACCTGAATTCTTGAGAGAAACCTATTTGGAACTCCACCAAACTAAGTCATAACCACCCTCAAAGGTTTTAATCAACCTATCAAAAGTACTCAACACGTTTGGACCTTTGGTCAATCTCCAAACTCCCACTATTCTCAAAACTCTCCTAGGCCTAATAGGGCTAATAGGGCATATTAACAAAGGAAGTGTTCAAAATATTTATCTCCTTCCAATATGAACTATTGGAACATATTTATCATTGCATAAAACTACTAAATATAAAAATTTATTTCTTCATTCCACCCCTAGGCTGAGTTGTATCTTCAAACCCCCAATTCTGGATAGTCACATAGAGATGCCTATCTAGAGGGTTTAATAATTCCTCCTCTCTCCATTGGATTCCTGATCTAAGAACTCAATAATCTTAAATTACATCCTCCCTCCTTTCTTTCCACCAAGAATCAATAATTTTCCATGGTGGAATCTCCTGGAAAGAGGAATTTTGTCTCCAAACCCTAGTTAGGGTCTTCTTGCAACTAGTGAACACTCAAATTTGAATAAATTTTGATCCCAATTGATACAAGACCTCAAATAAAATGAAAATAACTCTTATGATAGAGGAACAAATTTAAAATTCATTCATATGCACATGTGTGACTGTACAGGTCCACACCATTCAAGAACACAATCTATTTCTCAGGAAATCAATGAATTTTATTGAATTCAGATATCAAAAACTTCTCCAAATCTTCCAACTAACTTGGATTGAAGTGTTCCAACATGATGGAAAACTTTGATCCAAGTTAGTTAGAAGAATTGGAGAAGTTTTTGATTTTTGAATTCAATAAAAATTCATTGATTTCCTGAGAAATAGACCATGTTCTTGAATTGTATGGACCTGTACGGTCTCACATGTGTGAATGAAGGAATTTGGAAGTTGTTCCTATGTATAAGGAGTGATTTGAATTTTATTTGAGGTCTTGACTCGACTGGGATTAAAATTTATTCAATTTTGAGTGTTCACTGGTTGCAGGAAGACCCTACCTAGGGTTTCAAGATAAAATTCCTCTTTCTAGGAGAGTCCACTATGTAAAATTATTGATTCTTGGTGGAAAAAAAGGAGGGAGGATTCACTTTAAGATTCTTGAGGTCTTAGATTTGGAAACCAATGAACAGAGGATGAATGATTAAACCCTCTGGATAGGAATCTCTATGTGACTGTCCAAAATTGTGGGTTTGAAGGCACAACTCAGTTAAGGGTTGGAATGAAGATCTAAATCTTTGGATTTAGTAGTTTTATGAAATCCTATAGATGTTATAATAGTTTATATTGGGAGGAGGAAAATATTTCTAACACTTCCTTTGTTAATTGGACCTAATTAGCCCTATTAGGCCTAGGAGAGATTTGAGGACAGTAGGAGTTTGGAGATTGGTCAAGGTTCCAAACTTGGTGTGTAATGTTGATAGGTTTATTGAAACCTTGGTGGGTGGTTAAGACCTAAGTTGGTGGAGTTCCAAGAATGTTTCCCTCAGGAGTTCAGGTTTTCTCCTTGTAGCCCTATAGTGGATTTTGCTGTCTAAATTATGTTCCAAGATTGTTTGGTGTAGGATTTGTGTTCCATTCCATTGGGAATTGATATTAAACCTTGTGAGAACCCTTGTTCTATCCCTAGATTAGTAGGGTTGAGTTGTGTGGGTTAATGCTATAAGGGTGTAAGAGATTGGCTTGAAAATCCAATCTTGAATTGTGGGTTTTGGGAACTCTTTGTCAGAGCCCTAGTTTCTATGTTGGAAGGGGGGTATTAAGGACCTCTAAGTGTTTTTTTTGGGTATAGATTAGGGGATCTTAGCCATGTGGTATTAGAGAAACTAGTAGAGCTTTGGAGGAATACTAAAGTTGCAACCATGTCAGATGGTGGGGAAGACAGTGAACTTCCTAATAGGATGACTAATGCACAAAACTACTAAGGGTAGTGAAAGAGCATGATGCTGAGAGAAAGTGGATGAGGTGAGAGATGGAAAAGATTAGGGAAAAAATCAAGAAAGGACATAGTGGGAACTCTGGATGGGAAGAAGTGGGGAGTGATGAAGAAACCCCTTTGCAGGAGGAAGAAGTAGATGTGCCTGCAGACCAGAGGATATTGTTGAAGACCTTGAAGTCCATGGAGAGAAGGACCATGGATACTAAGCTTGACCAACTTGTCTATAGTGGGAAGATGGATACAGATGAAGTAATTGATTGGATTGATGCACTCACTAGTTTCTTTGACTATGAGGAGATACCCTAGCATCAAAAGGTTAAAATAGAAAATTCTAAGTTGAAGGGATCCACCTTGACTTGGTGGAATTTTACTCAAGAAGAAAGAGTAAAGATGGACAAGAGTCTAGTGGCTACATGGAAGAAGATGGTTTCCTTAGTGAAAGAGGCCTATGTACATGAAGACTATGAATTCCAACTTCATAAGAAGAGGCAAGTCTAAGGTGGAAGGAGATGGACATCTCAAGTTATACTAAAGAATTCCATAGGCTTACTATGAAGTCTAAATTGGTGGAACCTGAGAGTGTCAAACATGCTAGATACATGCAAGGATTGAGGGTGAATATCCAGGATGAGTTGAGTTTGTGTACCCCTACTACTATCTAGAAATGATTTCAATTAGCATTGAAGGTGGAGGAAAAAGTCATGAGGAAGCAAGACCAAGGTGGGAAAGGAAGAGGCCAGAGAGATTTTGGCAATAGAGGAAGAGAATCAGGCAGTGGAAGAGGACAAACTTGTAATAATTTTGAAGAGACTAGTCATGAGAACTCCTTTGGGGAAGGAAGTTTTAGAGGCTCCTATAGAGGGAGAAGAGGAGATTCAGGGGGAAGGACTAGTGGAAGAAGTTCATGAACCATCAGGTGTTACAAGTGTAACCAACCTAGGCATCTAGCATGAAAGTGCCCTAAGAATGCAAAGAATCAGGTAGAGAGAAGGGTTAAAATAGCCAGAGATGAAGATAACCAAGGGGACAATGCACTTGGATCTTATGAATGAATTGAAGAGGGAGAAGCACCCATGATGAGGAGAACCTTCTTGAAGGCTCCTTGTACTCAAGAACCACCACAGAGAAAGAGCTTGTTTAGAACCAAATGTAATAGTGGAGGCAAGGTGTGTAGATTGGTGATTGACATTGGATCTACTGATAATTTGTTGTTTGAGAAAGTAGTGAAGAAGTTAAAGCTAAGAAGGGTGCCACATCCAAACCCCTACAAGGTGTCATGGCTCACCAAGTCCCAACACACTATCTTAGAAGAGAAAGCATAGGTTTTATTCCAAATTGGAAAGTACAAGGACAAGGTGTTGTGTGAAATTGTTCCAATGGATGGCTCCCATTTACTCCTTGGAAGGCCTTGACAATATGATGTGGAGGCTCATCATGATGGGAGGTTGAAAACCTACACCATCACCTATAAAGGACAAAAGGTAAGATTCTTACCCCTATCTAAAAATTTAGAAGAAAATAATGATTCCAAATTCTTTTTTATTGGTGAAAATGAGTTTTTAAAAACTTTGAAAGAGGAGAAGACTCCTTGTTATTCCCTAGTCTTGTTGCCAAAGGATGATAGATTCAAGAAGTCTAAAAAGGACATAGATCCCTTGAAGAGAGTAGGCCCTAAGGAAGTTCCAGACCTACCGAACCAATATAAGGAAATTTTCACTAAAGAATTTCCAAATGAGTTGCCACCAATCAGAGATATAAGACACAATATTGACTTGATCCCAGGAGCAACCTTACCCAACAAAGCTTCTTATAAGTTGACCCCTAAATAGAAGACCTATTGGATCATGTAGGAGGTGCAATATACTATTCTAAGGTGGAATTGAAGATTGGTTATCACCAAATCAGGACAAGGGATGGTGATGAATGGAAGATAGCCTTTAAAACCAATGAAGGCTTGTATGAATGGTGGGTGATTCCCTTTGGCCTATGAAATGCCCCTAGCACATTTAGGAGGCTCATGAATAAAGTGTTGAAGCCATTCCTTGGAAAATTTTTTATAGTCTACCTTGATGACATCCTTATCTTCAACAAGGGTAAGGAGGACTATTTGGAACACCTTGATTTGGTCTTGACAAAGCTACATGAAGAGAAACTCTTTATAAATTTGGAAAAATGTATTTTTATGTAGGAAGAACTTGTCTATCTGGGATTTGTAATTGTAGGTGGGAACATCAAGATGGACCCTAAGAAGGTAGAAGCCATCCTAAGCTAGCCTTCTCCAAGGACACCGACTGAAGTGAGAAGCTTTCATGGGCTTGCATCCTTTTATATGAAATTCATCAAGAATTTCAGTCAGTTATGTGCTCCGATTCTTGAGGCCATAATGTTTATGTCTAAATGTTGACCTCTAATTCAGCCATAGACACAACATGGTCATTGCTCAATCATCCTATATGAAAGTGAACATGAATTATCCAATTCGCACACTTAATTGAATTGACCTGTTACCTCCTATTTAGATGGGGTGTTTGAATTACTCTCTGGAGGAGAGCCAAAAACCATTAGACCAATTCTAAAATGGAGGATTTGAAAGCTATGAAGATAATCAAATTTCAATTAATCTAAAATAAAGATGTGATTGTAATCTAAGAATGAAAGTGAAGATTTAATCTAAGAAACTTGAAAATGAATATGAGAATTAAGCTACTAACAAAATAAACAAACTATATTAAGATGAGAATGCAATTAAATTCTACTAACATGAGTCTATATTAATATGCAATGAAAAAGCTTGAAAATATGAGAGAATTGAGACAAAAATCCACTATAGTTTTGGTACTGTAGAATTGCCTCCTCAAGTGAGGAAAAAAGGAGCTCGTCATATAGAAAAGCTTGGGAGAAGGATGAAGAGTTTCTTGGAAAGAAATGGCTGACTCTTCATCTCCATGGAGGAAGGTGAGACAAATTGATGAATTATTTAATTAAATGAATGAATATTGCCACATGGGTGGCTTTTTGAGTTATTTTGAATACTTAAATCCAAATAAAGATGTCCATTCAAATAACCAAATATTATTTAATTCCTTTGATGTGTATTAGCTAAAGGGGGTGGAATTAATTTAATTTAAAAGCTCTAGGACTTTAGCATTAAATTAATTAATCATAGTGCTTATTTAGCCAATAAATGTCAAATATTTAGGAATTAAATATAGTGTATGATTAATGAAAATTTTGGGTTTTTTGCATTTGACACCAAGTCAAATAAAGTCAATTAGGAGACAGAATTGCCTAATACAATAGGACTTTAATGATGTAGAAATTCAAAGGAATGCCCCAAAATTGATTAGAATTGTAAGGTGCCAATTTTGGGGTATTACATTTTGCCCCTCTTTGAATTGATGTGAGAGAAGTGCATTGATTCAAAGAATAGTTTGATGTGATAGATGATGAGGTTTTAGGATTATCTCTAGAACATAGCTTAACCCTCGGAAGTTGAGATTAGATTGCCAAGACATCGACCAGATCAAGATGTAGAACCATCTTTAGAATGAAGAATGATTCTCTAAAGTCTAAGTTAGATTGTGAAGACCTCGATTGGATTACCACTTTGAAGGAAGACTAGAATCAAGGTTAGATTTCCCCAATACCCATTGATTAAATGATAACTGATGCAAATTTAGGACTATCTCTAGAATGAGGCTTAGCCCTCTAAAACCCAAGTTAGATTGCCCAGATAATGGTCCAAAAGATATTTTGAGAGCCATCTCCATAATGAAGCTTGACTTTTAGGAATTAGGGTTAGATTGCCCCAATACATAATGAGATTTAGAGAACCATCTCCAGAATGAAGCTTGATCCTTGAGGATTCGAGTTAGATTGCTCAGATACCTAAAATATAGATGATAAGATGACAAGATGCGAGGCCCAAAGATGCCCCTAGCAATGAGGACTTTTTGATTCAGATCAGACTGATTCAAGAATTGATTTGACAAGATTCAATGATGCAATCATTCTACCCCCTCAAGAGAAAAATTGAAAGATGACATGTCAGAAAGATGATTGATAGAAAAAGGTTGCAACTATGGATAAAATTGAAGATCTAGAGGAGCTCAGAAAAGATTAAGGAAGCATTGAGAAACTGCAGGAGCAATGTGGAGATCCTATTGACCAAGTCTAACCATGGGTGACTAGATTTGACTAGAGTTGACTTTTGATGAAAAAATTGAAGATCTTGAGAAAATGATGATGAGAGAAGATTTTGACAAGAAAAAATTACTAGAAGGTTGATTGCACAAGCATCCGATCCTGATGGTCCCAAAAATTTAAAATGCAATTTCAAGCTATCTAGGAGTGTTAGATTTTGATTTCGATCTTGAAAATGGATTCAGAATGGTCATTTTAGCCAAGGGTGAAGTTTTTGCGCAACACAAAGCAGTTCTAGAAATTCGGTCAAAAGCTATATAAGGCCCGGAGGGGTCATTTTCAATTCATTATTCACTACTATCTTTAATGAATTTGAGATCTCTGAGAGAGATGGAGAACATGCCAGTGCATTTGAATCAATTTGAGAGCTCCCGATGACACAACTGACCACTAAAGTATGACACACTTGTGAGTAGTTGATAAACCATCTTGCATTTCAAGTTTTAACACTTTCTTAAGTCATTTAGGTTAGATTTAAATTCTTTCAGGGAAAAGTTCATCAATGTTCATGCGAGGAGATAGTTTCCTTGTGCTGACCTCAATCACCCCTCATGTGAGAGAATGGTTTCCTCACATAGGTTAGGGCTTCCTCACATCAAGCTCCTCTACAAGCTCACACAAGATGCTAGCTAATGTCACATGAGATTTCATCCTTAGTGATGAACTCTCATGTGAGAAGAGATCATGTCTCATGTGGAGGAATAGTTAGGCAGACCATTTCCATCATTGAGCCCTTCCCACTCACACAAGTTTTACAACAGTTTGGGAGACCACAAGATTTCTCCCTTGAGTATTGTTCTTACACCTGATTTGTTGATGAGATGAAGAAGGGCTGGCAACTGAGACTAGACTAGGGTAGGAGCA
Organism: Chamaecyparis obtusa; assembly: GCA_027943335.1. Classification (NCBI taxonomy): domain Eukaryota; kingdom Viridiplantae; phylum Streptophyta; class Pinopsida; order Cupressales; family Cupressaceae; genus Chamaecyparis; species Chamaecyparis obtusa. Next base: position 115,380 of record BSBK01005355.1, read on the forward strand.
TGGTTGAGGCATAGATATTACTAGTTCAATGGGATTATATGGAAGATGTGACCAATGCTAGGGTGACAAATGCATACAAGGATTATATCTTGGCACATCCATACCCTAAGTTCATAGATCTAGTTGGCATGGGCCAGCGAGTTCAATAGGTGGTACAACATCAACCTATGTAGTAGTAGGAACAATAGCAGCAGGTACCAGCATAACAATAGATACCAACATAGTAGCATCCTGCATAGCAGCAAGTTGCTCAACAATAGTAGCAGAGGGTTCTAAGACCAAGGACTAGATAGAGCCCCATTCCTCCAAGACAGATGGGTTTAGATGCAAGCACTGGTGGCAGTGGGACCCAAGATAGGTCTACTAGGTAGAGGACTAGTGACACTTCTCAGAAGATGCCTCCTAAAAAGGGGGCAAAAGGTGATGATATAGACATGCAGGATCCACCTATGGGAGGGAAGGTACCATAGTTATAGGAGGCTCTTAGGAACATCCACAAGAGGATTAGGCAGGTGCAATGGGAGAGAGATAACTTTCACACTTAGGTCATTGTGCAGGAGACCCAAGTAGTAGAGTGGGATCAAGAGATCAGAGGGCTTCAAGAGGCACTGGCTAGAGCACAGCTTGAGGCTAGATATGAGGCTACATAGTCAACCTATTATTATGCAACATATGTGGGTGTAGTGTGAGACTTAGTGGAGTAGGTTCCACCATTCTCTGAGTATGCTGGGGCACGAGCCATTCCATAGAGACCACCTCCTCAAGCACCAATGTAGGGTCCACCACAGGGACCACCCACATAGGGTCCTCCTCCTCCACCTCCTAAAAGTGGATAGGGTCATGATGTATATTGTAGCCTATTTTTAATAGTCTATGCTCGAGTAGCACCATTCTTTTGATTATACTAACATTGATTGATCGATATATATATGAGCTCGACTTTTGGCATCATTGTACTTGTGTGTATATTGATTGAGATTTTGATGTTTATGAGATGCTTCCCATATGCTTAGATGTATGGATTAGATATGAGATGCACATGATTCCTTTATGTATATGTAGATGAATATGCACATGTTTTATTTTATATTTGTATGCAATGTGAAATGAAATGATAGATGGTAGATGAATAAATGTAATGTATGATTTGATTTATGCTTATAATGAATGCACATTGTTATGAATATGTAAATATAGAATGTATGTACATGAGTTTATGGATTTAATGAAAATGCAATGGATATGGTACTAATCATCTAATGCAGGATGTCACAATACATGATAGTTACTAACCAAATGAATATTTGAAGATCAAGAGCAAGGATTAGACACTTGTATAGCCAAGATGAACCTATGACTAAAGATGAGACCCTTTGATGAATAGATCCAAAAGAAGAAAATAAAGAGAGCACCAAAACATTGTCTCAATTGAAGCCTAGAATGAAAATGAAAACCCTAGGACTTGGTTGTTGGGCTCATTAGATTATCATCATAGAGTTTTTAGTAATGGACTTCAATAAGATGTCATACATATGATATTAGTCTTAGATTTTTTAGAATGAGGTGTAAGCATTAAGGCATAAGAATCCAAAATGACCTGAACACCTATTCCTTTTGATCTAGCAAGTTAACATAAGCATTAAAGCATAGTTGCTAGAATGACCTAAATGTTGCTTGTGTATAGACACGCCAGACACATGAGAGTTTCTTCCTTTTTCTAAGTGAATGATAAGCATATCAAAGGTGCTCACAGTGACCCTTACATTCACTTTACAGGATGAGCATTTCCAATTTCACTTATAGAAAAAAGAGGTCACTCAAAAAAACAAGGGGAAGGACCAACCTCACCAAAGTTCCCATATAAAAGGAGTCGAGGTACACATGGCCATCGAACATGAGTTGAAAGATCTCATAGTCGATACCCCTCTTATATGGATCCTTTGGATCATTGGAACTAAACTAGAAAATAGAAAGAAAAGAAAAGACCATGCCCCTAGTCTTCCCTTCTCTCAGTCAAGAGAGACGTCTTAGAGTTACTCAAGGTGGAATGATAAAGCGAAAGGAAAAACACACAAAGAAAAGCTTAGCATGCTTTAGAGAGTTACAAATCCAATTTTTAGTTTCAATTTCAGCGGATTGATGTCAGATCAGAAGTATAAAATGTTTGAAGTCTCAACAGGATGGTGATAGTAGGAAGACATAGTGAGGATCACTGATGACTGTCACAAGAGATGAAGTCTAAAGGAGAAATCAAAGTACTAACGAAGTATCAGCGGGAAAACATAGTGAGAACCATTGGTGACTGATACAAGAGATCCTCAATGAGAGAGATCTAAGAATGAACACAACATCAACAAGCAGACATAGTGAGAACTGATGGTGACTAATGTACGAGGGATCCTCAAGGCAAGAGATCCAAGTGGTAGCTAAGTATTAGTAGGCAGGCATAGTGAGGACCATTGGTGACTGATATACAAGAGATCCTCAAGGAGAGAAATATCAATAGTAGCTAGGCATCAGTAGGAAGACACAGTGAGAACCACTAGTGACTGACGCAAGAGAAAATCCTTTGAAAATGATAGGACAATGCCCCTAGACCAAAAAGGTGCCCTCAAGTGTGACCAATTTCAATCCATGTAGAGTTGAGCAAAATCTCAAAGATAACTGAGAGCAAGTGCATGAGCTAGCAAACTAAAGCAGGAAAGCAAGAGCCAAGTAGTTCCGCAATGGGTATAGCATTGGGGAACAAGAGGTGCCTATTTACCAAGTTTTCACCATCTTGGCAGAGATTCTATTTTTGCTACCATGATGCTTGTTTGCCAGGTTTTCATCAATGGCACATTTTTTTTCTATTTCAATTTTTTTGTACTTTTCTCTTTTTTGATTTTTTTGTATTTTTTTTTAATTTTTCATTTTTTTTGTATTTTTGTATTTTTCAATTTTTTTTTGTATTTTTGAATTTTTGAATTTTTTTTGTTATCAAGGCACCTATTTACAAGGTTTTCACTAGGCTAATAGATACATCAAAGTGCCTGTTTACCAAGTTTTCACTAAGATGATCATTTTTTCAGGACATTTTACAATTTTAAAGATTTTTTTAGAATAAAGTATGTACAGGAGCACACAGAGAATGTCTTAGCTATAGAATCTTTTCAGGTGTAGAGCATTGATCAACTCTTTGAGCTATTCTCCTTCAGTAGTTGATAGTTGGTAAGCACCAGACCCAAATGCTGTAGTGATAATGTATGGACCGAGCCAGTTTGGTTCAAACTTTCCTTTCTAGATTCGCTATTGTTGATTCTTGGGGTTCTCTCTCAGGATGAGATCACCCACTTCAAATTCCCTTGGTCTAACTTTCTTATTGTAGCACTTAGACATTTTTTTTGGTATGCTCTTAGATGATCAAATGCCACTTGCCAACATTCATCCAGTAACTCTAGCTCTTGTAGCCAAAATATTCTAATGTCTTCATCAGTAATGATGTTCCTCAGAGAGACTTACAATGTAGGAATCTCAACCTCAATAGGCAACACAACATCCACACCATAGACTAAGGAAAAGGGCATAGCCCCTATTGGAGTTTGAATGCTTTTTCTATAGGCCCATAAAGCCAGCTTAATCTGGAGGTGCCAATCTCTACTAGATTTGTGAACTGTTCTGTCTAGGATCTTGAGGATTGTTTTGTTGGAAGCTTTTTCCTATCCATTACCCTAGGGGTAATAGATCGAGGACCAATGTTAAATGATTCTAAACTTAGTACATAATTCCTTTAGATCCTTGTTCTTGAACTACCCTCCGTTGTCAGTGATTATTGAGGAGGGTACACCATATCTATAGATGATGTAATTCATTATGAATCTTACTATAGACTTGCCATCAGCTATAGTTAGAGGCACTACCTTGACCCATTTGGTAAAATAATCTATAGCTATGATAATGAACTTAGGTCCTCTTGAGGAAGACAGATGTATCTGACCCACCGAATTAAAGGCCCATTACTAAAATGGCCAGAAATTGATGAAGGGAATGAGCTCCTTGGCGGGACCGTGGATTAAATTTTCATGAAGCTGACACTATTTGCAAGATTTAACATATTGTATAGCTTCCTTTCCCATATCTGGTGAGTAGTAACCAGATCTAATAAGTTTATGAGCTAATTTTAGGTTGCTCAAATGAGAACCATAGATGCCTTCATAAACCTTAGCTAACACATGTTTGGACTCATCGGGTTCTAGAAAGCTAAGGAGGGTACCATCTAGATCTCGCATATACAAGTCATTAGCTACTATGACATATCATGAAGCACTATGGATTAGGTGGCATTTTTCATTCTAGGTATAAGTGTTTGGAATAATTTGGTCCTAGAGATAGCAATAGATATGATGGTAGCAAGATGAATCATGTCCAATGACTGAATAGATCATCTTGGATTCAGGAGTATTGTAGGCTGGTTAGCATAATGTCTCCACTAGGAATTCATGTCTAAAGTCATTTTCTAGCATTTGTACCATGGAGGCAAGAGTGGCCATGGCATCAACTACTTTATTATCTACTCTTGGAATCTGTTGTAAAGTAATGTGTGCAAACTACTTTTTTAGATCATCAACCATTTGTTTATAAGGCACCAATTTTTCATCCTTTGTTTGATATGTGTCATTGACTCGATTGATAACCAATTGTGAGTCTCCAAATACCTTAAGTTAATCCACACACCATTTAATAGCTATCTTCATGCCATTGATTAAAGCTTCATATTCAGTGATGTTATTTGTGCAAGGGAACAACATCTTATATGCCTTTGGTAAAGAGTATCTCTGTGGTGTGACAAATAGTATTCTAGCACTCGACCCCTGCTGTGTAAATGAGCCATCAAAGAACATGCTCTATGTTTGATGTGTAAGAAGAATTATAGACTCATCTAGAAATTCAATTTTCAATGGTTCATGATCCTTGAGAGGAGCTATTGCCAGTTGAACTGCAATAGCTTTTCCTTTAATAGATTTTCTCTCTACATAATCGATGTCAAACTCACTAAGTATCATGACCCATTTCATCAATCTGCATGTAAGAGCATCTTTACTGAGTAAGTACTTTAATGGATCAATTTTAGCAATAAGTCTTATAGTTTGAGCAAGCATATAGTGTCATAATTTCTCTGAAGCAAACACAACTACTAGTCAAGCTTTCTCAATGACTGAATAGTTCATCTCATAAGAGACCAGAGTTCTATTGATGTAATAAATGGCTCTTTCCTTGTTATTTTGGTCTTCTTGAGCCAAAAGAGTACCCAGAGATGTGTTTTTAGTGGAAATATAAAGGATGAGTGGCTTCCCATGAATAGGAGGCATCACGATTGGTGGATTTTAAAGATATTTTTTGATTTGAGTGAGGCCTTTGTCACATTCTTCATTCCACTCATAATTCACACCTTTATGTAGAGTTTTGGTGAATGTTTGTGACTTATCAGCCAGTTGTGCAATGAAGCACCGAATAGATTGTATTCTACCTTGAAGTCCTCCCATCAGACTAATGTTCTTTGGTGAAGGCATCTCCATGATAGCTTGAAATTTATCAGGATCCACCTCTATTCCTTTAGTAGATATGATATAGCCTATTAGTAAATAGTTTTTTCCCTCTTCTTTAAATTAATCTAATGCTCCTTTAAAGAATGAAGAGAAGAAAAGAATAACTCAATACTAACAAATGAGTTGCTAAAAGCCAACTCTCTGCAAATTCACAAGGTCTAGCCCCTCGCTAGTGGATTTTCAATAAGATTTTATTCAACAAAGAATGAAATAACATGTGTGCCTTTAACCAGAAAACACATAAGGAAGAACACTCATTCCATCACCATGAAAAGAATGTGCAGAATAAAAGAACATTCACTTCTGATATAATCAAAAGATTCACTGCTTAAAACTAAAGCTATCCACTAATTCCCTCTATTGCTTCAAGCGTAAAATCAACTAATATAACAGTCAAGCCTTCTTCAAATATAATTTATTTCCACAAGAAAACAAACCATACCTTGATAAATAACAATACCTACCATTCCAAAAGCTTAATCACATATATAAAACCATAGGATAGCATATATGTTCTATTATATTAGTTTTAGAAACTTAAAACATAGACTTCATGAAAATAGTTCCAAAAAAATCCTAGAGCACGAAACCCTTAATCAGTTTAAAGTTTCACAATAAATAGCCATGTAGGGCCTTGATAACTAACTTTGTAAAATTATCTTCTTGAAAGTAAATAATTCTAAATTTAAGAAACTACCCTAGCAGTAAGCATCAAAACTGGACTAGGAGTCAAAAATGCCTTTCAACTACTACCAAGTGTTCCTGATGGTTACAGAGTTATAGCTGCTACAAGTCATGTTGCTTTCCAATCTTCGAATGAGGGATTAAATGCAGATATTATTAGATGATGTGGCAAACCAATAAAATCTATCCTCTATTTCCAGACTTCATTTTCCCAGCTGAGCTCGGAAACCTTTTCGTTATGCATGACCAAATGATTTTGCTGCAGGATCATCATTGATTCTATCCGCGCAACTTTTGTAAAATGTTCATTTGTAGGTGCCTTCATGCTTTTGATTTCATCAAACCAGGTGCCTATGTTTTTGATTACTTGCTTAACTTGCATATCAAAATCCCCTTGAGCCTCCTAACACCGCTCACTGATCCATTTTATATCACTAGAAAGAATCTCCTTTATTATTTTTAGCTCTTTCTTGAGATTCCTAATTTTAGTAATTCCCAGGACCATTACTTCATTTCTCCATTCAATACACTCCTTTATGACATAAATGACTTTATGATCTAGCCCTGGCACTACTTTCTCCTTAAGGAAATTATGTAAACCATATTCCTCGACCTGTTCAATCCAATGGAGTTCTCTAACCCAAGTAGTTTTTTCCACCTCCCATTCTTTGATCCTGGCTTCTATCTTCTTTATCAGGAACTCTCCTTCATTATGGGCTTGACCTAAATCATTTAACATTTTGACAGTCTTTGATTTCACATGCTCAATCTAGTCATCAAATGCTTTTCTTACTGCTTTACTCCTCTGAACTTGATCAAGGAAATGTTGGTTATCAGGGGACTTCATGTCAATCAAAGTAGGCATTTCACTCAGGGGAAATGGTTCAAGATGTTGAATGGCATTTATATATTGAGCCATACTTTTTATTGCCTCTTTCAAGTCTTCTTTATCCCTAGCATCTTTCCAGACCTAACTAGCAATATTTTTATTTGACACTTCAAAAAATCTCATGTCAACGGCTCTGGTATCCTTTCCCAAATCTACCTTGGATACTTGAAAATCTTGGGCTCAGGCCTCTTCTTCAACTTTATCACCCACAGGCTTTGCAATTTCTGCCACCCAGTGGCCACTACCTTTGTCAAAGTCGATCCTTGATTCCATCTTTGGCTTCTTAACCTTAGATGTTTTCACTAGATATTGACTTACCACATCTCCAATAGGCACTGATAGAGGAGCCATGTTCCTTTTCTTGGTTGTCGGGGTTTCTAACCATGGTGGAGTAGCAGAGGATTTCTTCTGTGTCTCATACTTACAGAGAAGTGCCAGCGAATCCATAGGAGTGTTCTCTTTTTCTTTTGGTGCTTGTTGATCATCTACCATCTCAGGTAGATTGTGATCTTCTATTTGTACTACTTCAGGATCAGGATCTGAAACATCAAAATTCACGACGATGCTAGGAATAGATTTTTTCTTCTAAGACTTTTCCCTCACCCTCACACTTGATCGGGTCACTCAAACTTTAGGTTCAGCTGGGTGTTGAACTTGAACTTGAACTTGAACCTGTGGAGAAGTTTGTTCAAGTTCAGGTTCGACTTCAAATTTGGCCTTCCTTGCACAAGGTTGATTAACACTTAAGTTAGTCAAAACATAGCTTTTCTTTGCTAAACGCTTCTTTCTAATTTTCACCTATCCTTTAGAGGACTGCAAAGGATTATCAGAGGCTCTTCTCATTATAAACCATGCTTCTATTCTCTCAATCACTCTTTTCATTTTATCATGCAGATCATCTTCTTCAGGCTTTGACCAATCAAATTCAGGGATGGGAAGAGCTTCAACATTCTCCAAATATAGGGAATCTAGAATATCAACTTCACTGTCTTCCTCTATCCCATCTGTGTTCATATTCAACCTGAAAGTAATTATTTGTCTCTAAGTTAACTGAGACCATAATCTTTTCCTCAACTCCAATTCATTAGGGCAGCCAATCCAAAAATCTTCTACCTCTAGGAGATGCATAAAGGTCTCTAGTACATTGAGATTTGCTCCTGCAAAGCTTTGGTAGTCAAAATCCACCCTGGGAATATAGGTCTGTAAACAAAAAACATTCAGCTATTCTTTCAAAGCCAAAGCATCCTAGAAACTCTTACACCTATAATGTCCTAACTCAATTGGGAAAAGAATAGCCTAAGATTTTTTTGGGGTCCCAACCTTTTCCTCAACTAGAACCAGCTGCCTACATAGCTCCATTAGGACTATATCATCTAAACATAATCTAGGGAGTTTGAAGGGTTCTCCATCAAATGCACTTACCCTTAGATAAGTAAACTTTGAGAACTGAATGAAATGATAGCCGTACACATTGATTACCTACTTGGCCTCTTCAAAAAGTCTGGAATTATCTTTACCTCTTAGCTCAAACACCAACTTTCCTAAAAATTTGTCATTTACTAACTTGTAGACACTGGGAAACTTCTCCTTCCCTAGGCATGTGAAATAATCATACACCCTCATATTGTTTGTCCGCACCTCATGAGGTAACCCCTCCCAGGCTTAGCAACAGGCTAAAACATAAATTAGATAGGAGGACATATAAAATGTAGATAAATTAGTAACATTTAAGAGTTCCTTATGAAGCTTCTCTACTATCAGGTCCGCCCAATCAATAAATTTATCTCCTTCTATAATCTTTTGAATAAAACAAAACATCTAGTTTTCCTAATGAAAAGCATGAGAATTCCCTTTTACCCTATTTAGCAAGAGTACCATATCAGCTATGTCTTTGTGGCGATGGTCAATTGTAAGAGGGTTTGGCAACCTAGACCCACCTTTCTCTGGTTTCACGAGCCATAGTTGGGCTATAGAAGAACTATACTTTTTCTTCTTTGCATCATACACCTGCTTCACTTCTACAAACATCCATGGCTCATACAATTCCTTTTCTAGAATTCACAGGGCCACCATTATTGTTTCTCTGCTAATTTTAACCAAAATCTCCCCTGACACATCCCTAATGCACCTATTCTTTGCGTCACATTTATTAGCACATTCCAACACCAGCTCAGGGAAAATCAAGGTTGAGGGAAATGCAGCCACCTCTAAAAGTCCACTTCCTGATAACTTCCTAGAAAAAGTTCCTTCTGAAGAAGTTCGAACTCTGTCACAGAGCTCCCCAAGGTTTACATTTAACAAGAAGGTATCTCCTATTTCAGGAAGGGAAACTAGTAGGTGTGTTCTACTCTCTTCTTTAGGAAGTTTTAGATGAAACATTGACATCTTAACAATATCAAGGGAAAAGATTTGCAATACAGAATGAGCCTCTGTAATCTGAAAATTGCAAAGAGAATGAAATACTTATCACTTTCCTATGCACAATTTTCTACAAATTTTCACCACCAGTTCTGTCGTTCCTTCTCGAGGCAAAAATAACTTAACAGAGAAGCCTTAATCAATCAACATTTATTCAGAAATACTGTAAGATCTAAAAAATCCTCAGGGCATGCTTGTAATAAATATCATAACTAAAGGAATGATTGACCTGATAGGCTATGCCACTCTTAATTAATCCACCAGGTGTTTCAGCATGAAAATCTCAACTCCCAAGGAAAGTACCCTATCTCCATATCTACATATTAATTACTCCCTCAATGTCATGCCATCATTTCCAATTTTCACATGCATGAATTATCTAATCAAATAAGACAAGCTTTGAACAATAGTTTCCACTTCTGAATAAACACTTAGAGCACTACAAAACAAAATTCCTCTTTTTGAAAATTGGACAAACCCGTCGACTTTCCTGTACATGAGCTATCTTTTACAATCATGAACTTGAACTTGAACTAACTTAAGGTTCGAGACTAGGTTCAAGTTCAGGTTCATCCTTGAGACTGACCGACCTTCAAGAAACTGATAAACATGAGTATTATAAGACATAGAAGCAGGAAATGGGTTGAATTTGAACCTGAACCGATTTCATAGAAATTCAACTTCAACTTCAACTTGAGGACTGTCACTTACTAAGACTACACCTGAGGGTTTTGAGAAAAAATGAGGGTAACAATTGGCTTTGACTGGGGATCGAGACTGCTAAGGATCAAGGAAAAAATCTAGAATCTCTATTTAACAAGACAATTTTCAACTTTATTCAACTAGGCTGACTCACCACAACAAAACTTCTACTCCTAAGACACAAGCCAAAACTTTATATACAAGTAGGGAAAAGAAAAAACTAACAGATGGTAAAGTTTGAGATCCTACCCATTGTAGGAAAAAGGTAGTTCATCTCCATCAATATATTTCAGCTTGAACGCATTCGGACCTAGAGCTTGAGAGATCTCGAATGGACCCTTCCAGAGAGACTCAAACTTACTATGTGCTCCTCTTGGCTCTCTACGTTTATCCCAAAGAAGAATCTTATCACCCACCATGAATTTTCTTAGCCTAGCATGGTGATCAAAGATCTCCTTCACCTCTAGCTAATGACTGGTAATGTGATCAACTAACTATTCCCTCTCTTCTTCAATTTTTGATAGATACAGAATCCTCTTCTCCAATGAATTTTGGAAGACTTCATTCTCCACACATCTTTGCTGTTTGGTAGAGGCTAATTCTAATGGAAGTGACAGCTGAGCTTCAACTTTGAATAACAATTCAAATGGTGTCATACCGATAGCCCTCTTTAGAGAGGTTCTATCCACCCACAATGCCTCATATAACTTCTTGTGCCAGTCTTTACCCTTCTCATCTACTAGTTTCTTCATGATGTTTATCAGGTTTTTGTTTGTAGATTCCGCCTGGCCATTTTCCTGTGAAAAATAATCCGAAGAATGAGATAGGCTTATACCATGATCATAACAAAAGAGTTGAATCTCTCAGGAAGAAAAATTTTGAGCATTATTGGCCACAATCTTCAAGGGAACTCCGATTCTGGTGACAATGTTTTCTTTTAAGAATCTACAGACTATCTCAGAAGTGGTTACTTTGATTGGTATCACCTCCACCCACTTGGTAAAGTAATCAATCATTGTCAAGATATGTGTGTGTCTGCCACTAGAAGTTAGATTTATTGGACAAATAAAATCTAACCCCTATTGTTGGAAAGGCTCTTCAATAATCATAGGTCTTAGTGGCAAAGCAGCCAACTGAGGTTTTCCTGAGAAAAGCTTACACTTCTCACAATTTGCTACCCACCTGTATGCATCTTTAAACATTCTGGGCCAATAGTAGCAATTTCTTAGTATCTTAAAGGCTATCACAGAGGAAGTATAGTGCCCCCGACATGCTTCATTGTGAAATGACTGCAATAGCTTCTATTGTTGTTCCTTGTCAACACATCACAAAAACATCCCATCCAACCCCTTTTTATACAGAAAATTATCTACTATGACATACTTTGCCACATTTAACCTCATATTTCTTCTCACTTTAGCTGATAAATGTTTTGGAGGCTCTCCATAGGTTAGAAAGAAAGCTACTTCAGAAAACCATGAGTCATTTGTCGCTACAAATAGGTAATTCAGTAAACTTTGTTCTTCTTAGTTCTCAGCCATCAATTTACATAGGCCCTATCCTCTCACCAGCTTTGTAGGTTTAATTTCAAGATCAAACTCCTTTACCTTTGCAACCCAACTAGCCTTGTTATTCACTGCAAGTTCTTGCTAAGTAAGGATAGTCTTAACAGCAGCATTCAGAACATAGACCACAGAATGTGAATGAAGTATGTAGTGTCAAAATTGCTTAACGTCTTTCACTACTAAAAATGCCTATTTTTCTATTTGTGAATAGTGTAGCTCATGTTTCTTAAGTGGCACACTCATGAAGGAGATGGGCACTTCTTCCCCATTATCATTCTTCTATAATAGCACACCAGACATTGTGTGCTCTGATGCATAGCAGTAGATGACAAAATCTTTTTTAAAATCTGGGTGTATCACTGTTGTAGCATTGGCTATGGCTTCCTTAATCTTATCAAATGATTTAACAACTGGTTCATCCCATTTAAAACTCTTCTTTTCACTTATTAGGTCTACCATCAGTTTTGATGTTTCAATGAAATCTGGTAAAAACTTCCTTAAGAAGTTAACTTGACTGAAAAAAGATTTGATTCCCTTCCAATTAATAGGTAAGCACAACTATTGGATAGCTTTGACTCTTTCTGGGTTGATTTTAATTCCTTCCTTGGAGACTAAATGGCCCGACAACTTACCCTCTATTACACAGAAGATTGACTTCTTTGGATTCAAGGAAACACGATGATCTCTACGCCTTTGTAAAACCTCTCTCAAGTCCTTCAAATGCTTCTTACCTCTTCTAGAGAAAATGGTCATGCCATCCAGGTAAATGGTGATGGTCTTGTTTAGCAAATGACTAAAAGTAGAATTCATGGCTCTCTGGAATGTGGCTCCAGCATTAATTAAGCTGAAAAGAATTCTCTTATAGGAAAATGTGCCCCATGATGTAGTAAAGGGTGTTTTGTGTTGGTCTTCTTCTACAATAACAATCTGATTGTAGCTTGAGAAGTCATTGAGTAGTGACAACATCTCTGAAGCAGCAACACTTTGGAGAATTTGGTCCATCATGGGTAGAGTGAAGTTGTCCTTCAGACTAGATTGATTAAGATTTTTGAAATCCACACATATTCAGATTTCTCCATTGCATTTCTATACAGGAACAATGTTGGCCACCCACATGGAATGATGGATCAGAAAAATAATTCTTGCTTGAAGCATCTTGTCAATTTCTTTAAAAATGACATCCGCCACCTTTGGATTATATGTTCTCAATTTCTAATGGAACGGTGATGTACCAGGCTTCAAAGGAATATGGTGTGAAACTACCCCTTTCTGAAGTTCTTCAAATCTTCATAAGTCCAAGAAAATACATGACCATACTCTTTCAATAACTTGGTGAAATGGCCTCTTTCATCTTCATCACAACACACCCCTAAATTGACCATTTTGGGATTGAACTCATCGCCAATATTAATTTTTTCATATTCACCTAAAGGAATACTGTCAGGTATGTCAAGTGAATTCAAATAACAGTCTCTCCTGTCAAACAATTTTTCAAACTCCACTAATCCTTTGGGTATAGATTTTCCTTTAAGTTGTATCACCTCCACTGAAGAACCAGATTCCTTCCCTGGACAAAATTCATGACATTCAGACTCTGACCCTTCATAATATTTGGTTGAGAACTTATCCAATCCCTGCAAAAATTCATTTATGCGAGTATCATCTTTAAACACCTGCTAGGAAGAGGAGTTATTAGGAACATTAGGTTTGTGAATGACTTCAATGGTGTAATGATCATCTATAAAGTCTGGGTGTGGTATAAGCAGGGATGCTGACCCGACAAGAGCATCAGTTCTTGAGTTATATTCTCTATGAATCGCTTCAATTGAAAAAGCTTCGAACCACTCAAGTTCATCCCATACCCTATTTTTGTAGTGTCTTAGTCTCTCATTTTTCATTGAATAAGTTCAGCATCACCACGTAATCTTAAAAGTTTAATCCCCTTCTTTTTGGCTTCTTCTAGACCTAAAAATAGAGCTTCATACTTTGTTGTATTGTTTGTGTTCTCAAATTCTAGTTTGAATGAAAAAGGAAATTTCTGTCCACTAGGAGAAATGAGGACTACTCCAACCCCCAAGCTTGTAGAAGAATAGCTACCATCAAATTCAAGAGTCCAAAGAAGTCCCTCATCTACAATCACTGGATTTGGAAGGTTAACATCTGATAAAATGACATAGTTTGCAAACTTAGATTCTTGATACAATATCTAGGATTTAGGGTCTTTTGAGGGGAAAACCATGTATTTGGATTTGGGTTCTAGAAGAAGAGTAACTTTCTTATTGCCTATAGGGACTATGGCTTGAGACCAATCCAATTTTATTTTGCCACCTAGATCCCGACAGAAGGTTCTACTAAGAAGCATACCATAGCTGGCTAGAATATCAACTACTAAGATGGTTAATTTCACTCTCGTATCTGGGAAAGCTGCAAAGGCAACCTGGGCATCTTTAATCTAACCTAGGAGTGGGACTTGTTTAGTATCCATAGAATAGCAGTGTCCAAAGGTATCAGTCATAGGAAGATCTAATGCTTTGGCCACAGATGAAGGCATAATATTATCTGAAGCCCCTGAATCAATAATATAGTTGTTTAATTTGAAACCATGAATATACAGAGAGACATAGAAAGGCTCAAGTTTCAAACCCAAAGGAATGGTAGGAGCGGGTTTCTTGACAGGCTTTTGTTCAATTATCTCTCCCTTCTTTTCAGGTTGTCCTTTAAAACATGCATTGTTTTTCTATTGAACCTTAGGTTCAGTAGGAGGACCTTTAACATAAGTAACTAATTTATCTAACTCCCAAGGATTCATTTTCAAATATTCTACAGTGGAAATTTGCACTTTTGAAGTTCTACAAAAATCAACTATACTAAAAGGGGAATCAGATTCAGACATTTTCATAACTTGCTCCTTTGTAGTGCCTTTTTTCAGAATCTTTGGATGATCACTGACCTGCCTTTCACTACCTTTAGTTGCTACATTTGACTAATTACTCACCTTTCCTCCACACTGGTTTCTTGTCAAGACTGAACAAGAGGTATCCTCTAAGGTTACCAATATGTCTCCCCCTCGTTCAAAGTCTGATTCATATTCAAGATGAAAGGTTCCAGAATCGCCAGGCACCTTAGAGGATATGTCTTCAACAGTCACCTTTGTAGCTTCTTTCTCAACTTCAAGTTGTGCATATCTTATGTTTTCAAGGCATGAAACTCCCTCATGTTCATCACTAAGATAGAAAACACACATGTTACTTTTATTTGGTGGAGGTTCAATTTGCAATCTTTGCTGAGGAGGGGGAAAATTAAATTGTTTTCCGGAGTTAAAGGGTCTTTGAGTTAGGTATTTGCATGGAATATCTTGATAGGGACTAGTAGTTTTAGGCAATTGTCACTTGATGGTTATCAAATCATTCATCAATCTTTGAATTATAGGGTCTGACAATGAGGAGGTAGAGGGTTGAGAGCTAGAAGTTTGAACATCTTTTCTCCATTTGCCACTTGTTATGAGGTCATCCTCCATTTCAATGGCGAGAGCTTGAGTTGCCACTAAGGTGGCTAGTCTAACTCTTTTTAAAGGAAATGCTACATCTGGAGGCATAGCATTTAAGAAAAAGCCTTTCTAATTTTCATCATTAGGTCTACTTGCTGCTAGAATTACTTGAATTTCTTTATTGAATCTTGCCAAAAACTCTCTCATGGGTACTTGAATCTCCTTCTTCATTTGACTTAATTGAATCAAAAGGGTATTTTCATCATCAGCCAATTTAAACCTAGTCTCTAATGCTATTTTCATGGAATCATAGCTGGTAATGGAGGCATGTGGTAAACTATAAAACCACTCAGCTGCAGTCTTAGTTAAGGTCAAGACAAAAAGCTTGATAGCCACATCTGCAATGCCCACTACTAAAAATCTGCATGCTGTATTGAAAGCATTCAAGTGATCCTCAAGGTTTTTCTTTCCATCACCACTAAATTTGGGTAAGATGTCACAACCTTTAGGTAGATTTCCAAGATTTGCACCTAAGCTCAAACGTCCTACAGTAGCACCCCAGGGCTGATTTTGTGCCATAGTGGGTAAGATGAAGTTCAAAGGTGTCAAATCTATAAAAGGAGTTATAGTTCCTAGTGAGACCAAAGAACTAAAAGTAGTTATAGGATTAGACTTAGTGGGAGAAAAAGGCCTACTGGTAGTCTTATACTATCTTCACCTAGGAGTCTGGGGTTTAAAATTGAGCTTAGCTAGATCTTCAAAATCAAAATCTAATAGACCTTTTTCTCTATCTCCCCTGGTAAATCTCTTCTCAGCTAGTTTATTGAAGATGAACAGAAACAAATAAAGAACTAGTTATTCTTAGGGACTCTAAACTACTCTATCAACTACAACAACTTCTTGGACTACAAGAAAACCTCTGAGCCATTCTCCAATTTCTTCCTCTTCCTCAAGGACCAACCTTGCTTAATGGTATTGCTGATCCTTAGTTCTCAGTTTCCAGGCTGCTACATTAAGGTCAGCAATTATATCCTCTTGAGTATTAGAAAACTCCAGGCCTGGTTGCAAAACTAGAGGAAGTTCTTGTTGACCAGGAATAACATCAACGGGCAACACCATAGCTGATCATTAAAATACAAGAATATCAATCCTGCTCTATTCTTAGATGCTCCCTAGTAGAGTCACCAAAAACTGTTAGTAAACAATTTTTCCCCTCTTCTTTAAATTAATCTAATGCTCCTTCAAAGAATGAAGAGAAGAAAAGAATAACTCAATACTAACAAATGAGTTGCTAAAAGCCAACTCTCTGCAAATTCACAAGGTGTAGCCCCTCGCTAGTGGATTTTCAATAAAATTTAATTCAACAAAGAATGAAATAACATGTGTGCCTTTAACCAAAAAACACATAAGGAAGAACACTCATTCCATCACCATGAAAATAACATGCAAAATAAAAGAACATTCACTTCTAATATAATAAAAGATTCACTGCTTAAAACTAAATCTATCCACTAATTCCCTCTGTTGCTTCAAGTGTAAAATCAACCAATATAACAGTCAAGCCTTCTTTAAATGTAATTTATTTCCACAGGAAAAAAAACCATACTTTGATAAATAACAGTATCTACCATTCCAAAAGATTAATCATGTATATAAAACCATAGGATAGCATATATGTTCTATTATATCAGTTTTAGAAACTTAAAACATAGACTTCATGAAAATAGTTCCAAAAAAATCCCAGAGAGCTGAACCCTTAATTAGTTAAAAGTTTTGCAATAAATAGCCATGTAGGGCCTTGATAACTAACTTTGTAAAATTGTCTTCTTGAAAGTAAATAATTCTAAATTTAAGAAACTACCCTAGCATTAAGCATCAAAACTGGACTAGGACTAAAAAATTCCTTTCAACTGCTGCCAAGTGTTCCTAATGGTTACAGAGCTGAAGCTACTACAAGTCACAATGCTTCCTCATCTTTGAATGAGGTAGTAAATGTGGATATTGTTGGCTGATGTGCCAAACCAATAAAATCTATCCTCTGTTTCCAGACTTCATTTTCCCTGCTGAGCTCGGCAACCTTTTCATTATGCATGACCAAATGATTTTGCTGTAGGATCATCATTGATTCTATCTACGCAACTTTTGTAAAATGTTCATTTGTACGCACCTTCATGCTTTTGATTTCATCAAACTAGGTGCCTATATTTTTTATTACCTGCTCAACTTGCATATCAAACTCCCTTTGAGCCTCCTAACACCGCTCACCGATCCATTTTATATCACTAGAAAGAATCTCCTTTATTGTTTTTAGCTCTTTCTTGAGATTCCTAATCTCAGTAATTCCTAGGACCATTGCTTCATTTCTCCATTCAATGCACTCCTTTATGACATAAAGGACTTTATCATCTAGCCCTGGCACTGCTTTCTCCTTAAGGAAATTTTGTAAACCATATTCCTCGACCTCTTCAATACAATAGAGTTCTCTAACCCAAGTAGTTTTTTCCAGCTCCCATTCTTCGATCCTGGCTTCTGTCTTCTTTACCAGGTGCTCTCCTTCATTATGGTCTTGACCTAAATCATTTAACATTTTGGCAGTCTCTAATTTCATGCACTTAATCCAGTCATCAAATGCTTTGCTTACTCCTTTACTCCTCTGAACTTGATCAAGGAAATGTTGGTTATCAGGGGACTTCATGTCAATCAAAGTAGGCATTTCACTTAGGGGAAATGGTTTAGGATGTTGAATGGCATTTATATATTGAGCCATACTTTTTATTGCCTCTTTCAAGTCTTGTTTATCCCTGGCATCTTTCCAGACCCGACTAGTGATCTTTTTATTTGACACTTCAAAAAATCTCATGTCAGCGGCTCTGGTATCCTTTCCCAAATCTACCTTGGATACTTGAAAATCCTAGGCTGAGGCCTCTTCTTCAACTTTATCACCCATGGGCTTTACAATTTCTGCCACCCAGCAGCCACTACCTTCATCAAAGTCGATCCTTGATTCCATCTTTGGCTTCTTAACCTTAGATGTTTTCCCTAGATATTTACTTACCGCATCTTCAATAGGCACTGATTGAGGAACCATGTTCCTTTTCTTGGTTGTTGGGGTTTCTAACCATGGTGGAGTAGTAGAGGATTTCTTCTATGTGTCATACTTACTGAGAAGTGCTAGTGAGTCCATAGGAGTGTTCTCTTTTTCTTATGGTGCCTGTTGATCATCTACCATCTCAGGTACACTATGATCTTCTATTTGTACAATGTTAGGATTAGGATCTGAAACATCTAAATCCATGACGATGCTAGGAATAGCTTTTTTCTTCTGAGACTTTTCCCTCACCCTCACGCTTGACCGGGTCACTTGGACTTCAAGTTCAGCTGGGTGTTGAACTTGAACTTGAACTTGAACCTATGGAGAATTTTGTTCAAGTTCAGATTTGACTTTAGATTTGGCATTCCCTACACAAGGTTGATTAACACTTAAGTTAGTCAAAACATAACTTTTCTTTGTTGAACACTTCTTTTTTATTTTCACCTATCCTTTAGAGGACTGCAAAGGAGTATCAGAGGCTCTTCTCATTAAGAACCATGCTTATGTTCTCTTAGTCACTCTTTTCATTTTATCATGTAGATCATCTTCTTCAAGCTCTCACCAATCAAATTCAGGGATGGGAAGAGCTTCAACTTTCTCCAAATATAGGGAATCTAGAATATCAGCTTCATTGTCTTCCTCTATCCCATCCGTGTTCATATTTATCTTGAAAGTAATGATTTGTCTCAAAGTTAACCAAGACCATAATCTTTTCCTCACCTCCAATTCATCAGGGTAGCAAATCCAAAAATCTTCTAGCTCTAGGAGATGCATAAAGGTCTCTGGTACATTGATATTTGCTCTTGCAAAGCCTTGGTAGTCAAAATCCACCCTGGGAATATAGGTTTGTAAACAAAAAGCATTCAACTCTTCTTTCACAGCTAAAGCATCCTGGAAACTCTTACACCTATAATGTCCTAACTCAATCAGGAAAAGAATACCTAAAGATTTTCTTGGGGTCCTAGCCTTCTGCTTAACTAGAACTAGCTGCCTACATAGCTCCATTAGGACTATATCATCTAAATAGAATCTAGGGAGTTTGAAGGGTTCTCTATCAAATGCACCTACCCTTAGATAAGTAAAATTTGAGAACTGAATGAAATAATAGATGTACACATTGATTACCTACTTGGCCTCTTTAGAAAGTCTGGAATTATCTTTACCTCTCAGCTCAAACATCAAATTTCTTGAAAATCTATCATTTACTAACTTGTAGACATTGGGAAACTTCTCCTTTCATAGGCATGTGAAATAATCATACACCCTCATATCATTTGTCCACACCTCATGAGGTAACCCCTCCCATGCTTGGCAATAGGCTAAAACATAAATCAGATTGGAGGACATATAAAATGCAGACAAATTAGTAACATTTAAGAGTTCCTTATGAAGCTTCCTTGCTATCAAGTCCACCCAATCAATAAATTTATCTCCTTCTATAATCTTCTGAATGAAAAAAAACATCCAGTTTTCCCAATGAAAAGCTTGAGAATTCCCTTTTACCCTATTTAGCAAGACTACCATATCGGTTATGTCTTTGCGGAGGTGCTCAATTGTAAGAGGCTTTGGCAACCAAGACCCACCTTTCTTTGGTTTTGTGAGCCATACTTGGGCTATAAAAGAACTATACATTTTCTTCTCTGCATCATACACCTACTCCACTTCTACAAATGTCCATGGCTCATAGGGTTCCTTTTCTAGAATTCACAGGGCCACCATTATTGTTTCTCTGCTAATTTTAACCAAAATCTCCCCTGACACATCCCTAATGCACCTATCCTTTGCATCATATTTATTAGCACATGCCAACACCAGCTCAGGGAAAATCAGGGCTAAGAGAAATGCAATCACCTCTAAAAGTCTGCTTCCTAATAACTTCCTAGAAAAAGTTCCTTCTGAAGTAGTTCAGACTCTATCATAGAGCTCCCCAAGGTTTACATTTAACAAGAAGGTATCTCTTATTTCTAGAAGGGAAACTAGCAGGTGTGTTCTACTCTCTTCTTTAGGAAGTTTTGGATGAAACAATGGCATCTTAACAATATCAATGGAAAATATTTTCAATACAGAATGAGCCTCTGTAATCTGAAAATTGCAAAGAGAAAGAAAAACTCACCACTTTCCTATGCACAATTTTCTACAAATTTTCACAACCAGTTTCGTCACTCCTCCTTCTCGAGGGAAAACTAACTTAATAAAGAAGCCTTAATCAATCAACATTTATTCACAAATACCGTAAAATCTCAAAAATCCTTAGGGCATGCTTGTAAAAATGATCAAAACTGAAGGAATGATTGATTTGATAGGTCGTGCCACTCTTAATTAATCCACCAGGTGTTTCAGCATGAAAATCTCAATTCCCAAGGAAAGCACCCAATCTCCATATCTACATATTAATTACTCCCTCTATGTCATGTTGTCATTTCCAATTTTCACATGCATGAATTATCTAATCAGATAAGAAAACCTTTGTACGAAAGTTTCCACTTCTGAATAAATACTTAGAGTGCTACAAAATAGAATTCCTCTTTTAGAAAACTAGACAAACCCGCCGACTTTCCCGTACATGAGCTATCTTTTACAATCATGAACTTGAACTTGAACTAACTTAAGTTTTGAGACTAGGTTCAAGTTCAGGTTCATCCTTGAGACCGACTGACCTTTTAAGAAACCAACAAACATGAGTATTGTAAGACTTAGAAGTGGGAAATGGGTTGAACTTGAACCTGAACCGATTTCATAGAAATTCAACTTCAACTTTGACTTGAGGACTTTCACTTACTAAGACTACACTAGAGGGTTTTGAGAAAAAATGAGGGTAGCCCAAGAGCTTACCAGAAGTGACACCAAATGCACACTTTTTCTGATTGAGTATGAGACTAAATTGCTCCATTTGATCTAGTATAGGACCTAGATCTACAATATGTGTTTTCCACTACATGCTTTTAGCCAAAGTGTCATCTACATAGTCTTCCATTGTTTTGTGCATCATGTCATGAAAAATAGTGGTGACAACTCTTTAATATGTAGCTCCGACATTTTTAAGTCTGAAGGGCATGACATTCCAACAGAATGTTCCCCAAGCACATGTGAAGGCTATCTTTTCTTGTTCTTCTGGCATGATTTTTATTTGATTATAACCAGAAAAGTCATCTATTAGAGAATAAATTTGGTAACCGGTTGTCATGTCCACTATCATGTTAATATTTGGTAATGGAAAGTCATCTTTAGGACATGCTTTATTCAAGTCTCTGAAGTCTATGTACACGCAGATAGATTTATCATGTTTTGTAACTGGAACAATATTAGATATCCACTCTGCATAGTCAATAGCTCTAATGAAACCAACTTTGAGAGGTTTTTCTATCTCAGCTTTGACTAAAAGTGCCACATGTGGATGCATCTTCTGAAGCTTTTGTTTGATAGGCTTAACACATGGTGCAATGGAAAAATGATGCATGATTAGATTGGGATCCAATCCAACCATATCAGAGTAATTCCATGCAAAATTAATTTTCTTTCTTCGTAAGAAATTGGTGAACTCTTCTTTCTCTTCTGCAGATAGAGACTGTGTTAAATGAATAATCTGTGGTGCCGCTTTTGTACCCAAGTTCACTGGTTGTGTTGGATCAATCAACACTGATGATATCTCTTGAAAATAACTAGGAAGTGTATCAAGTATCTCATCCTTGGGCACCTTAGAGAGGTTTTCACCCTCAGATATGTCTTTTATTTTTACTTATTTCAGCTCTGACAATCCCCTAATGTGGTTTTCACCATTAGACCACCTATTCTTTTTTCTTTTAATTTTATGACTAAGATACTTGATATCAGCTTCAATCATGTTGATAATGTCTTTTCTAGTGGAGAACATTTTAGGTTCGACAATGTTAAGATAACATGGAAGAGTGTAGTCATTTTGGAACATAAGGACTTCACTGGCTAGAGAGGGAGAGTTCTAGTTGATAAGTTTAGGATGGTAGAGTGAAAGAGAAGTGGTGGGTTCAAGTGCATTCATAGTATGGCCATCAAAATCATGGATGAGTAAGTCAAGACCTAGAGCGATCTCATCCAAAGGTGTGTTCAATTCTTCTCGAGTCCTCACAATGGAAGGAGAGGGAATGTCAGCATTAGTAAATTCACACTCGATCATCCTAACACTAGACCCTTCACCTACTTCAAAAATGTTTTCATACACATGAACAACATCTATATCATTATCTAAATATTTATATTAGATAGAGAGTCAAACTGATATTCATGTGAGTCAGTGATGGTTGATATAGGAATTCCATCAACACTAGCTATACCATCTGACTCATCTTCATCTCTTGTAGTATTAATGGTTTGGTGAAGTTTATCTTTTTCAAACCACTCTTGTAAATGCGGTGGTATGTACCATTCACCCTAAAAATTGGGATCAACCATTTTTATTTCTCTCCATTGGTCATATGTGAGTTGGTGCACCAAAGTGGCATCATTGGAATCACTATCAGTCTCTTCCAGATGGATAGGTATAATAGGTTCATCTGGTTCTACAAAGAGTGTGGCAAATTTCATAGGAATAGGATATGGAAAAGTATCCTCATCAGAGTTTTTCTCTGATTTATCAGCTAAAGCAGCGTCTTCAGGTTCTGGGTAGAATTCTAGTTTTGGTTTTGGTTCTGGTACAAACTTGTTAATCCCTAGATGAAATGGGATTTTCTTGAAGCCTAGACACGTGGTTTCCTTAGTGTGATGACCTGTGGCTCCAATTGGTTAAAGAAAACCATTATCATTCACTCCTATAGGGCCACTCCCTTTATAATTGAAGAGCTTCATGATTTTGAAGGCTTCATTGTATGGTTCTTGAAATCTAAGTCATGAGAAGGAGTGATTTGTTTAGATGTTTCTTTTCCTTTGTAAAGAAAAGCTATAATAGCTCTTTCCTCATCTTCATCCTCTAATGGCATTGTGGCCTTGACAAAGGCACCATCATAAACTATTTGGGGAGAACAAGTAGAAGGTTTGTTGTTCTTAGAGGGTCTCCCATAGGAACGTGGAGACGGAGGTAAAGCTGCTAATGATAACATAGGTTCAATTTGATACCCTCCCATGCCTATATCCTTAAGCTTCAGATTTTTTTCCATTTCTTTGAGCTTGGTATCATAGAATTCAGTCGACTCTCTATTAGTTGGGACCAGACTGTCTGGAAATTGGGTAAGTGTGTTGCAAGAATATTTGGCATTGGCAAGTTCTATCACTTTTGCTCCATGGAATAGGAACTTGATACATTGGTGATATGTGGACAGAACCACCTACATTTCATGGGTCCATGGTCTACCCAATAGTATATTATATGCTAGAGGAATATCTAGAACTTGACAAATGACATTTATTTCAACAGGCCCAACTTGGATTGGTAGCACAACTAGACCTTTGGATTTGCATTCTTCTTCATCATATGCCTTAATGGTGATT
Source organism: Chamaecyparis obtusa (assembly GCA_027943335.1). Classification (NCBI taxonomy): domain Eukaryota; kingdom Viridiplantae; phylum Streptophyta; class Pinopsida; order Cupressales; family Cupressaceae; genus Chamaecyparis; species Chamaecyparis obtusa. Next base: position 139,258 of record BSBK01005355.1, read on the forward strand.
TTCTTATAGACATCTATGAAATCTTCATCATAGCCTAATTGGGTGAGAAGCTTAGGAGAGAAAATATTGAGGCCAGCACCATTATCAATGAGGACGTAACAGATATGCTTTGGACCTGTCGTGACTTCTATATGCAAAGGAGCATTGTGTGGATGGCTCAGTGAATGGTCATCTTCTTTGGAGAAGGATAGAGAATGTGGTGAAAACAAGTGACCCACCATGGATTGAAACCAATCAAGATCCAAATCTTTTGGGATGTTTTCCTTGGTGAGGGCTTTATCTAGAATCTCCCTATGGGTAGATGAGATTTTCAACAGCTCAAAGATAGTGATCTGAGTGTTGGTACATTATAGCTGGTCTAGAATGCTCTAATTAGTTGCACTAGGTGTAGGGACCAATTTTGAGTTCTTGATGGTAGGACCAACAATAATTTTATCCATGGGTTGCTTCAGAGTGGATGTAGAAGGGTCGGGACCCTTAATGGTGATTTTTGCATGAGAGCGAGTAACAATGTTTGTGCAATCTTGAGACCATTCAGGTGTGGAAGAATGAGACCTAGGGCCTCACAAGACAAATGGAGTCTTAGGTTTAGGAGCATCCTCACTCCCCTTGATAGTAATCACATCACAATACTCAACCTCAATAGGTTCAATCATGTTGATGACATTGTCATTGGTAGTGTACGTGTAGTTAACTTTGGCATTGGTATTCTTAGTCTTGGAAGATTCACCTTTCTCATGAGGAGGAAAGGGATCTTTAAATTCCTGATGATCTAAATTCTTGTTATGGCTGTCTACAACAATGTGACCATTGTCAATCAAATCTTGGACCTTATGATGTAGCTGGAGACAAGTAGAAGTTTTATGACCCTTATTTTTGTGATAATCATAGTATGCATTGTTGTTCCACCAATGAGGTTGTTGTTGCAGATCATAGAGATGCTTTTCCAAAGGAGAAAGTATTTGTTTTTGCATGAGAGTCTTATAAACTACATCAAGGGGTTTACCTAAGGATGTGAACTCATGCTTGGGTTGAGATGCCCAAGGCTTGGTTTTAGTGAATCTTGAAGGTTGTTGAGTGTCTTTTTCATCCTTTTCAGTATCTTTGACTACCTGTATACTAGAGGAAAGATTAAAAATAGATTTTGTAGGCTTTAGGGTTGCATTGTCATCCACTCCATCATTCACAACATCTTTATTCTTGTTGACAAACTTCCCTTTATCTTTGTTTGAGGAGGAAGACCCTTTTTTGTTATCCTTTTGCAAAGTCAACTCTCCTTTCTTGATCATAAATGCTTCTATGTGCATAGCTTGCTTAATCATGGTATCAAAGTTTAGGGGACCTTGTAATTGTACTTGATATCCAAAATTTGGGACAAGATTATCCAAAAAGATGTCGAGTCTCTTAGACTCTGGTACTTTGTGAGGATATTTTGTACATAGTTGTCTCCATCTCTAGAGAAATGCTAAGAAAGGCTCCCCTTGTTGCTGCTTTAGATTGCAAAGGTCTCTAATATTGACTGGATGCTGAATATTGTGGGAATAATATGGCATAAACAAATTAGAAATCTCATCAAAAGTCTTGATTCTAATGGGTAACCGAGAAAACCACTCCATAGCTGGTCCACCCAAGCTATGAGGAAAGAGGTGCATAAGATATGTCAGATCATTTATAAACTCCATGGATAGCATGCCAAACTCCCTCAAGTGATCCTGGGGATTAGTAGTTCCTAAGTATTTGTCATATTTAGGTAGCTCTACTACTTTAGGAAAAGGTGGCATGTGAAGACTCTTATCAAAGGGGAAGGAACATATGCTTTCCATTATGAACTATTGTACTAGTTTATCCTTATCCTTCACAAGTTGGCTAATTTGGTCTTGCATGTTTTGGATCATCTTTTGGAACTTTGTGGTCTTAGTTTTTTCTTCATTGGCCACAAGTGTTTTGACTTAGTAATCTCGGGGTAATTGGGCCCCTTGTTTGACTAGCTCTAGAAAATATTTCTCCTTCTCTTCTAGAAGGATGATCTCCATCATCTTGATAAGACTCTTTTTGGCTTTCACCACATCTATGTCATTTTGAGTTATCATCTCATCACCATTACCAAGGATCTCATAAATGCTTCGAGACTTGATCTTGACTCTGGTCATGTGGAGGAGGGCGATAGTGATATGGCTGTCGATCACCTTGAGGTTTGTTTTGAGATTGGTCTTGATTCTGATCATTTTGGGATTGATCATAACATTGATCATTTTGAGGTTAACCAGGATGCTGGTTGTTTTGAGATTTCTTATGAGTCTTGTTGTATTGACTTGGTTAGAAGTTGAAATGAAATGGGTCTCCCATCTTGTTAATGTGGGATTTAGTAGTGAGTGCAGACTTAGTAAAATGATATGAATGATGCTGGAAGGGCTCATCTAAGGTAACCTTGGGTGTGTTAACAAGATCAAGAGGGTTGATAGGTTCAAGGGGGTCAATAGGATTAATCCTAGAAAGTGACCCTTCTGAGTTTTGTTGATCTTGGAATAGTGGGTTATGTTGTTCTTGAAACAATAATTTAGGTTGTCTTTGAAACAAAGGATTATAACACTCCTGGAATACTAGAGATGGGGATTGAGATGGGTTGTCCTTCAATGTACTCAATGAAGAGGAACTAGAGGATCCCTCACAACTCTCAAATTGGCTAATAGGTTTGGAATGACCTCTTCCTTGATTGCAGGATCTACCTATACCTTGTTTGATACCACGGATGGTAATGTGTTTCCACTTCTAGTCATAATAGGTATAGATAAAAAATGAAATGAGAGAGGACTTGGGATTATGCTAGAACTTTGTCTCTAGCATAGCAAAAAAGGAGATATAAGAGGCTAGAATAGCCAAGATGTGAAATGCACCTAGCACGAATCATTGAGAGTATGGCTAGAATAGCTGAGATGTGACTATCATGTCATAAGGTACAAAAGAACAATAAGATAGGACAAATAACATGGAGACAATATGAGTTTAAGCAGTAATCATTCAGTTCATAGCTCTAGACACTCAGTTTCAGATAGTGAACAATAGGGGAACATGCAAACCGACCTCAGACAAGAATCAGATTAGGGAGAAAATTCACTAGTCAATGGGAAATAACTTACTATTTTGGAAATTAGGGTACAGGCTCATGTGAGGAAATGCTGGTTCACGTGAGAAAATTCTAGACTATGTGCGAGAGAATGAAATCTCGCATGAGGAAATGCTCAAGTTCTAAAATCTCATGCAGGAAAAGACTAGGTTTCGACAGATCGAGATAGTTTTTGAGATAAAAGTTAGATTTTGAGACACAACAAGGGCTGTTCTTTGATAGAATTTCTAGTTCTCAGATAGTTTAATGGTAGTTTGAATCAACATTCTCAGTTTGAATATTGCAAACAATCATTTACAAGCATGGAGTTTTAGATCAAGCAATAGTGACACAAGAAGTAGTTGTAAATAGTTCTACCAAGGACAAAGCAACTTGGTAGAATCATGGGAGTCTTTGTTCAATCATGATGGATAGTTTAAGACATGAAACAATCACTTAGTTATCCCTACAAAAAAAAATGGTAGACAAGACAAAATTCATGCCTCACTTTACGTGCATGCATTCACCTCACACAGCCATGTCACCCCTTAGAGGGCACCTATGTTTTTGGTGTTTCCAAGGACTCAATAGTATATGGTCAAAGGTTACCCTTGAATTAGGGGCCAGTGTCATATACCACCTTCAAATGTCCAGGTGCATGCCTATGGTGAGAATCTAGGGGAGAGATTCTTCCCCCTCCCTACACAAAGATTATGTCTCCTTTCAAAGGTGATCTAGGTAGGAAACTAGCTAAGAAAGTGTTAGTGGGCTTCCATTTACACTAACCTTCAATGCCCTTGATACAAAGATGAGGCCTTGCAGCCACATTGACACTCGAAAGTCATACACCCCCATAAGAAGGGCTAGGAGTGGCGCTGCTCAGTACAACAAACTGAGCTTTCTCAAGATGATAGTTAAAATCAAGAGAAAGAAGTTAAAATGGCTTTGGAGTCTTTAGAATCAACAAAGCATTATTTATTATAGTGAGGTGGAATCACCAGAAATAGGTGTGCACTCACTTGTCTCATTCCTAGAGAGAAGAGCTTAGATCCAAGGGTCAGATTTTTTGATTCTCTCAAAGAGAGAAGAGCATAAATCTCTACCTCTTCACCTTACCCAAACACACAAGACATGTCTATCACCGAGCTAGTTCCTCTTCAACTAATCCACAAGATTTTGGGTTTTTGGTTCTCTCAAAGAGAGAAGAGCATAATCCCCTAGCAAGTAGACATGCTAAAGATTCACTACCTTTCCTTACTTCCCCAAGTATCTATCATGCTAGCAAGATCTGGGTCTTGGGTTCATCCATGGGCATCACTTCCATGTAATGAAGAGTGTATTACCCTAGCTTTCTATTAAGACCCTTAAGAAATCTTCACAAGGCCCTAGTTATACTATGTGAGTAAAACCAGTAAACAAGCACAACGTTTAAAATAGTCTTCGACAATCGTCCTGCAAGAAAACCATTAGTAAGTTTTTATGTCTTTGTCAAATGTCCTATAGCCTACTATTATGCTGTCAAAGAAGAAAAAAAATTTAAAAAAATTAGAGATATAACAACAACGACAAATCATAATTCTCAGGAAACAGTAACAATAAATTGTAGAAACTGAAAATTTTTAAACACTAATGGAAAGCTTCACGTGAGGAAGTACATCGTTGCACATGACAAAGTGAAGGGACCTACACGAGACTACATTTTTTTCACATGAGAAAGTGCTAATGAAAGTAAAACTTCACATGGCATGCTTAGAAAACTAACACATGATTCTATACACAGTGAGGTATAGACGTACGACAGAGTAAAAAATTTTCAAAAAAAAGTTCAAGACCAATGAGGCCATAAATCAATTTTATGCCCCACGGTGGGTGCCAAAATTTTTATGTCTGAATTTTGACCTCTAATTCAGCCATAGACACAACATGGTCATTTCTCAATCATCCTATACAAAAGTGAACATGAATTGTCCAATTCACACACTTAATTGAATCGACCTGTTGCCTCCTATTTAGATGGGGTGTTTGAATTACTCTCAGAATGAGAGCCAACAACCATTTGATCAATTCTAAAATGGATGTTTTTAAAGCTATGAAGATAATCAAATTGCAATTAATCTAAAATGAAGATGCGATTGTAATCTAAGAATGAAAGTGTAGATTTAATCTAAGAAACTTAAAATGAATATGAGAATTAAGCTACTAACAAAATAAATAAACTATATTAAGATAAGAATGCAATTAAATTCTACTAACACGATTCTATATTAATATGCAATGAAAAAGCTTGAAAATATGAGAGAATTGAGACAAAAATCCACTATAGTTTTGGTACTCTAAAATTGCATCATCAAGTGAGGAAAAAAGGATCTCATAATATAGAAAATCTTGGGAGAAGGATGAAGAGTTTCTTGGAAAGAAATGGCTAACTCTTCATCTCAATGGAGGAAGGTGAGACAAATTGATGAATTATTTAATCAAATGAATGAATATTGCCACATGGGTGGCTTTTCAAGTTATTTTGAATAATTAAATCCAAATAAATATGTCCATTCAAATAACCAAATATTATTTAATTGCTTTGATGTGTATTAGCTAAAGGGGGTGGAATTAATTTTATTTAAAAGCACTAGGACTTTAGAATTAAATTAATTAATCATAGGGATTATTTAGCCAATAAATGTCAAATATTTAGGAATTAAATATAGTGTATGATTAATGCAAATTTAGGGTTTTTGGAATTTGACACCAGGTCAAATAAAGTCAATTAGGAGATAGAATTGCCTAGTACAATAGGACTTTAATGATTTAGAAATTTGAAGGAATGCACCAAAATTGATTAGAATTGTAAGCTGCCAATTTTGGGGTATTACACATAAAAGGTGGACATAAGTGTAAATTTGTGTGGAACAAAGAGGCAGAGGAATCCTTTCAAATGCTGAAGTAAAAGGTAATGGAGAAGCCTATGCTTGTATTCTATGATTTTCAAAAGGTTTTCACTATTGAATGTGATGCATCAAATCTAGCCATTGGGGCTATCTTGACCCAAGAAGGCAGGCCTGTGGCCTTTCTCAGTGAGAAACTGAATGAAGAAAAGAGGAAATACTCCTCTTATGATTTGGAACTATATGCCTTAGTCCAATCATTGAAGAAATGGAGGCACTGCCTCCCACCTAAGGAATTTGTTGTCTTCACAGACAACCAAGCCTTGAGTTTCTTGAATAGCCAATAGAAACTAAGCGACAAACACATGAAGTGGGTGGAGTCAATATAAGCCTACACTTTTTCAATCAAACAAAATAAGGGAGTTTCCAACAAGGTGGTAGATTCCTTGAGCCAAAGATCTTTAGTTGTGCAACAAATCCAACTTCAAAGTGTAGGGATAGACTCATTGAAGGACATGTATAAGGATGATGATGATTTCAAGAATATTTACAAGGTGTCTTCTAATTTTTCTAAAGCCTATCATGTGGAGTAAGAAGACTATTTGATCCAAGATGGCCTATTATTCAAAGGACATCAATTGTACATTCCTAAGTGTTCCATGAGGGAGAACATTATTAGGGAGAAGCATGCAGGTAGCATGGGAGGACATTTTGGATTGGACAAGACCTTGGAATAGGTGAGAAGGTTTTACCATTGGCCCAAGCTTCACACTGAAGTGAGAAAGATTGTGGAGACATGTACTATTTTTCAGAAGGCCAAGGGTGCATCTACAAATGAAGGGTTATACCAACCCCTACCTATTCCTACAAGTCCTTGAGAGAGTTGTAACATGGACTTTGTGATGGGTTTGCCTAGAACACAAAAGGGATATGATAGCATATATGTTGTACTGGAAAGGTTCATTAAGATGGCCCACTTTATTCCTTGTAAGAGCACCAATGATGCATCATCCATTGCCAATTTGTTCTTCAAGGAAATTCTCAAGATTCGTGGCTTACCTCAAACCATACTGTCAGACAGAGATGTGAAGTTTATTGGCCATTTTTGGAGAACCTTGTTGAAAAGGTTGGGAACTAATCTGAGTTTCAACTCTACCTATAATCCACAAATGGATGGGTAGACAGAGGTTGTCAACAAGTCCCTTGGCAATCTACTTAGGTTCCTAACAAAGTAATATGGAGACAAGTGGGATTCAGTCCTACCACAAGTAGAGTTTTCTTTCAATGACTCAGTCAATAAAAGAATAGGGAAAAGTCCCTTTCAGATTGTGTATGGACAAAGTTCAAGAGGCATCTTGGAGCTTAGAGATCTCCCATCAAATACTCCAGTCAGTGCTCATGATGAAGAATTTGTAGAGCATGAAGGAGATACATGATTCAGTTAGGTTGGAACTTGAGAGAAGTGCAGAGAAATATAAGAAAGAAAAACACAAGCATATGAGAGATGTATAGTTGTAGGATGGAGACTTGGTGTGGGCACACTTGAAGAAGGAAAGATTTCCTAAGGGAAAACACACTAAGTTTCTCATGAAGAAGAGTGAACCCTGTCTAATCTTGAAGAAACATGGATTAAATGCATATGAGATTCAATTGCCCCCTAATCTTGGTATCTCTCCCATATTCAATATTTGTGATCTAACCAATTACAAAGGTGATGTGAATGTTGGATCAGTTGTGCAAGTAGAGGAACTTAAAGAGGATACTACAAGAATACCTCCTCATGAACCAAGAAAAATTGAGAAGATCTTAGGCACAAAGATCATCAAGAAGACTAAGAAGAATGTCTACAAGAAGTACTTGGTGAAATGGAAAGGAAGCTTGGAAGAAGAGCTAGTTTTGATGGAGGAAGTGGAAATTTAGAGTCATGGTTCAAATTTACGAGACCACATCTCAAGAGGACTTGAGATCAGTGCACCCCTAGAGTATGGTGCAGGGGCACCCTTAAATTCATCCATAGCTATAGGAACACCAACTAACTCATTGAAGGGTTAGTGTGAAAGGTTAAGGTATTGGTTGGATCTTGAATCCAATGATGTAATAAATTCCTACTTTGTAAGGTAAGGTGACATTAGGTATGGTTATAAACCTAAGTGTCTATCTTGGCCACTATGGGCAATTTGGTTAGAAATGGCTAGAATAGTCTGAGTAACTAGGATGGTCTAGTTGGTCTAAGAAAAGATTGAAATAAGTTTATTTTAATATATCTAAGGTTTTAGTTGGAGTCTAGGATAGAGTTTAATAATTTTGATTGACAATTGACAACTTTGGCAAAAGTTGTCAATGTTGTCAATATTGCATTAAGAAATTTTTTTAAAGTTGTTAAGTGAATCTCAATGGTCACAACCATCTCAGATTGGTTGAACCAATTGAGGAATGTATAAACATGATGGAAAACTTTGATCCAAGTTACTTGGAAGAATTGGAGAAGTTTTTTATTTCTAAATTCAATAAAAATTCATTGATTTCCTGAGAAATAGACTATGTTCTTGAATTGTACAGACCTATACGGTCTCACATGTGTGAATGAAGAACTTTGGAAGCTGGTACTATGTCTAAGGAGTTATTTCCATTTGATTTGAGGTCTTGAATCAACCGGGATTAAAAGTTATTTAATTTTGAGTGTTCACTAGTTGCAAGAAGACCCTACCTAGGGTTTCAAGACAAAATTACTCTTTCCAAGAGAGTCCACCATGGAAAATTATTGATTCTTGGTGGAAAGAAAGGAGGGAGGATTTAATTTAAGATTATTAAGGTATCAGATCAGAAAACCAATGGAGAGAGGAGGAATGATTAAACCCTCTAAACAAGCATCTCTATGTGACTATCTAGAATTGTGGGTTTGAAGGCACAACTCGATCTAGGGGTGGAATGAAGATCTAAATCTTTGGATTTAGTAGTTTTATGAAATCCAACATATGTTCCAATATTTTATATTGGGAGGAGGCAAATATTTCAAACACTTCCCTTGTTAATGGGACCTAATTAGCCCTATAAGACCTAGGCGAGATTTGAGGACAGTAGGAGTTTGGAGATTGGTCAAGGGTCCAAACTTGGTGTGTACTATTGATAGGTTGATTGAAACCTTGGTGGGTGGTTAAGACCTAAGTTTGTGGAGTTCCAAGAAGGTTTCTCTCAAGAGTTCAGGTTTTTTCCTTGTAGCCCTATAGTGGATTTTGGTGTGTAAATTGTGTTCCAATATTGTTTGGTGTAGGATTTGTGTTCCATTCCATTGGGAATTGATATTAAACCTTGTGAGAACCCTGGCCCCATCCATAGATTAGTAGGGTTGAGCTGTGTGGGTTAGTGCAATAAGGGCATAACAAATTGGCTTGAAAAACCATTCTTGAATTGTGGGTTTTGGGAACTCTTTGTGAGAGCCCTAGTTTGTATGTTGGAAGGGGGGTATTAAGGACCTATAAGTGTTTTTATTGGGTATAGATTGGTCTCTCTCTCTCTCTCTCTCTACCTTTTTAATTTTTTTGCATAGGGCGCACATTCTATTCAAGAGTATGCATAACAATTTTTAGTTTTGCATAGGGTGCATGCACTATAGTGGTCATGCACTATGTTAAACTCAAATAAATAGTCTTCTTTGCCAAGGATCTCATGAAAGAGGCCCACTTTTTTTGTATGTTGTTTGAGTTCTATGTGTTATCTGACAAGTATTCCCTTTTCATGGTTTTGATAGTGAGAAACAAGAATATTATATCAATTTGCACCATCTTTTTGTTTAAAAATCAACATCGAATTGTGAAAGTCAATCATTATCACCAAAATTTATTGATTGAGGTAAGTTTTTTATTTTTTTACATGTCAAATGTGAATAAAGAGTGTTTTGGTTTATAATTGGTATGATATATACTCATTCTATAGATAATTTGAGATAATTGTAATAAATTTATATTATAATTTGTCATATTGTAAGAGGTTTATATTATAATTTGACTTATTCTTTTATAATTATATTATATTTTTAAAATTGTAATCAATTTATATGTAGAAATCATCATGCCAAGGAAACAAGTAAATAATTTAACACTGAAAGAGCATGAAAGAGACAAAGAGAAGAAAACAAAAAGAATGAGACAACTTCATGAAAAAAAAAAATTAGATACCATAGAAGAATATTTTTCTTTGGATGAGGAACATGAAACATCAATACAAAGTAAGAGATAATTGGAATTGAAAACAAAAAGACAAAAAATGAGAAACTTGTGTGCAACAAGACAATTGAATTATGAAGATGTAGGCACATCATCTATGAGTTCCCAAGTTGAAGCAAAATCATCATCCAATGTTTGAGGCACACAAATGTATCATGTTGAAGGCAGACCATTGTCTACTTCTGAAGGTGTGGGAACACCCTTGTATCATGTTAAAGGCACACCATTGTCTACATCCCAAGGTGTACGTACCCCCTTGTATCATGTTGAAGGCATAACATTGTCTACATCCCAAGGTGTAGGCACAACAACGTCTCATGTTGAAGGCACTCAAGATGGTATGAAATTCACACATAATGTTTTTGATGCTTGTAGAATTATTTATAGAAAGCCAAAATATTTGATTGATATTGATACTAACATTTTTCAAGCAATGTTTGACAAGATTCCCAAGCATACTTGTCAAAGAAATGCTAATTGTATTTGGAGATTAGTTTTTGAGAATTTAAACATGATAGGAAGATGTCAACTATTTGTTGAAATGATGAGAAATCTGAAATTTAGGCCCATCATGAAGATTCTTGGGCTAAGAATGATGGATGAGTCAAGTGAAAAATCTATTGTAAAGAATCTAATGACTACATATGAGAGTGTGGGTTGTACATCACGCATAAAAGATAATAATGTCACATGATGTGTACTTAGATCAATGATAGTAAGAACTCAAATGAATAAATCATGACTCATTAGAAAGACAAGAAAAACATTGAAAATAAGTAGAAAGTCTCTAATGAGAGCCCTGGGAAGGCATCAAAGAGTGGAAGATCCAAATAGCAATGAGTTATGGGCATTTTCCAGTAGACTACTGTGAAAAGATAAAGAAATTGTTGAAGCTTTGAAATCCTTGATTGAAGAATTTTGGAAGAATAATACACAGGTATCTCCTAATCAAAGAGATGTTGTAAGAAGGAGGATTGGTAGTCGAATTCATGTTCGACATCTAAAAAAAATTTGGATTCAACTTAGACACAATTATTTGCAAAATTTATGCATATGTATCCTCAAATTAAAATTAGTCAAAGATATTTTGAAATGTATAAACCTTTTTATGTGAAGATAAATCACACATGCACAACTTTTTGTTGTAGGGTACATATTGAATTTTCTAACCATTTTGAATTTTATAGGAATATATGTATAGATTTGCACTCTAACAATGTTTTGTAGGATTGTAACATAAATATCCCACCTAGATCTTCAAGCGAATTAATATCTACCATTTTATGTGAATGAGTGTGTTGGCACTTAAAACTTGTTCCCACACGGTGCCAGGTTTACACTATGATTGACAAACTGGTTAGTCTTCACTCCATAGTATGACAAGGGAACAAGGGCCAATTGATTAGAACCGAGGGCATCCTCCTTCTACTTCGAGCTCCACATTCACTCAGGTAGGTATTGCCTCATCTGCACACTCATGACTCTTCTTGAGTTGATGAACAAAAGGCCTGCAGATGCATTACTGTGGAATAGTTCTCAGACCCTTGTAGGTATCCTGTACCCCAATGAACCATGACCTCATGCAATAACCTGATCTGCATGCAATGAGTTTGAAAACTAGAAGGGACCTCCTACTACTACTACCAACATGAAGGGAAAGGATTTCATGTCAATGATTTATGTTGGGTTGAATGAACTTCTGAAGTAACCCAAGTCTCTCATAGACTAGTGCCTTATCCAATAGGTAGTAGAGTCAAATACCTCACTATAATAGGGCTATGAAATAAGAAGACAACACACTCACCCTGACCAAATCATACATTACCAAACCACCTGTGTACCCATATATGCTATCACCTATCCAAAGAAAAGACCTAAGAACATGCAATACATTAAGTAGCATCCACTGGAAGACAAGCATGATGCATCTTTGATGACCTCAGTTCATACATATTTGAACACCAACTCTGAACCAGTTATCTCTGCGAAGACAACTCCACTTGCAAACACTTAGGCAATGCAAATAGACAAATCAAACACCCTTGATGTATGATTAATGATTCAAAATTCAAATGGAGACAATCTGATACAAGAACAAGTATGCTGCAATCTCATACATAAGACATCTGTTACAATATTTATTGTATTCCCATAGCCAGAGAGGATAGAGGGATCACCCTATATGTAGAGAAGAAGGAAAACATTGCAGGAAAAACATTTGTGGGACCAGTCCCCACAATTGTGGAAGAAAGGAACCCAGACAAAGTCAAAAATTTGACCCCTTATACCACTAGCTACCTTGGAAACCCATGACAGGTTGCAACAAGCTACGGACAGCTAGGGCACACCATTCAAAATTACCGCACCAAGAAACAACTAGAAAACTAGTCATTTCTCACTGAACAAGGTAAATTCTGCATTCAATTCCATAAATTTGGTACCTCTTGTCCCTCAGAAATTCAAATCAAAATGCAACGGTCACTTCCTCTCTTCACAGGCTTTACATTTCTTAACCACTCACCCCCAGTTGCCCAATCACGTGGTCACAAACCATCACCACAAGAAAATAGGCCTCAAATAATGCTTGGTCACATGATCACATAACCTGGAAATAGGTTATGCGAACATGCAACAACCTTCTCTCCTTTGCCCTTTACATAACTACTGACACTAGACCGCTGCCCCAACAAGTTTTGTCACAAGTTCGCAAGCTGGGAAATTGGCTTATGTGAACATGCGACAACCCATAGACATGCACCCCATTGGCCATCAAAACACTGCCAAGAATCTTAAGCCTAGGCCCATGTTCAAACTTCACCATCCCGATAGCAAGGTCCAACTGGAAACCACCACGACACCACCGCACGAAGCCCACCAAACAGCTACAGACAAGCCCCAAGGACATGTGGCACTCTGTCACATGATCACATAGCCCAAGAATGGGCTATGCGAACATGTGACAGCCCATGAACCTCTACCCTACCACACATAACTCCACAACCACACAACTCTGTAACCGCGTCACTAGACCGTTGACCAATCCGCAAATAGGCCCAACAATGAATGGTGGGTGCATGATTGCATGGGCTTGAAACCTCCCATGAGATCATGTGCCAGCCAAAGGATCTGCCACATCACCCCCATAGATGCCACACTACCACCTTTGTGAGCGAGCCAAGGACACGTGTCGACTGATCACATGATCGCATAGCCAAGGAAAGGGCTATGTGATGATGCAATGGCCAACCAAAAGCCACCACATCACTGCCAGCATAGAAGAAGCCCTACCCTCAACAACTTGAAAAAGCTAGGCCCACCACTATTTGACTTGGTGACCGAAGCAAAAAAAACTGCCAGCCAAGTCACGAGATGCAAAGTCCTAAACCGCCAAAATCAAGCGACAAGGAGAAAATCGCTAGTTGCCAAATCGCTAAATGAGAACTTAACCACCCGCTAGCTGAACACCGCAGAAGATAGGGACCCATGCGGACATGTGGCAAGCAGTCACATGATCATATGTTAGAGAAGTCTGACATGCAGCCATGCAATAGAAAATAAGAACATGCCACCTATCCCCCCTCCAACACTAGGCCCACTTCACCGAGGCAACGCTGGAAACAAACAAGATCAACGACAGGTGCATGATCGCATGGGTAAGGAATAGTCCATGCGATCACACGTCGACCGTTGATCTCCTCCCTCTAGCCCCACATCGTCGCACTTGCATGCTAAGCAAAGAAGACCACCAGGTAACTAAATAGAACCTGGGACCCACCACTTCGTGATCATGCGACTAAAGAGAAATAAACCGCTTGCCAAGTCACTAAAGGTTAGGCGCCAACCGCCAATCATGAAGAGATCTCATGACAAAACAGTCACCAAATCGCTGAATAAAGACATAACCACTAGAAGACTTGGAAAAAGCATGACTAACATCATGCAAAGACTGGGCCCCAACATCCATCGCACCTGCACAGTTAAGAACAAGGTCGAAAACACACAACATTTTTGACACAAAGAAAGATCAAAAACGCCAAAGGATAAGTGCACAAAAGAAGGGAGCACAGGGGTCGAAAACAATGTAGGTTATCAGTAAAAGATTGAAAAAATCATGGAATTTTGAAAACACTGTGGGTTTTTGACACTGAGGCAGAATTTTAAATTATATTTCCAGCAGGCTTTAGAATTTGAATATCTTTTTTGGGTTTAGCACATTAGGAGATGCAATTTGGACTAGAGCAAGGTGACAATAAGAAGAACATAGGGCAGGGTACAAACCAAGAAACATTTGCGGGGAGGAGGCCATTTTCAAAGAATTTTGCACTAACTGGAAAATGGACTAACAGAGTGGATGGTCAACAATTTTACAAGCTCTCATGCTTGAATGGTACATGCATAGATTGCAGAGGTTTGTGACATTTGCCAATTTGTCAACATATGGAGAGTACAAATGAAATCATTAATGAAATAGTGGAATTTGGAAAATATAAGACCATGACATACAATCTAAAAGATTGAAAAGAGGCTAAAAGATGTCATTTAGTAATTGAAAAAATTCCAGTGTATCTGTTCATAGATATTTTTTGTAAAAAATTTATTTATGAGTATGCAAGGCATACACATAGAGCATGATGGTTGGATATGCAATTCAAGTTGTGCAAGGAGACATTCCCACTTGATACCATTGTTTCAGTTGTGGAATTTGTAGAGAACTACACACTAAAACCACAGAATAAGGTCCAAGCAAAGTATTACAGCTCTCAATAGGTTTCTATATTTGTTCATATAGCATTCATGTATGCACCAGATAGTACAGAGGAGAACAAGAAGATATTAAGGGATAATCATTTTTATATCAGTGATGATTGCTCACATTCTATAGAGTTTATACATAGTTTATTTCAACTATTTTATGGTCATTTGGAAAATAGGGGTATAAAATATCATCGACATATCATATGGTCAGATAATTGTGCATCACAATTCAAGAATTCTCAGATGTTTTATTGGTTGTGCAGGATGCATAAGATTACTGGAATTTAATATATATGGAATTTCACAAAGGTTGGTCATGGAAAGGGAGAGAATGATGGTGCAGGTGCATATATTAAAAGAGCCTCACTCTCACCTTCTCCTTCTTTGTTGATGTCAGAACTCATAGTGTTCCTTAGTTCAAATGACCAATGTTGCATATCTTTCCAACCACCAGTCATAGCATCGAACCGTCTATTCCAAAAGCTCCAAATGGCTGGGTAAACACTAGTGGAAACCTCATTTTCCACACATAGTCATTCGATCACCACTGATGACTCTAGGCCGAAGTGTCCCTCAAGGTCCCTTAAGCATGAAATTGAAAATCTTTGTGGGGTCATATCTCAAAGCTCATGTGACATAGCATCGATCCATTAGTTGTTACAGGACCATGTTGCCAAGGCCTACAAAAGCCTTTATCATTTTTCAGAGATTCAAGTTCGTCTAAATTTGGAAACACATTGTTGGTTGATGTCAGAACTCATAGTGTTCCTTAGTTCAAATGGTCGATGTTGTGTATCTTTCCAAGTGTCAGTCGTAGCATTAAACCATCTACTCCAATAGCTCTAAATGGCTGGGTAAACGCTAGTGGCAACCTTGTTCACCATACATAGTCAGTTGATCAGCGTCGATGACTTTGGGCTGAATTGTCCCTCAAGGTCCCTTAAGCACAAAATTGAGGAACTTTGAGGAGTCATATCTTGGAGCTCATGTGAGGTAGTATTGATCCATTAGTTTCTACAGGACTATGTTGCCGGGGTCTACAAAAGCCTGTCTCAGTTTTCAAAGATTCAAGTTCGTTTAAATTTGGCAACACATTCTTGGTTGATGTCAAAACTCATAGTGTTCCTTAGTTCAAATGGCCAACATTGCGTATCTTTCCAATCATCAGTCGTAGCATCGAACTATCTATTCCAACAACTCTGAATGACTAGATAATCACTAGTGGAAACGTCATTCACCACACATAGTCATTCAAATGCCACTGACAACTCTAGGTTGAAGTGTCCCTCAAGGTCCCTTAAACATGAAATCGGTGATGTTTGTGGGGTCATATCTTGGAGCTCATGTGAGGTAGCATTGAGTTGTCAGTTGCTATGGGACTATGTTGTCGAGGCCTAAAATGTAAAGACATTGCTAGGCTGTTTGGGGAGTTTGAGAGTAAATTGTTGATTTTATTGTTTGAAGGACTACTAGGTAGGCCTTGAAGGGCTATAGAAGAGGAAGGGTGAAATATGAGTTGATTGGATTGAATGGAAAGTTGTAACATAGAAAATATAGTATTTTAAGATGATCTAAGGTGTTAGGATCAGCGTGTGAAGTTAGGTTTGAGTTTTGGTGTGGTGGAGGCACTAGGTGCACTAGGTGGCCTAGGATAGAGTTGATGCTAGAAGGCATTGGAACAAGGAAACAAGGAAGTGAATTTGAGTAGTATGGCTATGGGAGTGACTAAAAAAGTCAAAGAACTCAACTAGATCCTTGAGTGAGGTTAATTCCTTGAGTGGATTCCAAGTTGTTTGTAGAATCCTCAAGTTGAGTTAGTCTCCTTAGGGTGATAGTGAATGTTGTCAAATTTTACAGTAACAAGGAATGTTAGTCTCCTTAGGGTGATAGTGAATGTTGTCAAGTTAGTCTCATTAGGGTGATAGTAACAATATACATCAATAAACATACAAGCATAACTATAAGGCATGGGAAATTAACAAAGCATAAGACATCCACATAAACATAAATTAGTATACATCAATACACCAAACACATGAATTACATACCTAAAACATAAAAAATAAATATTCATAGGGCATGAAGCCAAATATATATGTCCAATAATGTCATACATTGAATATATTTAATATAGTTAAACTAGCTTCCTCAAAGCCAAATGGATGTACAATGTATCACTTATACAATATACAAAAAATATGTCAACTAATTCCATATAGGCATAGAATCCATATCCCTAATCTAGTCCTTTCCCGCCAGGGGAAGAAAATAAATCCTGAGCTGTCTTCGATCGTCACATTGATGGAGATGTAGTGGATGCTATAGTCTTTTGATTATGCTCACTCGTCCTCCTACCTAGACTCTTCTATAGCTCGAGTTGATATAAAAAAAATTTAAGAATCAATAACTAATATACATCAAAATTGAATTATACGATGACATAAAATTGAATATTCACTTACCGCTAGCAAATAGTCACTATGTTCATCCACCAAAGGCACATGCTAGAAATCTAGAGTAATAAGTCCCTACAAAAATAATCAAAATAATAATTAAAATACATACATGAATATCATTATAAAATTCAATACAAACTATTAAAATAACAATTAAAATTAAGTGATCTCTTTCATACCTCAGTCAGTGCTTCAGAACAAGCTACTGCTGCAGCTACTCCACAATCCAAAGTATCACAGATAGAAGAAGGAGTCTTTGATGTCAATAAGTGAAAATGAATCAAAAAAGTATTATGCTGTTATCAAGATTACATATATTTTTTACAACCCTATTAATGAGTAAATGATACCTCTGTAAAGATTCCACTATGTCCTTCAGTGTGTGGTGTCGAATCAAAGCTCCAACATTCAACCAGTGCACATGTACATGGAAAATTATAAGATAACTATTCATATAAGAATGTACAACTGACATGTTAATTATAATGCATTATTACATATATACCTGTGGATTCAATGGTGACATCACAAAGCCAGGTGAAAGAATGTGATAATCATGCCTTTGGATTTTGATCATAATTTATCTAGTAATTTAGTTATTCATTCATTTATTAATTAAATATAATCAAGTAAATCAAATTAACATGCAAATAAGATACCTCAAGGAAAGTGGCATGATGCCCTTCCCTGTCTATTGTGAACATTGATGGTCCACCAGTGAACATCTAATGCACATGCACAATAAGTTATGATATAATTATTCATATAATTACATAATAATCAAATATATTAATTAAAATGTTTGATTCAATACATACTTGTGGAATTGAAAATGATGTGTAGAAGGGGACATTGGGATCATTGCCACCACCACTAACACTCTTGCCCTAAATTTTCATTATAATCAATAGATACTAAATTAATTATGTTAGGATTAACAAGGCAGAAATAACAATTATGTGCAAATATAACTAATATCAGAAAATAATAAACCACACAGAATAGAACACAAGACACATAGATTTAATGTGGTTCACCCAATCCCTGGGCTACATCCACCAACAGCGAGTCCAATATTATTATTATCCAGTGATTACAACCTAATTACAATCCGTAATCCCTTACAGCCCAATTCTGCCGCAAGTACTAAAATCATACATCATGAAAATCCCTAACCCTAAGCCATATTATACAATATTTTTCCCGCTTTAGGGTTAGAATGAGTTATAAGTAGTCGGCCCAAATAACCGAAAAAGTAGTCGGCCTCAAAAAAAAATTTCCTTGGGGGCTGTGCCCCCAAACCCCAGTGAGGTCAGGAGGAAAAGTGTACAGTACTTTCCTGATTAGTCACCACAAGCTAACAAATTAGTTATTCTTTTATAAATGAAATATGATAAAAGCAATTTAATGAACTTGGAAATATTCACCTGTGTGTCAATGCCAAATGTTATATTTAGAAAACTATTAGTCATCATTCCAGGATCCTCTTCCTCTCTCTCATTAGTACCAAATGTGCACAAGTATCCACATGACCAAAAAATATGCCCCCTCAAAGATTGACCATGGTCACCCTCAACTAAAGGAGTGGCACACTAAATGAGAGACTGCGTTAGAGTACTAATCATGCCTAGTGTGCTCGCCTCTACATGTTCCTTGACAATGGAAGGAATAGTAACATGATCCACCTATGGCTTGCCAATAGGAACCCTAGGTGTGTTAGGTTCATGATGTATGCTTGATCAAATTATGACCCCCCTCCTCTACCCTGAGAATCTAGATAGTCAAAATAATTTAGCACCTCCTTGAGTACAAACTCATAATAGAGTTTCCTCAAGAAATAAATAGGAACCTCATGATTTTTATAGGGAGGCAAATCAAAGACCATCCACCATCTTTCCCAAAAAAATAAATTTAATGTCTTCATTTAAGCACCAATGAATTGGGAACCTTCTTGTTGTAGTTCTAAGAGTATTTGTGTCCCCTCATTTTTTAAATAGCTTGCAAATGTCATCTTTTGTGATTTTTTTCTTTTTTATGTCCGCATAAGATAATTTATTTGCATAATATTGTTTTTGTTCTTCTCTTTTATCCCACCATAAATTAATTTTTCCCCTAACCGAGCTTACATGGGTCAAGATTGCTTCCAATGATTTTACAAGTCTTTCCCTTCCAGGATTTTTACCACCAGAATCTTTCAACCTCGTAATTAAAGATTCTAATTCTTTTTTCCTTCTTTCAATTTGGTTCATAAAATTTTCTTGTGTTCTAGGAGGAGGTTTCTCGATTGGAGGAGGAAATTGAGGTTCATTTTCTTCATTTGTTTCTTCACGAGGAGATGGAGGGTTTGGTGGAGGGTTTGGTTGACGGAGATTATTTCTTCCTAGCAATTAAAAAAACTAGATTTTAAAATCTTCATTACACACAAATTTTAACAAAAACAAATTTTAACAAAACAAATTACTACAAAACTAAAATTTTAAAACAAATAAGAGGCATTGGCTGTAAAAACACTTACCTCTTCTTCCAGATCGAACTTGACGATGCCGTGGAGCCATTTGATGGATGAATGAATAAAAAAAATAGATTCATCAGCCCAATCAAGAGTGTG
This sequence comes from Chamaecyparis obtusa, assembly GCA_027943335.1. Lineage (NCBI taxonomy): Eukaryota > Viridiplantae > Streptophyta > Pinopsida > Cupressales > Cupressaceae > Chamaecyparis > Chamaecyparis obtusa. The sequence continues at coordinate 159,285 of BSBK01005355.1, forward strand.
TGCATGCTTGGCAAGCCCTTCCTAGCTACAAATGCGAGTTTGAGGAAAGAAAAATGAGCTTTCCAACCCACAGCTTTCACTAAATAAGATTTTTTCAAAGCGTGTGCGCCCTATAGGGCATACACACTTTGGAAAACACTAAAAAAATATTTTTCTTTGGATTGCCCAAGCCTAAGGCTTGGGCAACCCAAGACATAGGGCATGCGCCCTATAGGGTGCACGCCCTTTAGTGCATACACACTATGCTTGATGGGGGACCAAAAAGAAAAGTGGCACCTTTTTGGTCCCCCATCTTTGTTCATATACCTGGTAGAGAGCTTGTTCTACTTTTTTTTTCTATTTCTTCCCCATTTGAACAAACTAGGGGTTCTCATTATGGTCCCCTAAGAGATCATATTGGGAAATAAGATCCTCATTGCCACTCCCCGAATGGGTATCAGGCACTAAAGAGAAATCATTCCCATCAAATTTTTTAGAATTTTTAGGTGAGGAAAATTCCTCCAAAGCATCGCTATCCTTTGAAGCTCCATACTGATTTCCTTGAACTTTGGTAGAGTTACCACCCTGAATAGGAACCAACACTGCCATAGGTACTGATTCATCAACAATAGGGGTGATCAGAGGGTTTCCCATGCTAGGGATAGAATCCAAAGGGGCACTAGCCAGAGAATCAAAAATATGAGAAACTGATTCAACAAGTTCCCCTTCCTATAGGTTTGGGAGAGAATTAGAATCCACCTTTTCAACTTCTTCTAGAACTAGGTCTTCCTTGTTGTTACTGATAGCATCTTCAATAGACTAAGACTTAACTTCCTTCCAAACTTGTCTAGTAATCTTCTGTGGTTTAGGATTAGGATCCACAGGCTTAGTAACCTTAAGAGATTTCTTTGGGCAATGCTTGGCCCAGTGACCCAATTTATGACAAACAAAACAAGCAAAGGGGAGGGATTCAAAAATCACTTCCTACTTCCAAATACCCAATTTGGAGTTAATATTTATAACAGAAGGGAGATTGTCAAATTGGCCAATATTGACATAGATCCTTGCAAAAACTAGTCTAGACGTGGCTGTCATCATTGGGTCAACTGAGAGGAGATCCCCTCCTAAATAAGAAGCAAACCCTTAAGGACTTCCCATTCCAGTATTCAAGAGGCAAACCAGGGAACCTAACCCAGGTAGGGGTGGCCATGAAAAAGTTATCAGAGTAGTCCAAGTTTGGAGCCCATTTTTGAAAAGAAATAGTCATTGTATCAAACATCTAGGCCCCCCCACATAAAAAAAACTCCTGATCTTCCTTATTAGAGAAAGAGAAGGATATTAAACCTTTAGGAAGGGTCGTGATATCTACCTGGCCTTTCAACGTCCATCTCTTCTTAGAAAAAGCTCTAACCGCTTCAATGTTAAGACAAGGACCCAAAAACTAACTGACTAGCAAGAACTCCATGGCCAAAATTGAGTGATCCACCAAGGAGTCTGGAACAAAAATAAAGACTTCACCCTCTTGAAGGTATGCCTTAACAGATTCTCCTAGAGAAGGAGACTTTCCCAGCAATCGGGCTCCCAAAATTTCTGACTACTTTTTGGTGGTAGGAGGGTTGACTTTGGCACTCATAGGGCTAGAAGTGCCACATGAGCCCACTAGCGGGTCCTTAGAATAATGGCCTTATCATTCAACTCCCCTAAAGAAGGCAAAGGCTCACTCCCTAAAGTAGCATCACACACCTTAGGCGAAGTGCCAGGAAGCACTTCCTTCAAGGGAGAAATTGTGACCACCTGACATAGTGAAATATTCTCCTTACCAAACAGAGCATGATCTGACACTTGAAATACCAAATTGAGTCATGGCCACACAGGCATCCCCAAGACCAAAACATCCTCTAGACTAGTGCCAGAACCAGAACCAATAGCCAAACTGCCATGGCTGACCTTGAATTTTGAATAGGTTTTCCTGCTCGAATCCTCTCCCATTTTTTTCATCCCATTACATATGATAGTTACTACAGTAGTTCATCATATACGTTTTAATAATGATTTTTAAAGAGAATGCTTATATCCGTTACATCCTTAATGATTCTCAGGTTAGATTTTAGGTTTTGAAAGAAATACATGACAATTATCATCTTAGACTCCTGCTTTTCATGCGTTTATCAAAATATGCACTTTTCATCTTACTCTATGTTCCAAAGTTGTAAAATATCTAACCAATTAATTTTCTTTGATAATTTTGTGATTGACTTTGAGCAATCAATGTAGTTTTCCAATCATTTTCAACAAATAATTGAAAGCTTTTTTCTATCTTTAAGATGTTTCAATGTTTGAATATCTGAAAGCAACATAGTTGTTCTATATGGAGGTGATTGACCTCACAATGTATTAAAGTTATTTAGAAATTAAAACCTTAATCAAAGTCAGAATAATAAATTGTAATAATAATAATGTTCTTTTGCAGTTGAAATCACTAAAATTAAAAGAACGAGCCGACTGCCCCTACTTTTATAAAAATTCATTTTTATATGATTATGACTTGTTCAAATCACATATAAAAGACCACCCAAAGTGTGCAATTTTTTAGAATTTAAAATTCACATATAATTAGTTCATGTACAAACTATAAAAATGTAGTCTTTTACTATTGGTTTGCACTAGAAGTCATAGGGTTGCAGTATATTTGTGGACAAAAGAATCTAGTTGTTGATTCTATAGTTAGAGGGATTGCAAAATTCTATTTGATTCAATAACAATGATTCATGTACATATGTTAAAGAGAAACTATTAAAATTAGGAGGATGGAAATCAATATTCTAAGAGTATGCTTTCTAATTGTCGACCTAAAATATAGATTAAATAATAATTTTAATGTATGTTAAATATTACTTTAATTATTGTATGGAATTGAAAATTATAAATAAATCAATAAGAAATGTGTTTATCCAAATTTTTATTCATATTACATCAAGAAGAGAGATTTGATTAAAATGATATAGACACTATAAAAATGTAATGATTATAGTTTGAAGTTGTAGATTATAAATTGGGATAAATGGTTTATATTGAGTTGGTTGGATAGGTAGAGATGCAAGGTACGAAATAATGGATAATTGGAATGGAAGTGTGATGTATCAGGTTTCTTAATGGTACATCACACTTTGATGATCTTTTTGTTGTCTTCTTATCTGACTTAACTACCAATTGCTATTGTTAAGGCTTTTTGATAGCAAAGACATGTTGTAGGATCCATTATGCACATAAAGATAAATAAATGGTCATTTTATAGTTCCATTCAAAGCCTACTTAAAGATACCCAAATAATTGCACACTACAACCACCACAAAAATTTACGCAACTCATGCAAGACATATTTTTCCAAGAACCACTACATTTTCTTCTAGTAAATAATTTTACCAATACTAATGTACGAGTGGTCCATTAATGGTGCATATAGTTACTAATTAAGTTATACAACTCCTCCAATAAAAAATTAAAATCTTATATCACAAAATAGAAGTAAGTGACTATTCTACTCATACATATAAAATATTTTAATAAATTTTTACTTTTTTATTTCTTTAGAATTAATAATTGAAACTTGTGTAACCAAAGAGGGGTTGCATGGCTTCTCAATGTTTTCATATAGTATTTAAATAAGAGGGTCATTTTTCTTCGAAGCGATTTATTCCAGAGCTCAAAGTATTTGTCCCCTATTCTGTGTCCTATCTCGCATATGTTCCAGTAGTCCAGAGGTTGTTGACAGTTGTCCTATCTATCAATGAATGGTGTGAGGCTTCCAGAAAGCAATAGGCTATGTCTATTCCGCTGTCCCGCATGACAAGCCTCCATCTTTCATGCTTCAAAGTCCAATATTTCATTACAAGATAAAGAAATGGCACTCTTTTCTTTTAAGCTATTTTCCTTTGATTTCCTATAACCATTTAGATTCTACTTTGTCACGCCAATGTGGATACATACTTTATTTTCCCTCTCTATAAACTAAGTTAAATTTGAACCTCATTAATAGACCATTATTTTCTTATTCTACTTTTCTTTTAGTAGTAGAGAGTGTAGATTTAATGAATTCAAAATAAAAACCATAAATTACAGAATAACAAGAGTAGATTACAAAATACACAGAACACACTTATTTATTGTGGTTCACCACAATAGTGGCTATGTCCACATTGAGAGCAGAAGAGTTGTATTAATATCCAAAATAGAATGTTGTACAAATGACAATAAGAGTCTTATTTATTGGCTCATACTAAGTAACTGAAAAGACAAGGCACAATAGACAAAAGTCCATTGGCCTTCCAATCCCAACAAACTCCCACCAGAAGTCAATGGATAATTCAGTTGATCAAGCATTCCCTTGCTCTACATGCTGATCCACTTCACCTTAACAAGTTCAATATAAGTTCTTGCACATGCGAACTTATCTTTGGTTACAACTTTAGTGAATATATCTGTAGGATTGATCTTAGTATCAATCTTTTCAACCTTCAACCTACCCTCTTCAACCATGTGCCTGACAAAGTGAGCATGGATGTCAATGTGTTTTGAATGTCACTGAGAGGTATGATTATGAGCCATAAATATGGTGTTGTGACTATCACTAAAAAGAACATAATCATTTTGTTGATACTTTATTTCACCAAGTAATCACTGCAACTAGATCATTTCCTGAGCACCTTCGGAAAGCACCAAATACTCAACTTCAGTGGAAGAAATAGCAATAGAATTTTGTAGCCTTGAGGCAAAACTAATAGCAGCTCTAGCGAACATGAATGTGTAACCTATTGCCCTATTTTTCCTTTCATTCAAATTTGGCCTTGTTTTTTATGTTAGACCTTCATCTCCTCAATCCTATGAGAGACTCCAAAACTATCATGGCTTTATCTACTTTCCTCTAGTCTCTGTAACCTTTCTAGGTCCATGGCTAGGTGAAAATTCCTTAAAATATTCATAAAACTAGCCGTTGTTGGCCACTTAAATCCCCAAAACACATGTGCATTTTAAATCCTTCAGTTGCTAAATCTTTGATTCCTGGTGGTCAAAGCCCTAACACTTAGCGATTTGATGAGCGGTTACCATTTGAGTTGGTGATCTCTTCTTAGCAACTAAGGTCAAGATTCTAGATCTGATGGTTGTCACATGATCTCATGGCCTCAGAAGATTCCATGAGATCTTGCAATGATCATCGATCTTCCTATCTACAAAGTTTGGCTATCAGTGGGTCCGGCCATGTTGTCTGAGCTATGCACCTTTGATTGGTTAAAGACTTGTGATTTGGTGCCATGTTAGCATGGGCCCAGTGGTTATCATTCGATGATGATATAATGGCTAGCACATGATCTGAAGGAGCTTTTTTGATACATGAGATCATGTGCCCACTATTGATCTTACTTTATCTCTGGGCTCTATCAAGTGGGTCCTCAGTTTTTTGACGTGCTTGTTCATTATTGGCTGGCCAGATGATAGCTTGGATCTATCATTGGGACCATGTCAAAAGATCTATAGATGTGTCAGAGAGGCAAAGATCTACAGTGGTTGTATGATCTCATAGAATCTTCTGACCCTATGAGATCATGCAATGACTGTCCGATGGGAATCTTAGTGGGTCGTGGGTCTGAGGTGCTACCTGGCACTGACATGCTTGCATTTTATTGGCTATTGTGTGATGAATGGGATCTGTTAGAGGATCTGATCTATCCTAGGGTCCTAGTTCTCAAAGGATCTACGGCTGGTGCATGATCTGAAGGAATATTTGGTGGCCATGAGATCATGTGTCCGTCGTTGGATTGGAATCAACGTTCCAGTGGGTCCATTATCAAAGCCTATCGAGGTGTTTGCTAATGAGGTAGTTGGGGAAATGGATGGATTTCCAAGTGGTGAATGGGCCCAGGGTTAGTAGGGTAGCGTGAATCAGTGACTAAGGTTTGGTCTTCTAATGGCTAGACTTAACCAGGGTCAATTAAAACAATTAGTGGCCCTGCGACCAATAAGAAAAGGAACCTAAGGTGGACTTGAGGTTAGTTCTACGGTCAAATGACACCCTAGTAAAAAGGGAAGATCTGATGATTTAAAAAAAAAATAAGATTGAGATTTAAACGATGGTCATTGATGGAGGAAAAGTATGGTGCCACCTGCTAGCTGTTATTATTTAAATTCAAATATTTTTTTGCAGGGTTTTGGCTAGGGTTTTTGATCTAGCAATCAATTATGATAGAATTGGTAGATGAAATTGATGTTCTAAGGATGGTTGTGGTTATGAGGGCGATGGAGGTGACTGTTGGCCAGCATCTATAGGGTCCTTTGCTGTATTTTCAAGATAGGAGGTGCTAGAAAGAGTTTGTGCCACCTTTTGAATGATACTATTGCCCAGGGAAATAAGATTAGATTATAAGCCTTCATGGCATAGTGGAGTTGTAGGTGGGTAGATGAGTCGAGGTGGTTGTGTTTGCAGGTGATTCTAGTATGGTAGGATCAACACACAAAGAAGGATATGCTTTGATTAGCCAGACATTCTCAAAATTTGATGATAGGTCATCAGTACCTTTAGAGTTTGATTATTGTATTTTAAAACTATGTAACCCTAGTTAGGTTTTTTGACTCCTACTTGCATGCAGTTGAGATGTATATATTGTATTTTGGAGCCTTAGTGCTCAGAGAGTTCACTTTTTGTAAAGGAGAGAGTCCAGTTTTGAAAGAAGGTCATCCTTTCTTAGAAGGCTATCCATGGTATCTTCTCTACCTTATGGTCTTCTACTCTTTGTAATCTCCCATTGATTATTCAAACATTGTAGAGGTATTTTGTGACAATTCTTCATGTCCCTATGCTTCCTTGTTTGAATAATCTTTTAATGAATTGAAGTCTATGCATGTTTTCAATGAAAACTTAGGGTTCTTGGTCCCTCTTACTTTCTATAATTGTGTGTGTTATTGTGTTTGATTTGATTTAGATGTTTTTGTGGGTATACTTCAGCCCCCTAATAGTCTTGTCTCAATCCTACAACAAGTTGCAGAAGTAAATGTCTGCTTGCAGGTCATAAGTTGTGCCTTATGTTCAGGCCCTCCTATGAAACACTTATGTAAACCTATTCAGTAAGTTGTGACCTACTAGACATAAGCCTTTCATTGATTCTATCCCTCTATATTGCAATTCATACCCTAATTTTGGTGTATCACCTCGTAGGTAGTTTTCTTTCAAGCAGTTTTACTTTCAAGCATTCCTTCTATCCCTTTCCCTCAAAAGTTTTACTTTCATGTCTAAAAGGAAATTAGGGTGATTATCCAAGAGGAACTAGCCTAGAACCTGGAGGTCTCATCTTAGTTAGCATAGGTCCAACATGTGGAGATGATTCCCATGTTATACTAGGTTATCAAGACCAAGAGAGCTTGAAACAAGGGTGCAAAATTAGTGTATAACAATTTTAGCATGCCCGGTGGCACTACAAAAGAGATTCTTGTTTGAAGATTATGTTATCTCTGATATATAGATTGCATAGTACAAGCTTTTAGAAGTGTTCTATCAAGTATATCTGGCAACTCCACTTATTTCAAAGACTCAGACCAACCTTGTTTAAGGTTTATGAGAAAGATTGAGACTAGGAGCTCAAAGCCCACTAAGTTTTTAGAGTTGCCCTCAAAAAGATTTCATAAAGGCAGGTCAACTCAAAGAACATCCCCTATAAGGAGAGTTTAGTCTACACCACAAGATACCTCAGAAAGGAGACCTTTCCCCTTTCATCTTAGAAGAAGAGGTAGATCTCTAACCAGAGATCTAGAAGAGGATTTAAGTCCAGCATCAAATACAACTCATATAGTTGTTAATCTTTAGATTCTAGCTCCTACAATGGCTAGACAGTTTGTCTTTGCACCATTCATCCAAGGGAGTCCATTAGCTTTTTTTGTACATCATGATGTACCCTTGGTGGCACTAAAAAGTGTACCTAATTTTATAGGTGAAGGGAAGACAACTACTTTTGAGCACATAAGAGATGTGACCACCATCTACAGCATACACAACATAACTCAAGAAGATGTGGCCACAAAATTATTAGCAGCCTCTCTAAAAGGTAAGGCTCTTGAATGGTTTAGAACTCTAACTGTTGGTTCTATTACTTCATGGGATGAGTTAGGGGATACATTAAGTAAGCATTTTGAAGATAAATCAGATAGCTTGTCTCTGGTAGAGCAGTTGACAACCATTAAGAGAGAACCTCAAGAGAAAATGATAGATTACAATAGTAGATTCCTCAAAACATGGAATAGAATTCCAATCTCTATGAGACCATCAGCTAACCATGCTTTCCTTTACTACTTGCAAAGCTTGAATGGTCAAATTTTTGTCATGATCTAGTCTATGGGCAGTAATTCTTCACCCCAAGCCTTTGACATAGCTGTCAGGGCTAAGAACTATTTAATCCAAGTAGGCATGATTTCTAGAAGGCCACCAATGCCCATCTTCCCTAGCCTTCAGCCCATTGCATCTGCACAAGTACCTCCATTTACCCCTATTCCCACCATATTAGCACCTCAGGCCAGTACTAGTGGTCAGGAGCTAGCAGCTAGTTTCTCTCAAGAGTTACAAGAGATAAAGAATAGCCAACAGAGCAGTCAGCAAGAGATGACAAATTTGTTGCAGACCTTGACTAAAGAGGTCACAAATCTAAAGAAGGAAGGTTAAGGAATCAGACCACCCTTTCAGCCATAAGGCTAAGGTCCTAATCAAAAATATCATAATCAAGGACAACCTTATCAACAAAATAGGCCACCATACCAAGGAGGGCATCAAGGACAAAGACAAAGTTTTAATTAGAGACCATTCCAACCATATAACCCTGCACCTCTAAATTCTATGAATCTAGTGTGGGATATGGTTCCTAGTCAAAATAATATGGCTATGGATAATGAATGGTGCTTCCCTTGAAATCAGCCTCACAATCAGGCCACATGTTCAAATGGGTGGATGAACCAAGCTCTAATGGTTCAAAATTCCTCCCAAGCTCAATCAGAGGCTTCATCCAGTGGTTCAGTGCCTCAACAAGAATCACAAGAGCATGAGACTTCTCTCTTTAATTGGGAGAAACCAGACTTCAATGGAGTCAATGATGAAGTTACCTTTGTTTCCTATACAAGAGCAAAGAAGAGCTCAAGACATGGAAAGAGAAGATTCCAATGCCAAAGCCACTACATCTATAGAGCCACTGCAACAAGCTACTCCCATCACACCTAAGGAGGCTCCTTCCATTACAAGCAAGGAAGGCCAACATTCCAAAGAGGTGGAGCCCATCATAGTGAAAGCACAACAAATAGTACACACTGTGAACCTTTTAGTATCATAGACAACATGAAGAAGGTCAACATTGCCATGTCCATGTGGGATAGTTTGGCTCTTCCAGGACAGTCTGATATTTTGAAGAAGGCCATGACTGAAGTAACAACTCCTCAACCTACAAAAGAAGTTGCAAAGCTAGTGTTGGTTAACACTGATCAAGAAAAGGAGGCTCCAAGTAGCAACTCCAAAGGTAATGCCGCACAAGGTAGGAACTCAAAGCCACCTCCCTTTTATGTATCTCTAATTATTGGAAAATATTTAGTGCATAATTGAATGGTATATAGTGGAGCTACTAGCACTGTAATGCCCAAGAAGGTAGCTGACCAATTAGGACTAAAATATGAACCCTTCCAAAAGAAGGTTACCCAAATTGATGGATCCTCGGTCAATACTATAGGTGTGGCTAAGGATACCAGTTTGATCCTACATGCTAGTCCTAATTTCTCCATCCTCCTTGATATATACATCATAGATCTCCCTGCATTATTTTCTATATGTCTTTCAAGGGAGTTCACAGCCAAGATAGGAGGCTACCTATCTTCTGACTGGTCTCACATGTTATTTCATACAAGATATGGGACCAAGGTCACCATTAAATCAAAACCATTGGCAGCACACCATATAGAGCCATATGTGTCTAATACCATCAATGTAAATTGCCCCATATTTGATAATAGTGACTTCCAAACCATTAGTGAAGCAAACACTAAGATAGAAAGTATCCCTGATATTCTTCTAGATGAAAGAGCTTTGAAGGCCCAAGAAAGCCTTGTTTGGGATTTTGGTTTGGGAAGTTATTTAATACAAGAAAGTGGGTTAAAAGAACCAAGCCTTCTCAAGGAAGACACTAATTCAGAGGATCAAAGCAATTAGGTTTGGGAACTATTTTTTGATGGGGCTAGAAGTAGACATGGTTCTGGTGGTGGTGATTTGCTAGTGTCCCCAAAAGGAGAAAGGTATTATACAGCCTTTAGATTCAATTTCTCCTACACTAACAACACTGTAGAGTATGAAAGTCTAGTCAATGGGCTAGACAAAGAGGGCTTAAGGCCCTAAAAGTTTATGGTGACAGTGAGTTAGTTGTCAGCCAAGTAAGAGGGATAAGTGCAACCAAGAATGACACCTTGAGAGCATACAAACATAGTGTTTGGGATGCAATTGAATATTTTTGTGCCTTCAATATTGTTGCTATCCCTATGAAGCTAAATCAAAATGCAGATAGGTTAGCTTCTATTGGATCTCAGTATGTATTCCAAATAACATTTCAAAAGAAATAGATCAACAACCTATCAAGGCGATTGTCAGACCCTCTATTCCTAATAGTGATGTCAATTGGCAAGTGTTTGACAATGATGAACAAATTCTAAAATTATTGTTTGAAGAAGATGTTTTTTCAAAGCATAATCAAGATAGGCTATCACAAAACTATGGTGATCAAGTGATACAACTTAAGTCCAATAAGATGCCTAGAGGTCTTGTCACCTTAGAGTCTGTCTTCAACACAGATGATGAAGTCAAGAAAAGAAAAGCTAGCCTGGTAGTTCAGCAAGAAGATTGTGTTGAATTAGAGTTGGAACCAGGTAGGAGCTTACAATTTGGAAAAGTGAACACTGAATTGGAAAAGCAAGCTTATACTCAATTATTCAAAGAATTCAGTGATGTATTTGCATGGCAATATGAAGACCTCAAAGGTTTTGATCCTACTCTTGCTCAGCACACTATTGAGTTAGAACCAAATGCCAAACCAGTGAGGCAAAAGCAAAGGCATGTTAATCCCAAGCTTGAGCCACTTATGTATAAAGAAGTACTCAAACTAATAGAAAGTGGTATCATCTACCCCATCAAGCATACTAGTTGAGTTTCTAACCTTGTTCCTATCAGAAAGAAGAATGGGGAGCTGAGGTTATGTGTTGACTTCAGGGATCGTAACAGGGCCTTTCTAAAGGACCACCATCCATTACCCTCTATGGAAAAAATCTTACAATGTGTCTCTGGATCTGAGAGATTTTCATTATTGGATGGCTATTTAGGATACAATCAGATCTTAGTGAATGAAGAGGATCAATACAAGACTGCATTTACAATGAAGTGGGGAACCATGGCTTATCAAAAGATGCCCTTTGGTTTGTCAAATGCAGGTGCTACATTTCAAAAGGCAATGGATATGGCCTTTAAAATCCTCATGTACAAGTTTGTACTAGTCTACTTAGATGACATAACTGTCTATTCAAAGCATGCAATAGATCACATCAAACATTTGAGGAAGATCTTTGAAAGGTGTAGAGAGTTTGGGACATCTCTTAATCCTAAGAAATGTGTGTTTGCAGTTCATGAAGGAAAATTGTTGGGATATGTAGTATCCAAAGAAGGGATCATAATAGATCCTAAGAGAATTGCAGCCATCTTAGAGCTACCATTGCCACATCATAAGAAAAGTCTCCAATCTTTCATAGGAAATATTATATTTGTTAGGAGGTTATTGCATAACATTTTAGACTTACTTAAGCCTTTGACAACCATGTTAAAGAAGAGTTCAACTTTTAGTTGGACCAAAGAATGGAAAGTCAATTTCTAGGCTATCAAAGAGGCCTTAACAGAAGCCCCTTCTCTCCTAAATCCAAATTTCAATAAGAATTTTATCCTTTATGCTTATGGAGGTCATGATGCCATATCTACAATGCTGACTCAAGAAAATTCAAATGGATTGGAATAGCCTATCGCTTTCTTTAGCAAAGGTTTAGAAGAGTATGAACAGAGATACTCTTTTGTAGTGAAACATGTACTTGCTATGGTGAAGAGCCTTTAAAATTTCAGATATCTATTGACCCATAGCAAGGTACATTTAAAATTTACTCATCCAAGTGTCAAAGAGTTTTTTCTTTCCAAGGACCTTAATGAGAAAAGGGCTAGTTGGATTACCAAGGTGATGGAATATGACATAGATATCCAAACTACCAAGCTAGTTAGAGGAAGAAGTCTTTGTGAGCATTTGGTAGAGGATGAAAGTTCAAAGAAATCAGAGAAAATAGATGCATCTCTAGTGGTGCATTCTACAGAAGAACAAGCCAAGGCAACAAGCTAGTTACCTAATATGATCAATTATTTGAAGACAGGACAATGTCCTGTAGGTTTGGATTCAACAAAAAGAAGGTATTATAGGTTAAAATCTATTCCTTTTGTGCTAATAGATGAAGTTCTCTTTCAAAAGGATCACAATGGTGTCCTTTCAAGATGCATAGATTCAGAAAAGATAGCTGATGTTCTAGTTGAGTTTCATGATGGACCTTCTGGAGGTCATCTCTCTCCTAGGACTATTGCTTTTAAAATCATGAGGGCCAGGTACTATTGGCCATCTATCTTTAAGGATAGCCATGATTATGTGAGAAAATGCATCAAGTGTGCCATGTTTGTAGGAAAAGAAAGGCTTGTAGCCTTGCCCCTATAGCCAGTTAGAATAGAGAAACCTTTCATGAAATGGGGTATAGATTTCATAGGAATGATCAATCCTCCATCTAGTGCAGGACACAAGTGGATAATCACTGCAATAAATTACTTCACCAGATGTACAGAAGCAATTGCATTAAAAGAAGCCAATGAGAGTGTTGTAGTAAGTTTTTATGATGATATAATCCATAGATTTGGCACTCTAGATTACATAATTTCAGATAATGCATTGGCATTCACAGGCCTCAAAGTCTCAGAATCCCCAAGGAAATGGTTTAGTAGAATCAACAAACAAGAATTTGATTAGGATAATCAAGAAGACTCTACAAGACAACCAGAGAGATTGGCATACGAAGTTGAGGTTTGCCTTATGGTTAGATAGAATCACTCCAAAGAAGATTATTGGGAATTCTCCTTATGTGCTAGTGTATGGAAATGAGGCTAAGTTGTCCATCTCAACTGAATTGCTAGCTTTGGACTTGGCCACCCAATATGTCCTATTTGAAGAGGAGGATCCCTTGCAGATCAGGTATGCTTAGTTGATGGAGTTAGAGGAACTTAGAGAAAAGTCCATGAAGGACACAGAATTCCATTAGATTCAAACAAAGAGAAGTTTTGATAAGAGAGCTAAAGATAGGAATTTCAAAACTGGAGATGTAGTTCTCAAATGGGATGAATTCAGATCTAGGCCTGGTAGACACACAAAGTTTGATTCATTTTGAGGTGGACCATTTGTTATAACAAAGTGCATGGGCCCTAATGCTTTTCAGCTATCAACCCTTGAAGGAGTTTCCTTGCCAATCTCAGTCAATGGAATCCACTTGAAGCCCTACTTTGAGGTTAATCCCTCTCTGTAAATTCTTGTAAATATGTGTTTTTTTACTTTCTTTCCTTGTTTTCTAGGTTAGTTTCCTACTTTCCAAGAAGTGCCCTAAGCACAGTTTTAGTTCTCTCTCCTTGTGAGAATTTTTTATTTTTGATCACCCCATGCCCAATGGATTGTTTTAAGGCCACTAGTTTTCCATGTCTAGCAGGCTGACATCCAGTAGAAAGTGCCAAAATGTTGCTCTATTTTTCCTTCCATTCAAATTTGGCCTTGGTTTTTATGTCAAACCTTCATCTCCTCAGTCCTATGAGACACTCCAAAAATTTCATGGCTTTATCTACTTTCCTCTGGTCTCTGCAACCTTTCTAGGTCCCTGGATAGGTGAAAAGTCCTTAAAATATTCATAAAACTAGCCGTTGTGTTGGTAAACCCTTTAGCCCTATTATAATTCTTTGTTACTTTATCGGCCACTTAAATCCCCAAAATGCATGCGCATTTTAAATCCTTAAGTTGCTAAATCTCTGATTCCCGACGGTCAAAGCCCTAACACATAGTGATCCGACGAGTGGTTACCATTTGAGTTGGTGGTCTCTACTTAGCGGCTAAGGTCAAGATTCTAGATCTGACGGTTGTCTCATGATCTCATGGCCTCAAAAGATTCCATGAGATCTTGCGATGACCATTGATCTTCCTATCTATGGAGTTTGGTTGTTAGTGGGTCAGGCCACGTTGTCTGAGCTGTGCACCTTTGATTGGTTAAAGACTTGTGATTCCATGCCATGTCAGTGCGGGCCCGGTGGTTGTCAGTCAATGATGATCTAACGACTAGTGCATGACCTGAAGGAGCTTTTTTGACACATGAGATCATGTTCTCGCCGTTGATCTTTCTTTATCTCTAGGCTCTATCAAGTGGGTCCTTGGTTTTTTTACCATGTCAGAAGGTCTGCAGATGTGTCAGAAAGGAAAAGATCTATGATGGTCATATGATCTCATAGAATTTTTTGACCCTATGAGATCACATGATGACCGTCCGATGGGAATCTCAGTGGGTTGTGGGTTCGAGGTGCTACCTAGCACTGACATTTGATTGGCTGTTGTGTGATGACTAGGATTTGTCAGAGGATCTGATGTATTGTGAGGTCCCAGTTCTAAAAGGATCTACAATTAGTGCATGATCTAAAGGAATATTCAGCAGCCATGAGATCATGCACCTGCCATTGGATTGGAATCAATGCTACATTGGGTCCATTGCTAGAGCCTGCCGAGGTGTTTGTTGATGAGGTAGTTGAGGTGAATGATGGATTGCCAAGTGGTTAATGGGCCTAGGGTTAGCAGGGTTCCATGAATTAGAGACTAAGGTTTGGTCTTGTATTCACCAGACTTAACCAAGGTCAGTTAACATAATTAGACACCCTGCGACCAATAAGAAAAGGTAACCTGAGGTGGACTTCAAGTTACTTTTGTGGTCAAACGGTGCCCTGGTGAAAAGGGAAGATCTCACAGTTGTATTTTAAAATAAGATTGAGATTTAAACGATGACCGTTGATGGAGGAAAAATATGGTGCCACCTGCAAGCCATTATTATTTAAATTCAAATATATTTTTGCAGGGTTTTGGCAAGGGTTTTTGATCGAGCAGTCAATTGTGACAGAATTGGTAGATGAAATTGATGTTCTTAGGATGGTTGTGGTTATGAGGGTGATGGAGGTGACTGCTGGCCAGTGTCTACAAGGTCATGTGCCATGTTTTCAGGATAGGAGGTGCTAGAAAGAGTTGGTGCCACCTTTTGAATGGTACTGTTGCCCAGGGAAATAAGATCAAATTATAAGCCTTCATGTCTTAGTTGAGTTGTAGGTGGGTAGATGAGTTGAGGTGGTTGTATCTACAGGTGAGTCCAATATGGTAGGATCAACACGCAAAGAAGGATATGCTTTGATCAGCTAGACATTCTCAAAATTTGATGATAGGTCATTAGTACCTTTAGGGTTTGATTATTGTATTGTAAAACTATGTAACCCTAGTTAAGTTTTTTGACTCCTGCCTATGTGTAGTTGAGATGTATATATTGTATTTTGGAGCCTTAGTGCTCAAAGAGTTCACTTTTTGTAAAGGAGAGAGTCCACTTTTGAAAGAAGGTCATCCTTTCTCAGAAGGCTATCTGTGGTATCTTCTCTACCCTCTGGTCTTCTACTCTTTGTAATCTCCCATTGATTATTCAAACATTGCAAAGGTATTTTGTGACAATTCTTCATGTCCCTATGCTTCCTTGTCTGAATCATCTCTTAATGAATTGAAGTCTATGCATGTTTTCAATGACAACTTAGGGTTCTTGATCCCTCTTACTTTTTTGAATTGTGTGTGTTATTGTGTTTGATCTGATTTAGATGATTTTGTGGGTATACTTCAGCCCCCTAACAGTCTTGTCTCAATCCTACACCAAGTTGCAGAAGTAAATGTCTTCTTGTAGGTCATAGGTCATGCCTTATGTTTAGGCCCTCCTATGAAACACTTATGCAAACCTATTCAATAAGTTGTGACCTACTAGACCTAAGCCTTTCATTGACTCTATCTCTCTATACTATAATTCATACCCTAATTTTGGTGTATCACCTAGTAGGTAGTTTTATTTCAAGCATTCCTTCTATCCCTTTCCCTCAAAATTTTTACTTTCATGTCTAAAAGAAAATTAGGGTGATTATCCAAGAGGAACCAACCTAGAACCTGGAGGTCTCATCTCAGTTAGCATAGGTCCCACACCTGGAGATACTAGGTTATCAAGACCAAGAGAGCTTGAAACAAGGGTGCAAACTTAGTGTATAACATAACCAGTAGTAGATCTATGCTTATCCAAATCTCTAGCAAGATCTGAATCTGTGAATCCCCGTAACTATTCATGATTGTTACAAAAACATAAGACCAAATCTAAAGTGCCTTTAAGATATCTTAATATCTATTTGACGGCCTCCCAATGAGTCTTCTCGGGATTGCTCATGAGTCTACTCACAACTCCCACAGCATGAGCAATGTCGGAACATGTCAAAACCATAGCATACATAATGCTACCAACTATAGATTTGCAAGGAATGCCTTCCATATATTCCTTGTCCTCTTGTGTTTGTGGACATAAATTTACTGATTACTAAAAATGTGAAGCAAGTGGAGGAGAAACACTATGCACATCAGTCATACCAAATCTCTAAATTACTTTGTCAATATATTCTTTTTGTGATAATGTGATTACTTTCTTCTTCCTATCCCAAGTGATAGTCATACCAAGAATATTCTTGGCTGCCCCTAAATCCTTCATGGAAAATGTGCTTGCTAATTTAGTTTTCAGTTGACTAACAATTTTAGAGCTTGTTCCTACTACTAACATGTCATCAACATAGAGAAGAAGAATAAAAAATTCACCATGTGGGAGTGTCTTGTAGTAAATGCACGAATCAAATTCACATCTGATAAAATTATGTTCAAGCATGAAGGAGTCAAACTTGGCATACCACTACCTCAGGGCTTGCTTGAGCCCATACAAACTATGCTTCAGCCGACAATAGAGATGTTCCTGCCCCTTTTTTACAAAACCTTTAGGCTGATGCATATACAACTCCTCATTTATGTCTCCATGTAAAAATGTTGTCTTAACATCTAACTATTCCAATTCAAGATCCCAAATGGCTGCTAATCCCAATACTATTCGGATGGATTTCATCTTCACAACCAGAGAGAATATTTCAGTGAAATCAATCCCCTATTTCTGAGCATATGCTTTTACTACCAACTGAGCTTTGAACCATTTTTGACCTCCTCCTTCACCTTTCAATTTATAGACCCACTTGTTCTTGAGTGGTTTCTGATTTGGTGGAAGAGCAACCAAATCCCAGGTGTCATTTTCTTCAAGAGAACTCATTTCATCTATCATAGAAACAAACCAATTGTTCTTATCATTTCTTATACATGCCTCTTTAAAATTTGCAGGTTCAATTTGCTCAGAAATTAATAGTTATGGCTCTGCCTCTTCAGAAAATAATAGCTGATAATCAGATAATTTTGAAGGAACTTTCCTTTTTCTTGAGGATCTTCTTAATTCAGGATGATTTGGTTCACAAGAATAAATTCTCTTCAATTGATTATCATCATCTCCCATATTAGTTTGACTAGATTGATTTGAATTTGGTAGTTTTGTTGATTTCACACCGAATGATTGGTGTGAAGTGTCCCTAGTTTTACCAAGTGAAGAATCCCTATTTTCATGTTGAATGTCAAACTGAATAGTACTTCCAAATTGTCTATTATTGACATTGTCCATGCTACCATGAGGTATTTCCATATTTCCTTGGTCTGTAGAGTAATCTCTCTATCATGAGAGAACTGGGAAATATCTTGAGCTATTTATTTGTTGCCATGAGTTCCTCTATCATTCCTATCATGGCTTTCAAACTTGTCCTATTCATGTTGATCACCAAAAGTGAACTGATTCATTGTATCCTTTGTGTTATCATGCTCAGGGCTGAGGGAATGAATGTCAGTTTTAGCATGGGATGTCTCAACATCAGGATGGAGGGAGCGATGTGAAGAAGTAGGTTGTGGGTGAAATTTTGCAAAGTCGTGGAGAGGAGCATAGTGCGGATGAAGTTTTGCTGAGTCGCATAAAGGAGTGGTCTACAAGCGAGAGCTTGCTAGAGTTTGAAAAGGAGCAGTCAGCGGGTAGTGTATAATGGTGGAGTCATCCACATGGGAATGTGAAGAGGGATTGTGTGGGTAGGGAGGGAGGTCACATGGGAGAAAGGGGGTTGCACGCATGTGATATGTGTATGAATGTTCAAATAGAAGAGCAACATCATGCAAGGGAGCATCTTCACTTGCCTCCTATCTAGTAGCTTCAACATTACATGGGTTCAAGGCAGAGTCTATGACTCTCTGTCTTGTGTTATGCAGCATGTTGTCCATATTAGTGGATGTGTGGTACAAAGAAGGAAGCATGACATTTGGATATTCTGACTATCCATGTGGCATGGGATTTTCAAAAAAATTAGAGTATGGTGATTCCTTATGAATCAGATCATCTTCATAAGATGAGGAATGAGTAGGAAATAACACTAATGTTGGTGAAGCAGAATTTTGTGGAGGATTAGTCTGCAAATCTCCATCAGAACTATTATCAAAGATAGAGAAAGGAACAAATTCACTCACTAATTTCTCTTCCATATTGGAAGTTGGAAATGCTTTCTCATTAAAGACTACATCTTTGCTCTGAATTATCTTCTTTTCAATCAGATCCCAAATTTTGTACCCAAACTGATCTTCACCATAGCCAACAAATATGCCCTTTTGTGATTTGAAATCCATCTTTGTCCTTCATTCTTTTGGGACATGTACATGAGCTTCACACCCAAAAACTTTGATGTGTGAGTATGAGATCCTTTTTCCTAGCCATTCCTCTTCCGGAATGCCAAACTCTAGATGAGATGAAGGAGTCCTATTGATTAGATAGACTATTGTATTACAGGCTTCTGCCAAAAATTCTTTTCCCAAACTGACATTGGAAAGAATACACCGTGCTTTCTCAAGAATGGTTCTATTTAACCATTATGCTGCCCCATTTTCTTGAGGTGAATAAGGAAAAACCATAATTCATCTTATACCATGATCTTCACAAAAATTTTCAAACTCCAATGAATAAAATTCACCTCCATTATCCATTTTCAAACACTTAGTTTTATGACCACTCTGATTTTCCACAAGAGCTTTAAAAACTTTAAATTTAGAGAATACCTCTGATTTTCTAGAAAGCATATAAACCCATACCTTTCAGGTGCTATCATTAAGAAAGGTGACAAAATATTGTGTGCCTCCATAAGAGGTTGCCTCCATAGGTCCCAAAACATCCAAATGCACTAACTCTAAAGGTGTAGTTCTTTTATCATGTCCATCCTTCAAGAAACTAACCCGCTTTTGTTTCCCATGAAGACAATGCTCACAAAATTCCAAATTTGCAGATTTGAGACCCGGTAGTTGATCATGATTCAGCATTACCTCAAGGCCTTCCTTGTTCATATGGCCTAGCCTTTGATGCCAAAGCACAACATCATTGTCCACAAGTGTCAAAGCAGCTCCCACCTTATCAATAGGTTTCAAAATATAGAGACTACCGGTTTTGTCTCCTTTAGCAATAGCCAATGAACCTTTGACTATTTTTCATGTATTCGTGAGTTCAGTTTTGAATCCTTGGGTGTATAATTGACTGACAAAAATCAAATTCCTCTTTAATTGAGGAACATGTCTAACATCTTTGAGAAGTAATTTTCCTCCTTCTTCAAGATGCAAGACAACATCTCCTTTCCCAACAATTTTACATGTTTTGTTATCACCCAAATATACCTCTCTGAATTCACCTTCTTGATAATTTGTAAATGCATCCATGAGAGAGGAAGCATGAAAAGAAGCTCCCGAATCAATTACCCACAAATCAACTTTTGTATCACTTGTTGACAAAATTAGGATACCCAGATCCTTTTCACAAATTGTGTTTGCTTGACTATCCAATACTTGTTCTTGTGCCTTCTTATATTTTTTGCAATCCTTCTTAACATGCCCAAGCTTCCCACAAAACCAACAACCATTTTGTCTCCCTCTTGACTGTGATCTTCTTGCAGATTGGGAACTCTAATTGTTATTAAATCTGCCTCTATATTGGCTTCTTCCTCTATTTTCGGTGCTCACCATTGTGAGAGCATTACCGGAAGAGGACTCATCACTTTTTCTCCTCAAATCTTTAGAGAATGGGGTGTTTGAAACTTCATCAAAAACTAGCTTCTTGGTAGTTGATGTTGAAGTGCTTATAGCTATCACAAGTCCATCCCAGCTATTAGGAAGAGAACATGGTAGTAGAACAGCCTTATTGTCATCATCTTATGTCATGTCAACTAAATTTGCTTGGCTGATTAAGGTATTAAATTTGATGAGGTGATTTGTCATGGCTTCACCTTCCCTCATCTTAAGTTTGTATAACTTCTTCATGATGAAGACTTTGTTCATAGCGGATGCTTGTGCATATGTAGAAGCCAATTTATCCCATACATCTTTGGCTATATTTTTGTCTGAAACATTATACAACACATTATCACCTAATGCAAGAAAGATTGTCACCATGGCTTTCTCATCAAGCTTTCCCCAATCTTCATCTGACATGGCTGTGGGTTTCTTTTCTTTTCCTTCAAGTGCTAGAAAAAGCTCTTTGTTAACTAATAGATACTTCATGTGAATCTTCCATATCTTGTAGTTCTTCCCAGAAAATTTTTGAACTCTTATATCTTCCATAATTCTGAAAGCGAAATCTTCAACCAGCGATTAACCTGGCTCTGATACCAATTGTAGATTTAACGAATTCAAAATAAAAACCAAAAATTATAGAATAACAAGAGAAAATTAAAAAATACATAGAACACACTTATTTATCATGGTTCACCACAATAGTGGCTACATCCATACTGAGAGCAGAAGAATTGTATTAATCTCCAAAACATAATGTTTTACAAATGGCAATAAGAGTCTTATTTATAGGCTCATACTGAGCAGTTGAAAAGACAAGGCACAACAGAAAAAAGTTCATTGGCCTTCCAGTCCCAATAGAGAGAAACGGGTATAGTTGTATAGCATAGATTGTGGTAAAGAAGACTTTTAAAATTATTTTCCAATGTGTGATTCAAGCGTCGACAATGGTTTCAGGGATTTGAGGTTCAAATTTGATGTCAGTATTTGAATAATATCTCTAACTAAGACTTATAAATGCTACGAATAGACGACCATTGAATTTTCCTATTGTTTATATATTAATTGGGAGAAACAATGCTTGATTGTCCTAATTAGACCTTTATCTTTTCTTGAATATTTTTGATGGGTTTCTCTTCATAGAATCATCTCTTTGTGATATTTTTTATGTGGTTTGTTTGTATAAACTAATAATTTGAGAACTGGGGAGAGTGGCATACAATATTTCCATTTGTAATGGTGGTAATGAATGCATGTGCCTTTTTTTTCCATTTTTCATTAGCAAATCCAACATATCTAGTGTGTGAAAGATCATCCTAATTGGTAGACCAAGAGTATGAACTACAAGAAGAATAAGGAATGAAAATATGAAGTTCCTTGAGAAGTAGTTTCAAGTCCTGAATTCCCTTCCTATAAAAAACTTGTTCATTATACCCAATCCCTTTACAAAATAAATACTTAGAATTTTCTTTCTTAGATTGAATCTCTGTAGAAGTGGTAGTAGAAGTCTCACTAGACTATCTTAGACTTGTTCATTGTTTTTCGCTTTCCCTTAGGTGGTGAGGCCTATTTTTTTTTTCTTCCTATAGCCCTTAGGAAGTGTATAAATCTTGAAAATTTATCAATTTCTCTAAATACCTTTGCAGAGTTAGAATTTAAGCCAATCCTAAACTTGGTGCAAAGTTAATCCCATCTTGACTCCTTGACACTATAATGACTTATACTTCAAATAAATTATTGTTCCTTACTAGGTAGGAGTTTCTATTGGCAAAATGGTTAGCGCTCCCCTCAAGATTTGTGACATGGCTTAACCACCTCCTGTGTGTCATATAAGTCTAGTGGTTGTATCAGGCATTAACATGTCAATCTTTTGGTGCAACCACAACCACTACCTGAAACAAGTGGTATCAGAGCTTGGTCATAGGTTCGAATGCCCTCAAGTAATGTTGAGGGGGAGATTGTTGGCAACATGGTCAGCACTCCCCTCAGGATTTGTGACATGGCTTAACTGCCTCATGTGTCTTCTATAAGTCTAGTGATTGTATCGGGCATTAACAGGTCGATCTTTTGGTGCAATGACAACCACTACTTGTAATAGTTTCACCTATTGCTTTATTGGGTACCTCTTTTCTACCAACCTTAGACATAAAAAAATCTATCAATTGTTCTAATTATCTTTTAGGAGTCAAAGTTTTGACAATTACTTAAATTTGTACCATATTAAGCTACTTAAAAAACTCTAATCTTAGTATATTTAGAGATTTTTCTTAGTCAAAATTCTATTGTCAACCTTCTCATCCCACACCTTTTACGTCATTTGATTAAATTTTATTATTTAAAAAAAATAAAAATGAATAATAATGTGTCTATAAATAAATCATATCATTTATTTTTTTCTTATTGGACTACCATATATTTTGTCTTTTGTTCATTACTTTTTAAAAATATTTATACTATGATAATTAAATATAAAAAATCAGTCTTTATTAATTAAAGACATAGAATATTAAATCATTTAACTCTTAAGAATCATCACTTTTAAATTTTTGTCAAAATTTGATTTTTGACATGTCTATCTCTCATCTTTATTTTGTATAGTTCAGTTTGATCATAAAAAATAATAAAATATTTATACTTTATAATTATATAACAAGAAAAAATAAATTTAACTTATAAATTTTCTCATATAAATTTTCAAACTCTTTTAGTTTGTAATATCATATATATTTATATAATGTTGAGTACTTTGTTAAAATATTTATGCCTGGATAATTTAATTTAAAAACAACATTCATTATTTAAAAGATATTATTGGTTGTGGATTATTCCCTTTGATCTTCAACTTGCAGATTTACACTTCGATGGACAATTCAAATACAACTCCTGACTCTATCACCACTCCAAAGTCCACAAGGAAGAGGGCCAACTGACAAGGATCAAAGATCCTTCTACTCTTTGAGCTTCAATGCTCAGGCGGGTGTACCCTTGACTCACTTCTTCAAAGGAGTCTCAAAATGATGTATACAATGCTCAACACAAATCTATAAAAGGTTTATCAAATGAATGTTTATGTTTGTGGATGTTAACCATGCATACCTCAAGAGGAAAGACCAGTGCCTTATCCTAGGGCTCAGAATCACCTAACTGTATACCTCAACTGAAAACCTCAAATCAAACATAATGGAAACCAAAGTATGTGCTTTGCCTATTACCCCTTTCCCTCAAGCACAAGGACATCAAATTCTATACCTGGCGGTAAACTCACTGAATTCATCTAAAAGGCTTTAATCCTAACTTTGTTAGAAACTCAGAGATGAATTCAAAATACTCTTTGTTTACCATACATTAACACACTTTGTGATATTAACATATATGAGCTCAGAGACAAGCAAGAAGACATTGACAAGATACAAGATTGGGATTCACTGATGTTTTCATTAACAAATCCAGAATCAGCATACAATTAGAATGACACCAAGATGAGAAAAGTCACAAAACCAGACTTCTATCAGTATATTACAGTTAAGAACCTAGGACCAAAAGCAATAAGATTTTCGGAACCCCAGCAAAGGCAAAAATTCTCCAACTTATACCACTAGCCGCCATGAAATTCTTAGAGAAAATGCAACAAGCTATGGACAGATAGGGCTAAGGTCTCAACCACCCAACCTGCTGGGAATGGTCTAAAAGTTATTACAGGGGTGGGAAACACAAACAGCTTAGAGAAAACAAATTTAAACAAATTTGCAATCATGAGAAACTGCGAGCCAGGATAGAGAACTAGGAGCTGCCATGAAAATCAGTCAAACTAGCCACCTGCAAATAGCTCCTCAAGTGTAAAACCATACTCCACCACGTACAAAACCTCTTTTGCAATTAACCACATAGACCCTGGACCACATCGCAACAGCCAAACCAATCCAATCAGACTGCTAAAGCATTTAAGACCAGTCCTTCCTATCGCAAAAAACTCACTGCAAGTTTGAATTTGAATTCCAATGGTCACTTCATGGCTTCATGGGCCTTATGTCTCTCAAACAGTTTTCCCCAGTTGCGCAACCGTGCATCCACAACACACTTCCATAGGAAACGGGCCTCACAAAATATGCATGGTCGCATGATCACATAGCTTGGAGATGGGCTATTTAAACATGCGACAATCCGCCCTGTAACCACGAGCAAAATTGCCAGCAAAACCACTAGGGGTACCGCAACCACCACCACATCCAGAAAATGCCCCACCAAATTTAGTGAATTGGCGACAAAGGACCTTCACCAATTCGCTAAAACACTTCGTGCCTTTGCTAAACATTTAGCAACTTCCCGACTGCCAATCATGCAATCGCCAGACAAACTAGTGAATCCTCCTATCTTTCCACGAATGCATGACTATAGTAAAATTGTCGGCACCGCTAACTTTTATCCACTCCGCCAAACCTAAGACTGCACTTGCACCCATCTGATGCCACATGTCACACCACCACTCACTGCAACCACCGAGAAACCCTCACCTGGGCCTGCATTCAAACTCTCCTTCCAACTAGCATGGACTGACCAAAAACTACCATGCGTGCACCTGCCAACAGGAGCCGCTACTGCAATCATGAACAAGGACACGTGGCAAGCAGTCACATGATTGCATAGCCAAAAGTTGGGCTATGCAATCATGTGATAGCTAATTACAGGCTGCCATATGTCCACCCTCAAGACCACACCAAAGAAGCCAAACCCATTTGGAGGATCAGACGGTTGTTAACAAAGTGCATAGCTCTGACAAAACCTATGGGCTTTAATGACAACCGTTGATCTTCTGACACGTTAGGACCTGCTGCTCAATCTAGAAACCAGGTCCCACTGCACATCAGACTTGCACGCTTAAACGAGTAAACCACCAAGCAGCCTTACCAAAATGGGACCCACATGGACAGGAGCGATCGCATGATCGCATGTCAAAAAAATTTGACATGTGGCCATGT
Source organism: Chamaecyparis obtusa (assembly GCA_027943335.1). Taxonomy (NCBI): domain Eukaryota; kingdom Viridiplantae; phylum Streptophyta; class Pinopsida; order Cupressales; family Cupressaceae; genus Chamaecyparis; species Chamaecyparis obtusa. Next base: position 184,630 of record BSBK01005355.1, read on the forward strand.
GACAGCCAATAGGGAAGAAGCCTTTGAAAATCTGGGCCCACCAAATGGAAGCAATGTTGGAACATATAAGATCAATGGTAGGTGCATGATCACATGGGTAAGGAATATTCTATGCGATCACATGCCGACCGTTGATCTCCTCCCTCTAGCCCCACACGGTCGCACTTGCGCGGTTAAGACAAAGAATAAGGAGAGCCAACAGAAAAGAAGACAGGCAAGGTCGAAAACTCACAGTGTTTTCTATGAAAGATCGAAAACACACAAAGTTTTCAACATGACACAAAGGCAAACAAAGAAGCCGAAGACAAAACGGGCTTTGATGCAGGCCAAAAAGGTCAAAAATAACGTGGAGTTTTGAAAACACAGTATGTTTTCGACACTATGGCAGAAATTAAAATGCTTCCTGCAGACCCTAGGATTCAAAAAAATTTCTAGGTTTTGCGGGTTAGGAGATGTAGTTTGAACCAGGGCCAGGTGACAACATAAACTACCAGCGGTAGGACATGCATACCAAGAAACACTAAGGATTTTCATTGCAATTCAAGACTGAGATTGCAGGCACGACAAGACAGCAAAACAAAAACATTGCAGGGAAAAGGCCAATTACAAAGGATTTTGCAATGACAAAAAATTGACATAACAGTGGCTCTATCTGGGGATGTATGCCTCCTACAGGCATAGCAAGGACTTAGAATCACTAGTTAAAGTAGACCGTCCCACAGGACAAAAATGAAAAGACCAAGGAACAAGTAGGGCAAGACCAAACAACATGACCAGAAACTAACGAACTAGGGCAAAACAGGGAAAGGGAAAGAAACCTATATACAAGAATTTACAAGATGTACAACCCTAACTACTATTCATGGAAAATAGAGTACCTCAAATGAAGTACTACTTCAAGAATTGTCCATGAACTGGCAACTCTTGAATATCACCATTAGAATCCTTGATGATGTAAGAATCTTGGCCCCACTTCTCATGAATTAGATATGGCCCTAACAAGATGCGATCAAATTTACCATGTTTCCCCTTATCCTCCAATCTAGCATTCCAAACTAACACCAAATCACCAGGCTCAAACTTTCTATCAACAGTCTTTTTATCATATAGATTCTTAACCTGCAACTGCAATTTGGCATTCTTTGCAACTGATTCTCTTCTAGTTTCATCCAATCTAATGAGGTCCTCAATTCTCAACTGCATCTCATCATCAATGTCATCATCATACAACTGCACAAACTTGTACATCTCCAACAAATTATTCTGAAGCATCCTAGCATGAATTCCATACACCAAGTCAAATGGTGCACAACCAATTGCCTTCTTCATAGTTACCCTATCAGCCCATAGAACTAATGGTAGCTTTGAATTCTATGCCCTCCTATTCTTCTCAAGAATTCGCTTCAAGATTTTAATCAAGCCCTTATTAGTAGATTCTTCCTGACCATTTCCTTGCGGATGATAAGGTGAGGAATTAGAAATCTAAATTCTCAAACCTTTGCAAAAGTCCTTATATTCGGTAGACCTGAAGCACATAGCATTATCACTCACTATCCTCTCCGGGCACCCAAACCTTGTAACAATATTATTCGTCAGAAAGTCAATTACCACCCTGCTAGTTGCATTCCTTGTAAGTACAGCTTATACCCACTTTGTAAAATAATCAGTGGCAACTAAGATCCATGAATGTCCTCCACTTGACTTCTTTGGTATCTCCCCTATGAAATCAATTCCCCACTGCTAGAAAGGAGACTGAACTTCTACTAGTTTTAATGGTACATTACCTAAAAATTTAAGCTTACCAGAGAACCTTTGACAAGCATCACATCTCCTTACCAACTATTCTGCATCCCTAAAGACTGTGGGCCACCAAAATATTTCTCTCAAGATCTTATGAGTAGTTGTTTTACCCATATAATGTCCACCACAAACTCCCTCATGCATCTCCTTCAACAATAGATTAGCCTGATTCTCATCTACACATTTCAATAGTATGTAATCCAAATTTTTTCTATACAGCTTACATTTCAAAATCACATACTTGATGGCATGTAACTTCAATGTCCTCTTTTGATTATCATTCATACTATCTAGACACCTCATATTTCTCAAATAGTAAATAATATCCTGATACTAAATACAATCATCCATATCACATGTATAGTCAATTTCAGAATGATTTACCTAGTTTGCATCTAGATTGGATTGGGCCATCAACTTTGCCAATCCCTCTCCTCTAACCAACTTAGTGATCTCAATCTCAACATTGAACTCCTAGATCCTATTGATCCGTCTGCATCTTCTTCCGGACACCTCTTGCTGTGAGAAAATATCCTACACAGTTGCATTTGGCACAAAAGCAATCACAACTACTCCCATCAAATAACATCTAAAAGCCTTGATTGCCTTCATGAGTGCGTAAGCCTGTTTATCATTTATATCATATTTCAATTCTGCAACCTGCAAAGATTTACTAAAAAATGCAATAGGCTGATCAAAACCATCCTTATTCTTTTGTAACAAAATTGCAGCAGTAGTGTGAAAGGATGCAAAAGAAAAAATATGCATTGGGACACTATAATCAGGTGCCTTTAGCACTGGTGCATCTTTGATAGCCTGCTTGATATTCTTGAAAGCCTCATCGGGCTCACCCTCCCAATTGATTACAGATCCCTTCTTCAACATCTTGGAAATAGGTCTAGTAACCTCTGCAAAGTTTGTCACAAACCTCCTTAGAAAATTGACCTGACCAAAGAAAGACTGAATCCCTTTAACATTCTTTGGCCTCTAAATTTTATCAATTGCTGCTACCCTCTATGGGTCAATTCTTACTCCTTGCTTCCCAACTAAGTGACCAAGCAACTTACCCTCTATAACACCAAAAGTACATTTCATTGGGTTTAATGAAATTCCAAGGCCCTCAAAAATATTTTCTCTAAATGAGCACAATGGTTCTCTTCCTTCTTGGAATAGGCAGTTAGATCATCCTCATACACAACAAGGAAATAATTAATGAAATCTGAGAAGGCAACATCCATTGCCCTCTAAAAAGTAGCACCAGCATTTGTGAGACCAAAAGGCATTCTCACATAAACATATGTTCCCCAAGGTTTTGTAAAGGTTGTCTTGAATTGTTCTGATTCCTTAACAATGACCTGATTGTAGCCAGAGAAACCATCCATCATTGACATCAATTCTGATTCGATTACTCTCTGCAACATAGCCTCCATATTGGGCAAACAATAATTATCTTTCAATGAGCTGATGTTCAAATTTCTGAAGTCCACACAAAGCCTAATGTCACCATTCTTTTTTCTTACAGGAACAAGATTTGACACCCAAGAAGAATGCCTTATAGGCTTGATAATGCTAGCATCTCTCAACTTCATTAATTCTTCTTGCATCTTGGGTGCCAAAGTAGGATTAATAGGCCTTTGCTTTTGCCAGAAAGGTTTAGCATCTTCTCTCAATGGAATAACATGCTAAAATAAATCCTCTCTATAAACCTTTAGGTCATCATATGACCATGCAAAAACATGCCTGAATTTCCTCAATAATTAAATCAAAGGTCTCCTTACCTTTTGAGATATATCTCTACCAATGTACACTTTCTTAGGAGCCTCATGTGATCCAAGATTTATCTCCTCAAGATCAGCATGATCTTCTCTTTTGATATTCTTTTGAACTCTATCTTGGTTGTCAAAAATGATCTCCAAAATAACAAGCCTCTTGGGCACCTTATTAGTCCTAAGCTGAATGACCTCATTACCTAAGACAACCTCCCTTCCTTCTATTGACTCAACCAAGGCTGAACAATCAAATTCCTGACCATGATACTGATCCTTGCAATCCATAAACTTCAAAATATCATTATCATCATCAAAAACTTGCCAATTCTCAATATTGTCTGGTATACTAGGCCTAGCCTAAATTTCAACTTTAGAAATACTAGAGAATGTAACATCATTAGGATTGATTGCAATATTGGCCAACAAGTCAGCCATCTTGTTGTTACTCCTATCCCTCCATTCAATATTAAAGGCATCAAAATGCTCAATCAAATCCCACACTGCATTCCTATATTGTTTCAACCTTCTATTCTTGGAAGCATACACTGACCTAACTTGGGACACCACCAACTCAAAATCTCCAACAACACTTATGAATTTTATACCATGCTTTTGTGCCAACCTTAGTCCTAATAACAAGGCCTCATATTCAGCTATATTGTTGGTACAAAAGAAATTCAATGTGAAAGAGAACTTGCAGGTGTTTCCATTAGAAGAAATAAGCAAAATACCTACTCCTGCACCATCTTTGCAATTTGCAACATCAAAGTACATGACCCACAAATCACCCTTCATAGAGTCAGCACCTACCTCAGTAGAAATAGGTGACAGAAGATGCCCATTTTCAAATATAGGGATCTCTGCCCTAAAAGCATTTACATCAGTATCCACAAAACATGTAGTTTCATTATCTATGTTTCTCTCAATCATATGGCATACTCTTGGCTCTCATTCAATCTTGACAAACTGATCATCAATCTTGAAAGTTGCATAGGACAAATCACATTGTAAACTTCCACCCATGGCAGCACTCCATCTTGTTGATAGCAACATCCCATAATGAGGGGGAATATCCACCACCAAAACATTCATTGTCAGCTCTTTCTCTAGATATGCTACCAGCCTATATGGCATTGCATTGATAGTCCCAATGACTGGTACCTCCCTCTGATCCATTGCATAATATCTTCCCTGCACTATATCAACTTTAAGGCCCAACTTCTCCATGATTTTGAAAGACATGATAGTATTAGAGGCACCACTATCAATCATACAATTTCTTAACTTCATCCCATTCACAAGAATACTTAAGAAGAATGGGTTAATATTTTCAAGGCTGGCATTGACAGAACTATCCAAATATATTGGAGCAATTTGAGACACAATTCCCTGAGTAGCAACATCCTTCAAAGCTTTATCCTGAGATCCATCGCATGAAGTATCATTTTTGTGAGTATTACCAACCCATGAAATAGCTTTATCTTTATGTTCAGGCATCCTCAATAATACTGACAATGGAACCTTAACTGTAATTTGTGACAATACAGATAACATGTCAATAGGGATAGAGGCAGGAATCTCAATCTACACTACCTTAACATCCTTTTTCTTGTCTGACATATTAAGTGTATTGACCACCCTCATTTTCTCAACCTTAGCCATTGTGTTAACTAGCTTCTCAATCTCACAAGAGATCTTTTCAATTCCAACTCCCTTAGGCTCACAATGCTTACCTTTTACATTCTTCAATTTCACCATGTGATCAACCTTTGATTTGTTCTCAGTAGGTTCTCCAGAGTTGGTACTCTTTATAAACATTCCTGCAGCTTTCTCATTTGTATTCCTTGCCACCATGCCTCTAGTTTGCACCTGGGCAATCATTTCTGCAGTAATTTTCTCCATCTCTTCTCTAGAAGGTATTCTCAAATTTACTGGCTTAGGAGAAGAGTTCATGTTACATGTTCTCTGATCAATGCACTCACCATCAGAAAAAACCTCTTGATGAAAAAGAGCCTGATTATGTCTCTTCACATTCACATCTATCTCTTCATCAAAATAAGAATCATCTTCATATCCTAGACATGAAGAAGCCATGTTGCAACCAACATCATCTTGTTCCTCTTCTTGTTCTATCTCCTCATTGCCACAATCTTGATTTGCATCCATAGATTGTGCAACCACACAATGCTCTACAGAATGAGGGGACTGGCATGCAACACACCATTGTACATTCTCCATGACATTTATTGAAGCTTTATGCAGAGGGTCAGGGACACCTCTGTCATTATTTCCTCTTGCAGCAGGGACAATAGGCATGACATCCTTCCATTGGGTGTTGTAGGGGTAATTCTGCAGTCTATTTTGCTTACTGAAATTGTTGTTGAACCGAGGCCTCTCATTGGTAGGAGCACTGATGTTCCTATTTGCAGGTGCCTTCAAATCCTTCAATGCATTAAGCACCTTATCCAACTTATCTTTTTCCTGCCTCCTAGATCCAACACCCTTATCATTTTCTTTCTTGTATTTCCTGTCCCCAAACAACTTTGGGTCATCTCTCTTTCCACCCAACTTTCCTAATATTTTCATGTTGTTCTCAATATTTACAGCAATCCTAAAAGCATCCCTAAGAGTTTTTGGTTCTTTATCCCTCAATAAATACCCCATCTTCCCATCAAATGCATTGAAGTATGTAGTTAGGCAGACATTGTCATCCAACCACATGACTTGGAACAACTTGTGCATACCCTTCTGAAATCTCATGTTAAATTCAGCTGTAGACTCATTTTGATTTTTCCTTATGGCATTGAATTCATTCAACATGAAGCTAGCATTAGGCCTATCACCATACTGCTCTTTGAAACATTTCTCAAAAGAGTCCCAAGTATCAATACATCTATTAGGAAGCCTCTTAAACCAATCTCTAGCATCCTCCATTAGAGATTGAACAAACAGTTTCATGACAACATCCTCATGCTCTACCTCATAATCATTAAGCATATCAACAAATAACCTAAGATGCTCCTCACAACTAATAGCATTATTACCAGCAAACTTAGGTACCTTATCTCTAATATCATTTGGAAAAGCATTTGGATAGCCAGGAATTCCATCAAAACTTATTTTCCTATAGCCCTCTAATTGCATAGGTCTTCTTTGAAACCTCAAACTAGTGTTAACCCTAGGATCAACATTAGCATCTACATTTATCTGTGCATTTGACTGCTGCCTAGGATCTGCACCTATCCTAGCAGATGAAGAAGGAAAAGAACTAGTATCATTACTAAGTGGAAAAGTAGTAGTCATAGATGGCATACCTAGTTCAATAGCAGATGGGCCAAGAGAATTAGTTGAAGAAGCCCGCAAAAATTGGATCTTCCTTTTCTTTTCTACAATGGCAGCGTCAACCTCAGCTCTCTCTAGTTCTCTTGCAAGGTCCTCATCTTCTTTTCTCCTTCTCTCCATCTCAATGTCCTTACTTGAATCAGGTGGTGGGATCCCTGGTATTGTCACTGGTTTTCTTGCTTGGTCACCCACCATATTCTACTTTCCTTTCTCATTTATAATAACAGCAGGTCTGGTAATCCTATGCCCATCCTTATCTTTAGGCAAAGGGACATAACTTTGCACTTGTCTAACCATAGGGCCCTCATTTTCAAATTCATGATCCTGTAGTAAGCATTCTTGCTCACTCCTCAAGGCATCAAGATCACCAAAAACATCATGCTCCAACATTTTAGGAGCAGAAGCAAGCATTTTGTTTCTCTCCTTCATTTCATTTATTTTTCCCAAGAGAGACTGCCTCTCTATCAAAGCATTTACCTTTTCAGCCTCTCTCTCTTCTTGTAATCTTTTATGTATGGCATCCTGCTCTGCCAACTGCAACCTTAGTGCATCCAAGTCATCAGGATCTACCATAATGTCATCAGAACCAGATGACATATCCACATCAGGAAGATTTTGATATGGGAAATGAACCTGCCTATGTCTCATGGGTTCTCCTCTAAATTGATCTTCATCAAGATCCAAGGCAACCTCTAAACCCACATCTCCATTTTATTCATTTTGACCTATAGGCAAAGGACCCTTGTCATGAAATGTAGCCTCAGGGGTATCATAAAACCTTTCTTTAGAGTGACCACCTTCTGATCTAGGTACACTATTTTGTGAACCATCCTCACTTGAGGATACATGTGGTCTTCTAGCTCTTGCATTTCTCTATTCTCTCATGGGAGCACTGGCAGGCTCACCATTCCTTCTAATCCAGCTCTTGTTTCCATGTCTAGGTAATTGCTCTAGAGTGACCTCCAGATTCTTTCTAACATATGACCTAGTATTTCTCCTCTTATCCATGCTTCTTCAATATGTTGCACTGGTTCAGACCTTTGAGCCACCACCCACCTAGATGAGAAATCTTCAAAACACTCAGGAAAATAAGAATAGAAAATAACCTTTCTCTTTAGATTCTCCCTAGTAGAATCACTGACTCTTAACAAATGCACATCTTTATAGTTGTCCTCCCCAGTAGAGTCGCCATTCTGTTGGTTGTGGATTATTCCCTTTGATCTTCAACTTGTAGATTTACACTTTGATGGACAGTTCAAATACAACTCCTGACTCTATCACCACTCCAAAGTCCACAAGGAAGAGGGCCAACTAACAAGGATCAAAGATCCTTCTAATCTTTGAGCTTCAGTACTCAGGTAGCTGTACCCTTGACTCACTTCTTCAAAGGAGTCTCAAAATGATGTATACAATGCTCAACACAAATCTATAAAAGGTTTATCAAATGAATGTTTATGTTTGTGGATGTTAACCATGCATACCTCAAGAGGAAAGACCAGTGCCTTATCCCAGGGCTCAGAATCACCTAACTGTATACTTCAACTGAATACCTCAAATCAAACATAATGGAAACCAGAGTAAGTGCTTTGCCTATTACCCCTTTCCCTCAAGCACAAGGACATCAAATTCAATACCTGGCTGTAAACTCACTGAATTCATCTAAAAGGCTTTAATCCTAACTTTGTTAGAAACTCAGAGATGAATTCAAAATAAACTTTGTTTACCATACATTAACACACTTTGTGATATTAACATATATGAGCTCAGAGACAAGCAAGAAAATATACACAAGATACAAGATTGGGATTCACTGATATTTTCATTAACAAATCCAGAATCAGCATACAATTAGAATGACACCAAGATGAGAAAAGTCACAAAACTAGACTTCTATCAGTATACTACAGTTAAGAACCTAGGACCAAAAGCAATAAGATTTTTGGAACCCCTGCAAAGTCAAAAATTCTCTAACTTATACCACTAGCCGCCTTGAAATTCTCAGAGAGAATGCAACAAGCTACGGATAGTTAGGGCTAAGGTCTCAACCACCCAACCTGCTGGAAATGGTCTAAAAGTTATTACAGGGGTGGGAAACACAAACACCCTGGAGAAAACAAATTCAAATAGATCTGCAATCATGAGAAACTGCGAGCTAGGATAGAGAACTAGGAGCTGCCATGAAAATCAGTCAAATCAGCCACCTGCAAATAGCTCCTCGAGCACAAAACCATACTCCACCACATACAAAACCTCCTTTTCAATTAACCACGTAGACCCTAGACCACATTGCAACAACCAAACCAATCCAATCAGACCGCTAAAGCATTTAAGACCAGTCCTTCCTATCGCAAAAAACTCACTGCAAGTTTGAATTTGAATTCCAATGGTCACTTCATGGCTTCGCAGGCCTTATGTCTCTCAAACTGTTTTCCCCAGTCGCGCAACCGCGCATCCAGAACACACCGCCATAGGAAACGGGCCTCACAAAATATGCCTGGTCGCATGATCACATAGCCTGGAGATGGGCTATGCGAACATGTGACAACCCGCCCTGTAACCGCCAGCAAAACCGCCAGGGGTACCGCAACCGCCACCACATCTAGAAAATGCCCCACCAGATTTAGCGAATTGGTGAGAAAGGACCTTCACCAATTCACTAAAACACTTTGTGCCTTCGTTAAACATTTAGTGACTTCCTGACTACCGGTCCCACAATCACCAGACAAACTAGCGAATCCTCCTATCTTTCCATGAATGCACGACCACAGTAAAATTGTCGGCACCGCTAACTTTTATCCACTCTGCCAAACACAAGACTTCACCTACACCCATCTGATGCCATGTGTCACACCACCACTCACTACAATGATTGAGAAACCCTTGCCTAGGCCTATGTTCAAACTCTCCTTCCCACTAGCACGGACCAATCGGAAACCACCACGCGTCCACCTACCAACAAGAGCCGCTACCGCAACTGCAAACAAGGATATGTGGCAAGCGATCGCATGATCGCATAGCCAAAAGCTGGGCTATGTGATCATGCGAAAGCCAATTACAGGCTACCACATGTCCACCCTTGGGACCACACCAAAGAAGCCAAACCCATTCGGAGGATCGGACAGTGGTCACAAAAGCGCATAGCCCTGACAAAACCTTTGCGCTTTAACAACAACTGTTGATCTTCTAACATGTTAGGACCTACTGCTCAATCCGAAAACCATGTCCCACCACACATCGGACTTGTGCACTTAAAAAATTAAACCACCAAGCAGCCTTACTGAACTGGGACCCACATGGATAGGTGGCGAGTGGTCGCATGATTGCATGTCAGAAAAATTTCACATGTGGCCATGCGACAGCCAATAGGGAAGAAGCCTTTGAAAATCTAGGCCCACCAAACGGAAGCAACATTGGAACAGATAAGATCAATGGTAGGTGCATGATCACATCGGTAAGGAATATTCCATGAGATCACATGCTGACCATTGATCTCCTCCCTCTAGCCCCACACGGTCACACTTGCGCGGTTAAGATAAATAACAAGGAGAGCCGGTAGAAAAGAAGACAGGAAAGGTCAAAAACACATAGTGTTTTTTGTGAAAGATCGAAAACACACAAAGTTTTCAACATGACACAAAGGCAAACAAAGAAGCCGAAGACAACACGGGCTTTTATGCTAGCCAAAAAGGTCAAAAACAATGTGGATTTTTGAAAACACAGTATGTTTTCGACACTGTGGCAGAAATTAAAATGCTTCCCGCGGACCCTAGGATTCAAAAATCTTTCTGGGTTTTGCGGGTTAGGAGATGTAGTTTGAACTAGAGCCAAGTGACAACATAACCTACTAGGGGTAGGACACGCATACCATGAAACACTAAGGATTTTCATTACAAGTCAAGACTGAGATTGTAGGCATGACAAGACAACAAAACAAAAACATTGCAGGGAAAAGGCCAATTAAAAAAGATTTTGCAATGACAGAAAATTGACCTAACAGATATAACAATAATAATATATGTAACTTTTAAGTGTTGAAAGTAAATTGCAGACCCAAAACTAATTAAAGAATTGAAAATAGAACATAATATAAAAGATCAAAAACTGCACAGACAAGAGACACAATGTTTATAGTGGTTCATCCAACTATTCTGGATTACATTCACTTTCAAGTAGGGCAAATATCTCTATTGAAAATATGTCTGTTATAATACTATAGTAGCTCTCAGCTTCTTGTTTCATATTACAATGCATGGTCAAAGATCTTCATAGCATCTGCAGATGACAGGGAAATTGGCGGTTACAAACAACAAAGATTGGGCTTCATAGTTGTCTGTAGAGCTGTTACTTTGCAAAACCATTACAATCTCTCACTTGAAGTCCAATCAATGCTACGAGGTGAGCTACTCAGAGATATCCCCCACTTGGTGCTTATGGCTATGTCATCACAATGTCGAGAGAAGTCCTGTAGAATTCAAACTTCTCTCATAGTACAACCTTGGTGAAAGCATCTGCCGGATTGACCTTTGTATTAATCTTCTCTAATTGTAGTCTTCCCTCTTCAAGAGAATGATAGATGAAGTGAAATCTGGTCTCAATATGCTTTATGTGACTGTGGAAAGCTAAATTTTTGGCCAAATGAATGGTGTTGTTGCTATCAAAGAATAAAGTAAATGTGGAATCAGCCATATCAGAATCAGCATATCCGCAAATGTAAGGGGCCTTACTATTAAAACATAAAACATGAGAGGAAGTGCCTCTCAAATACTAAAGAGTCCATTGAATTGCTTGCCATTGAGTTTTACTTGGATTACTCATAAAACCACTTACAACTCTCACTGCATGAGCAATATCTGAACGTGTGCTAACCATGGTGTACATTAAACTCCCAACTACAGAAGAGTAAGGAATACCAACCATCTCATATTTTTCTTCCTGAGTAAAAGCACACATTTTAGAAGACAATCGAAAGTGATTAGCCAATGGAGTGGCAATCGATTTTGCACTTGTCATATTAAATTTCTCTAAAACTTTGAGGATGTACTTTTCTTGAGATAACTTAATTTCTCTCTTATGTCTATCTCGGATTATATCCATCCCAAGAATCCTCTTCGCTGCCCCTAAATCTTTCATGGAAAAATGAAGAGACAAATGTGTCTTTAGCTCATGAATGACTCTCATACTATTACTAGCAGTCAACATATCATCAACATACAATAGCAAGATCACAAACTCACCAGTTGGAAGCTTTTTGAAGTATACACATGGGTCTGAGTCGCAGCAAATGAAACCTTGCTGAGTCATGAAGTTATCAAACTTTAAATACCATTGATGCGGGGCTTGCTTCAGCCCATATAAACTCCTCTTTAATCTACAATATAAATGCTCCTATTCCTATTTAACAAATCCTTCCAGCTGTTCCATATATAACTCTTTAGCAATGTCCCCATGTAAAAATGTTGTTTTGACATCGATTTGTTCAAGCTCAAGGTCCCATCCTGCTGCCATGCCAAGTACTAAACGAATTATCTACATTTTAACCACTGGAGAAAAAATCTCATTGAAGTCCATACCCTTCTATTGAGAGAATCCCTTCACTACCAGTCTAGCCCTGTATCTCTTTCATCCTCCATCTTCCTCTTTTAGGCAATAGACCCATTTATTTTTCAAAGCCTTGTGGTTTGGTGGAAGAGTAACCAAATCCAAAGTTTGATTCTTGTATAAAGAATTCATTTCATCTTTCATGGAATCCATCCAGAATACTGAATTAACATCAGTGCATGCCTGTTTCAATGTTTGTGGTTTTGTCTGATCAGAACACAAAGAAAATAAAAATTCGTAGTCATCAAATTTTCTTGGACATTTTTCTTTCTCATAGACCTCCTCAACTAGATAGTGTGATTTGTATCAGTATCAGTAGCCTCTTTATTTTCAACCTCTGTATGCGGAATGAGAGGCATATGACCAACATCCTGATGTGCCTCACGTGGAGGACACCCTTCTTCCCCTATATTTTCTATCACATGTGGGTTGTGGACTGATCGTGCTCCTTGGTTGGGAGTTAGCACAAGCTGTTGTGTCTGCAGCGTATGCTGCTCACACGTATGCTAGGGTTGAGGAGGTGACAGTGTATGCTAGGGTTGATTCTGTAGAGTTTGCTCTGCACCTGGAGGAGGAGTTATCCACGACAGAGTTGGCTCTATGCGCAGAGGAGGAGTATTCCATGGCAAAGGGTTTGACGCATGGGAGAACAGGGGAAGCGGTATTGTGTAGGAAGACTCCCACGTAGCAGTGGGGAGTATAATATGAGGCGTGGGTGGAGGAATATGCAGGGACTGCTGTGGAATTAGAGCAGTCTGTTCTTTGGCAGCACCAAAATTAGGCATGGGTTGCCCTGTCCGCATGGGAATCAAAGGGAACTGAGAGTGTGGAAATAGAGAGTGTGGCATTTCGCAATTGATGTTGCCTTGCATTTGGTGTGTGCTTGGCATTGACGTGGCATCAATTAGTGTAGGTGTAATTTCTTGGGTGTTATTAAACAGAGAACATGGCACTATACTAGTGATTATAGAGGATATAGTAGGAGTGTGAGTGGCCACAACAATGGTAGAGGGATGAAATGTCACCCGTGGAGTTCACTGTACATTAGTGTCATTGTCAAACAAATCGTAATTGACAAAATCTCAGAAGTAGACTTCTGACTGTGCAAGCTTGAGAATGATTTCTCGTTGAATATAACATCCCAACTCCATATCACTTTCTTAGTGATTGAATCTCATAGACGATAACCAAATTCATCCTCACCATATCCCAAAAATATAGATCTTTTGGATTTAAAATCCAATTTCGTTCTCTGCTCCTTATTAATGTGAGCATATGTGTCACACCCAAAAGCATGCAAGTGAGAAAAAGAAATTCTCTTACCAGTCCACCTCTCTTCTGGAATGTCAAAATCCAGATGTGATGAAGGAGCTAAATTTATTAAATAAACCATTGTATTACATGCCTCTACCTAGAATTCCTTCCCCAAACCAGCATTAGACAACATACACTGAGCTCTCTCTAAAATAGTTTGATTCAACCTCTCAGCTGCACCATTTTCTTGAGGTGTATACGAGACTATTTTAATCCGCCGAATACCACGATCTACACAAAATTGGTCAAAATCTGAAGAGAAAAACTCAAAACCATTGTTCGTTAGTAGACATTTTATTTTTCTTCCAATCTGATTTTCCACCTCAGCCTTAAAGCTTTAAAATTTTGTAAAAACTTATGATTTCTTATTCAGCATATAAACCCAAACTTTGCAAGTGCAATCATGAAGAAATGTGATAAAATAATTAGCACCACCGATAGAAGTTACCTCCGTAAGACCAAAAATATTAGAATGAATGAGCTCTAATGGAGATGATTTCTTCTCATGACCCGTCCTTACTAAGCTGGTGCGATTTTTCTTGTCGTAAAGGCAATGCTCACACAATTCTAAATCAACCAATTTTAAACCTAGAAGTTGGTCTCTTCAAAGCATAACTTCAAGACCTATTTTTCTCATATGACCGAGCCTCTTATGCCAGAGTTTGGCATTGCTATCCGCAACCACCATGGTTGCTCCCACTTCACCATTACACTCTAATGTGTATAAACTTCCAGTTTTCTACCCTTTTGCTAAAATCAATTGACCTTTGAACACTTTCCAAGAAGCTAAATCAAAACTAACATTGCAGCCTTGGGTATATAACTGACTAATAGAAATCAAATTATGCTTGAGTGTAGGCACATGCCTAACATCATTTAAAATCCATTTGCTTCTATTTTTCAGCGACTATAGAATATCCCCTTTTCCCACTATATCGCATTCTTTATTATCCCCAAGAAAAACTTTGCCAAACATACCTTCGTGGTAATTTGTGAAAGCACTCCGACATGGAGTTGCATGAAATGAGGCACCGGAATCGAGAACCCATGATTCTAAATCTGTGTTGCCAACTGCAAGTACCAAAGCTCCATCAGTTGCAGCATTAACACCGGCATTAATAACATTATTTTGAGCCCTTTTGTAGTTCCAACATTGCTTCTTTGTGTGCCTAGATTTTCCACAAAACCAGCATGTGCCATTTCTTCCTCTCGATTTTGAGTGATGACTCGATCTGCCTCTTCTATTGTTATTATTGTTATTTCTTCCTCTCTCACGACTTCTACCTCTATTGCTTGTGCTCACAGCTATTAGAGCATCACCAGAAGAGGGTTCTTGATGTTTTCTTCGCATGTCTTCACTAAGTAATGTGGCTGCAACTTCATCGAATTTCAGCTTGCTCTTGGCTGGAACTGAAGTGCTCATAGCCATTACAACTCCTTCCCAGTTGTTCGGAAGTGAGCATAATAATAAGATCGCCTTTATCTCATCATCTAATGTGATGCCAACCGAAATTAGCTGAGTAACTAAAATATTGAGCTCGTTGAGATGATTCGATATCACTCCTCCTTTTTTCATTTTCAGATTATATAATTTCTTGACGATAAATACTTTGTTTGATGCTGAAGCTATCTCATATAATGAGGATAACTTATCCCATAGCTCTTTCATTGTTGGCTCTGTCGAAACATTGAAGAGCACGTTGCTTGATAAAGATAAGAAGATTGTTGCCTTTGCTTTCTGATTGATCTTCTCCCAATCTTCATCCGATATCGAACCCTTTCCTTTTGTTTTTCCAAGTAATGCTAGTTGCAAATCCTGCTTGATAAGCAGAGATTCAATTTGTACTTTCCATAATCCAAAGTTCTGCCCTGAGAACTTTTCAATCTTCCATTTGTCTGCTTCATCTATGGCGCCTGCAAAACCTCACCGATTTCTAGAAAAAATCGAACGAGCTTAACTAGCTCTGATACCAATTGTTGAAAGTAAATTGCAGACCCAAAGCTAATTAAAGAACCGAAAACAGAATAGAATATAAAAAATCAAAAAATACACAGACAAGAAACACAATGTTTATAGTGGTTCATCCAGCTATTCTAGATTACATCCACTTTCAAGCAGAACAGATATCTCTATTGAAAATATGTCTGTTACAATACTACAGCAGCTCTCAGCTTTTTGTTTCAAATTACAATGCATGGTCAAAAACCTTCATAGCATCTGCGGATGACAGGAAAATTGGCAGTTACAAACAACAAAGATTGGGCTTCACAGTTGTCTGCAGAGCCGTTACTTTGCAGAACCGTTACATTAAGAATCAAGATTTTAACTGAGAGGTCCACGGTAAAAACCAGATATTTTGACAATTTAATCAACCCTTTAAACTATTAATTATTTTCAGAAAATGCTGTATCTTCATAGACCAAGAAAAATCTTTCAAGGTTCGAGGAGAAATCATTGTGGACAAGTGGACCAGGAATGAACTCGTAATAACGTACTATAGAAAGTACTAGCTGCGCTCCACCAGTCGTGCATCGGAATTACTCTCCACAAATACGTTTTGAACCATTTCGATGGAAAGCGAAGCAAAGTTGTACTCCAAAGTTGAAACGCACCAAATACAGAATCTGGTTTACTACCACCCTAAAAATCCAAGCTGCGGACACCTCTCTCTCTCTCTGGAATTCCATTTTCCCTTAACTAATGAATATCAAGATTCATTTCTGCCCCTCCTTGACAGATGTCGTCAATATGACTAACGCTCCAAATTAATGAAAAGCAAACCCCTTGACTGTCGTATAAATTAATAATATACTGGGAGATTATGATCTAGAAAAATGTATCGAATAACTAGAAGGGCCAAGACTTGGAGTACTGTTTTGTAACTTCCATGAAACTCTTCTTGCTAGGATTTTTTATTTGATTGTGTGATTTCATAGACCAATTTGATTTGTTTCTAACGGTTTTAACATGACATAAACAATCAGTAAAATAGTTTCACACTCTTTCGCCCCATAAAGATCATGACATGAGAATCTTATATTAAAGTTCGACTAAATGCATAGAAAATTATTTCTAGCTGTAAGCCTTTAATGTGCTTTGAGCATGTAGTGCTGCTGTGTATGCATGCAATTAGATTCCTTTCACCGCAATAATTTTCAACACAGTTGCCTCTAATGACCATACTTTAGCTATTTAATGTTTGTTTATGTGGTAAAGTGAGTACCAACTCAAAAGTTTATGAATTCCATAATGTTTCAATTGGAAATAGAGAGGACAAAAAATACACAAAAATCACATGCGATATGAAGATTCTCTCCGCTTTATAAATCACAAACCTCACTAAACTCTGCATGCGGAAACTTCTTCTCCTCCAGGAAAGAATATTACTATTGAGCGATTGAAGTATAAAACTATATTTATACTCGGTTCACTTGCGAATCTGGTACAGCTAAATATCACCGATGGTAGCAAAGTAGGCATTTTAAATACTTTTCCTAACTGAACCGTAAACAAAAGTTTCAGCGATTTGGGGTTCAAATTTGCTTGCAGGAATCGAATAATATTTATGACTGGACGATTAAAGACAGCTAAAATAGGGCACAGATGAGCATTGATTCCTTTTATTGTGTATATATTGCGTGGGAGACACAATGTTTGATTGTCTTGAACCTTCTCTACTTGTCTGCCTTTTAACTCGTGGTCTTTCAATTGCGAGCAGAAGAAAGGGGGAGACAAGTAGTCAAAGAGAGACTTGTTATTGAAGATCTGCTCTAAACATGGCCGGCAAGTGGTTTTCCAAAGTGGTATTGGGAAAGAGTTCGAAGAAGAACAAGGATGAGAAGCCGAAACAAGTAAGGCAATATGAGTCTCTGGTATCTCAACCATTAGTTCATTCAGTTAACGATGACTTTGCATCGTCGCAATACAACAATTATAAGCGCAACGAGGATGAAGATGTGGATAAGGCTACGGATGTTTTCATCCATAAGTTTCATAGGAATCTCAAGTTACAGAAATCGCCGTCTGAGGCGCAATACGAAGGATACCTTGCAAGAGCTACGTGAGCTATATTTGTGGATCCATATTCATCACTTCTGTTAGTTTTACTACAGTTGTTCATCATATTAGGGAATCCATTGCCATCACTTATGACAGTTTTAGTATATTAGTTGATCTTATATGACTCCCAGCTTAGATTGTAGCTTTTGAAGAAATATATGGTTATTTTAAGTTTTAGATTGCAGTTTTTTCCTTTTTCACTACTTCTGAAAGTTGCGATTGCACTCTATATGCGAAAGTTGTGATTTAAGTAAATAATTCGATTCTTGCACCTTAAACAAAGTATATTAATGTTCCCATACTATTCCTGAGGGAATGACCGAAAGCAGCAAGCATCAGAAAGCATACGTGCTTAACATGGAGTTGATTGACATCGTAATGTATTAATCATATTTGGAGAGAAATAAATTATGATTGTTAATAACAATGTTCTATGGAATTTGAAAGCAGAAGGTTACATGCACAAAGCAACCCACCTTAATTTTGAGGATTCATTTATAGATAGATTAGTTAGCGGAATCCCTTCTCGGGGCAAGCCGGACCTATCGATTTTGTTTGTGATAAAAGTACTAAAGCATCGGATTTACATAAAACTCATTCACTTAAAATATAAACAAATTATGCTTCCACCCGAGAAGGCCTTCGATTTCGGTATCGATGTGTACATTAGCATCTAATCTCTTAATCTTTTTACTAGAGTGAACTTGTATAAGAAAAGTTATAAAGGAAGTCGAGCATTTATGCAGGAAAACTCTTCATTATATGGGTAAGAAGGAACCAGCAAATTAAAAGGAGAAAAATGAACATTTTAAACATATATGTTTCTTATTTTGTTCTCAAACTTATGATATTTTATAGGAGAATATATGTAATATTTCTACATCAACATTCTATATCACATTTCATGATTTATAATTAAGATAACAAGTATGAAATGTCATAAAGGAAAACATGTTATATGCAACTAAAAAAATTATATGGAAACTCTTACAAATACCTACATTGTATATTTTACAATAACTAGAAAGTTATCTATGAGCTTTTAAATCATGAGCAAGATGTGATATTTAACACTTGGGACAATGGTGTGCTTAAGTTCGAGTGTTTTATTTTGATCTAGTATACACGTATTAAAGAGGGTGAGCAACAACATATAGCTACTGGTGACAATCAACTTGTTCTTAAAACTTACAATATTCTAGAAAATCAAATATTTATGTTTAATTTGCAAGAGGAAGAGATTCCTTTTGTAGATCAATATGTTAATGTAGTATATTATTTTAATGAAGTATACATCAAAAATATTTTACTTTTACTCCAATGCATTTAAGGAGGTAAATTGGTAGAACTTCAATGCACCTTTTCATAGTTGGATAAGAGCTTTGGATTCTTGCCATATTGATCTTATTCTCTTCTATTGGTTTGACGTGGATGTAGTATTGTTTGAGCTAAAACTATAACATAAGAGGATTATGAGAGGGAATCTCACTTTGTTTTGAGTGATAGCAACCTACTCAAGTACAAGTTCTAATTTTTAAAGTTGCTCCTACTAATCCTTCACAATTCAAAATCAATGCACCTTTGTATAGATAAGGATTATTTTACCTTCTTAAATTATAGTTTTTCTAATTTTAATATAAAATCTCAAAAAATTAACCACATTGTGATGTGTACACTTTTCCATCTTTAAATAAACCTAAGAACTTTTTATTATTCTCCTAAAAAGATAAAGTTAATAGTAGAGTGAATCTTCACTATTTAGGAAATTTTTTTTTTTTTTTTTGAAGTATGCACATTAAAGACTTCACTTGCTACAAACATGTACTAAATACATGGTGGCCTCAAAGACATCAAATCCTTTAAAAAATTGTCTTTGCTAGAAAAATGATGTTTTGATAGCTTAACATTCACAAAATAGTTATCCAGATAAATGTGAGACACCTTAAGCCATGTGTTTAAAGAAAAATTATAAGCCCGAGAACACAAAGTATTTGTTCCCTATGTTGACAACCGTCTTGGCTTCCAGAAAGCACTAGGCTATGTCTGCACCGCCTGACAAGCCTCCCTCTTTCACGCTTTAAAGTTTAATCTTTCGTTACAAGTTAAAGAAATGGTACAGAAAGCTATTTTTCTAAAGTTGATTTGCTTTGACCATTTATAGTCTACTTTGTCGCACCAACTTGGATGTATACATTCTTTTCCCTCTCTATAAAAAAATAATTTGAATGTGAACCGCCTTATAAGATCGCTTTTTTCTTATATAATTTTTCTTTACGTAGTAGAGAGAATCGGGTATAGCTATGTAGCACAGTTAGTAGCAAAGTATGCTTTTAAACTAGTTTTCCAATGTGTGATTCAACCGTCGACAAAGGTTTCATCGATGTGGGGTTCAAATCCGATGGCAGTAATGGAATAATATCTCTGACTAGGACATAAAAAATCTAGGTACATACGAGCATGGAATTATCGTATTGTTCTATTATCGTATGCGTGATTCTCTTGAATCTTCTCTGCTTGCGTGCCTTTAATTCCTGATTAAACTTTTATCTCTGTTTGATTTTTTTTGTGGGATCCTCTTCATAGAATCACCTCTCTGTGATATTTTTGATGTGCATTGTTTGCATAAACTGATAAATTGAGGATTGAGGAGAGTAGCAGACACATGTATATATATATATTTACTTTATGGGGTGATTGACCTCACAATATGCTAAGTTATTCTGAAATCAAAGTCAGTAATTAGGAATAATGAATAAAAATTAGCTGACAGGCTTTCTTATGTGGGAAAGCCTTCCATCGGAAAAGTGTCTCATGTTACTGCAGAAGCTGGGAAAGTTCAATTTTCATGCCATTTTTTTTTTTGTCATTGCCAGCAATTCGTTAGAGCACTTGCCTATTTTCTGTCGTGGTAGTTTTGTGTACTGGTGGGGACCACCAGCATGGTTGGTTTAAAATCTAGGCGGAAGATTCCAAGCCTGTTGTTAACAAAAAAAACTAAATGAAACCCCTCTTTATGGAAAAATATCTAGATTTGTTTCACACAAAGGCAAAGGTTTTAGGGATGGCGGTGTATTTACTGAAATCCAGGTTAAACCCTCTCGACATGGGGTGAAAGGAGGAAGAGGAAAATCTCTATTTGTCGAAGACCATTCCACAATAGTCATCTACGACTATGAGTATACAATACACGTTTTCATAGCAGCTAGCACTATTTACCTCTAGTGCAAAAGAAAGAATAATTAAAATGGTGGAGATTCCCAAAACCCTATTGGAGCCACTGAAATTTAAGCATAATAGGGCTCCCAAAACGCCAGGGTCACCCCTGTGCCTATTATGCACTTACCGCCCCTCCTAGTGACCACATTTCTTTAGGGCATTTTATCAAATAGTTCATCTGCTAAGGCATTTTATAGAAAATTGTAACAGTTAATGTTTTAACAATTCTTATAGATGTAGGTTATATCAATTCATGGGTTCTATTTATACTTCTATATTTTGCATACATGCCTACTAGAGCAGTAACAACTACAACATATGTCAAACGTCTTCTATTCTCAATGTTTTGATGAATGGTCACTACCCTATTCCAAAGATTCAATTTTTGCACACACTCGCAGTATGCTAGCAAATGTGAATTGATAAAAACTTAAAATTTTGTTGAATTTGGAAAAGTGACAAATAAAAATTGTAGAAACAGCAAGGACAATTGCAACAATATGTGGGGTTAAAACTACACTAATGGAGTTAAATATGCAATTGTACAAGCTATATCTAATAATTAAAAATCAGTTTTAAAATGAAATGACATCCTTTTTACCTCTATCTTTTGGAGAATTCTTTTAGAACCCCAGGGAATGGTCCAACATCATCAATAGCTACAAAATGATGTAGATAGCTTATTTATTTTAGCATCAAGAAAAATGTTTAAATTTTATGTTGATGAGAATGAGAAGAATTTTATTGTTCATTGTTTGTGAAGGATTAGTAAAGTAGTGGAAGAACCCCTATTATTTTTTATTAGAGGAAAATTAGTTTTTCAGAGAACAAAAATCCAAGTCTTACAAAAAAAAATGAAACAGCCTATCAAAAGAAAAACTAAAAGATAACTAGATAGTTCACAAACACTCAAAAAAATCACAAAACTCAAGGATTAACAACCCCCGAAAACCTTCAAGACCATGGCCACATCTATAAAAGATTACAATAGAAAACAAAAAACAACTTACACGCATTTGGCCAAATTTTGATTCTTCCTAATTAAATCATTATTAATATCCTTGACCTTCTTCACGATGTTATCCAAACAAGAAGCCTCGTTGTTATTGCTCTGCAAACACATGGTAGGACCTGAGCTATAGTCCTGACCCACAACATTCCTTTTTTCATTCCAGCCTCTGACCATGCCCTTATCCTTCTTACATACCTACAAACTATCACTGTTATGTGGGAAATCTTTAGTAAGTTAGCGATAGGAGAATTGCATTTTGATAAGTGGTGAACCACTTTTCTCATTTATTTAGTCTCCTCAACCCATCACTAGTAATCATCATAGCAATTTTACTGACATTGACAACCTTATTCAAGGCAATCTGAACCCAAGTATACCTATCTTCTAAGCTTTTTATTTTACCCTCGTGGTCTTCTTTGAGATTAGTTAACCAATGTGCCAAATTTTGAGTGTTGTCTAGAATGTCATCTAATTTTTGTGTGTCTTGGCCATTATGCCTAATTTCCCTTAATTTTGAGAACAACCAATTGAAGAAATCCTCCTTGCAAGCAAAGAAGTTTCTTAAGAGTTTTCCAACTAAGGCCTCTTTATTAAAAGTTGAGCTATTTTCAATGGGGTTACCCTTCTCATTCTCCAAAGGAACATCAACATGAATTTCTTTATCATTATCAATTAGAATCATTTATGGCATTGAATCTTTGACTGAAGGAGGGGATGTCTTCTTCTTCTGTGGGGATTGGACAATGGTAAAAGGGGACCTATAAGCTATAGCACCCAATTTTGATTTACCCCTACAACTGGGGCCCTTCCTTTTAGAGCTAGTTTCAAGCTCCAATGAATCAGGTACATAATCCTATGATGGGGTATAATCAGAGTCCTCTTCCTCAAATGAACCCATCTTCTTTTTGTGAGAGGAAGAGGAAATGGTAGTTGTAGGAAATGGGGGTTTTTATTTCTTCCTATAAACATGACAGGGAAAATCCCCATCCAAATCAAAACCATCATGGTATCAACCCTCATAATAATGCACAACATTTTTCTTACATTCCGCACCAGATTTCATAGAAGGATTTTTTGAGACATGAAGGACTTTTATATTTCCATTATTAATAAAATCAACCCCTCATGCAAAAAAGGAGTTGAGGGTTTCTTTTTATGGGCCCCTACGCTGTCATTTACAGAAGTAGCCAAATAATATGGAATCAAGATACACTTATCATGTCTGAGGTGGTTTAAAATTAAGAAATGGTAGTTGAAAAGACTCCCAAATTTGCTGTGTAAGGTTAACATACCTCATAATAACCTCTGCAACAATT
This sequence comes from Chamaecyparis obtusa, assembly GCA_027943335.1. Lineage (NCBI taxonomy): Eukaryota > Viridiplantae > Streptophyta > Pinopsida > Cupressales > Cupressaceae > Chamaecyparis > Chamaecyparis obtusa. The sequence continues at coordinate 208,057 of BSBK01005355.1, forward strand.
GACTCCTATTGTTGTATCCATTTTTTATACTTATTCTTCTACTTATTTTCTTAAATGGTCTACGTGAGTTTAAGAAAAATTCTTAGTTGTTCTATTCATATGATGGTAGATTGATTATATACTCATTTTCTTCTGAGTAGCTTAGAATTTCACAAATTTTCAATGCTATGTTACAATTAGGCATTATATGTCAAGTATATCAACTACAATTTTATTTAATATTTCAATAATATAGTAATTTGAGTTATCTTTAATTTAATAATAATAAACCTCCCTGAGTTTTTTCCATTCTTACTCTAACTCTAACTTTTACCATTTAAAAATAATAAATTTTGGAAATCTAATCTTCTTTATTATTTTAATATATATTTTCAATCTTTTTTATTTGAAAAAAAAGATATAATATTTTTGTCTAATTATTGTAAAATTCAAAAAATCATTCATTTTTTTTTTCTCAAAAATGAAAACTCAAAAGCCATTTGAAATAATATCTAATGTTCTTCTAAATTATATTAGAATATATTTAAGGTTCACTCCACTTCAATAAAAAAAGAAATATTTCTGACAATTTTAAATGGTACTTTTGCTAATATTATAGTACGTCTCAACTCCTAATATTATGTTTATTATTAATCGTCACTTATGCAATTGTTTGGTTGATTCACATTTTATACAGTTTAAACAAATTACATTATCTAACTTGGTAAATTTAAATATATTAGTCAAGTTTGGGATTTCTCCAAATTTTGAATATTGGTAGTAAATTCCATGCCCCCAAATCTTACAACATTTTTTTTCTTTGTGAAATGGAAAACATCAAATACTTTATACATGTAAAAGTACCTCATGAATGCCATCTATGACAAGAATTGACACAACCTCATAACCTTGAAGTTGATCACAAAAAGTTAGGTGCTTAAGTTTAGGAAATTTATAATTGTATTAAATATATTTATCTTTATAATGTCTTTCTTAAGTTTTTAGTAAATTTAATTTTTTTAAATATTTTTTTCAATTTACTTGTAGGTGTTGGCATTAAGCAGAATTGCCACTAGTGACAACACTTATTTGCATTCTGGATACAAACCGAGCAGACAGTGCAAACCGAGCAGACAGTGCAAACTGAGCAGACAGTGCAAACCGAGCAGACAGTACAAACCGAGCAGACAGTGCAAACCGAGCAGACAGTGCAAACCAAGCAGATAGTGCAAACCGAGCAGATAGTGCAAACCGAGCAGACAGTGCAAACCGAGCAGACAGTGCAAACCGAGCAGACAGTGCAAACCGAGCAGACAGTGGAAACCGAGCAAGTTAGTACAAACCGAACAGTGTAAACCGAGTAACATCATGTCTACAGAGTCACCAGTATTTACCGAGTTCAAAACCTACCGAGTGATTAGTATGAACCGTGCCTTCACTTCTACCGAGTGCATGACGATGCCGAGTAATGCAGTGGACGCCGAGTATCAGAAAGTCACTGAGTTAGTCTGCAGGAACCGTGTAACGATACTTGGGCCAACTTAGTAGCACTTATGTTTATTTGTCAAGCCGACTGTGTAATTGTAATTGTAATTAATTGTTTAAGACTTGTATATAAACAATGTTGTAAAAATGTCAAGATGTATGAAGTAGAATATATGTGAAAGAGAAAGAAAGGCAGAGATAAGCGAATTACAGAAGGCTTCAGAAGTATAAGGTACAGCAAAGACAAATTCATCACAGAAGGTGATCAGTACATCAGCGAATCTCAATCAGTAATCCAGTTGCAAAGCAAGAGATCTACTGTTTCATCCTAACAGGTGAATTAGTACTAAATCCTTTAACCGGGTAGACTTAACAGTCTTTTGTAAAATCTCTTTACCGAGTGCATACTTCATTGTATGTTTGTAAATCCTTTAACAGGGTGGATTTAGCAATCCTTATTGCTCCTAACAGGGCAGATCATCAGAAGTGATCAAATTGTAAGCCTTAACTGGCCAACTTTATTCTGCAGTATTAAAGCTTTGTGGGTTTCATCCCCACCCCAGTTTTACTTTCTTTTGGAAGGTTTCTAGGTAACCAAATCTATGTGTCATTATTGTGAATGCTTTTAAGTTTCATGCTTTCTGTATGCAAAGGTTAAAAGGTAAATTACATGTTAAAATTGTAAGAAAATTTGGAGTTACTGATTCACCCCTCCCCTCTCAGTAACTCGGTTAATTCCTGAATATTTCCAACAATTGGTATCAGAGCAGCATTGGTTCTCAAGACAAAGCTTAACTAGCTTGAGCAAAGATCTAGGACAATGGAGGTATTCAAACTGAAGAAGGTGATTGAAAATGAAAAGCTAGATCTGGAAATGGCCATAGCTAAACTCAAAGAAGAAAAAGAACATCTTTCCCAATCTCTAAGAAGAAGGAAGGAACTTGCAAATCAGATGAATGATCAGAATTACATTGAAGAAAAGATTGAAGATCTTCTTCCCTCAAATAACTCAGATGAAGCAAACAATGCTGTCAAAGAACTCCTAGAAAAGAATGGGTCTCTGCAGGAAGAAGTGAGAAAATTGAAAAGAGAACAAGAGCTACACTCTACAAGATTCTGTGAGATCTTGGAATAGAGAAACAAGTTGAAAGATGAATTAGATGGAAGAAACATTGAAGTCCAAAATAAAACCCTTCAGCTAGAAAACCTAATTGATCAGATCTCTCATACAAAAGAAGAAATTTTGAATCTAAGATCAGAAATAGAAAGCATAAGAGAAGAACTAAGATCTGAAAAGGAAATCAATCTAAGATTGGTGGATGACCTAAACGCTGAAAAACAAATCAATGAAGGAATGCTGAAAAGTCAAGAAGACTTGAATCAGCTGTATGAGTGAAATCTTCATAGGCAAAAAGGAAAAGCAGGACTTGGATACAAAGGAGAAGGCGAATCCTCTAAGCAAGGTACTCAAAGAAATCAAAAACCTACTTGTAATCATTGTGGTAAAATAGGACATACTTCAAATAAATGTTGGAACAATGAAAAAGCAGAATTCAATGGAAAATGTTACAGCTGCAATCAACCTGGTCACAAAGCAAATGAATGTAGGGAAAAACCTAGATTCAGAGGTAATTGTCACAAGTGCAACAAACAAGGTCACAAGGCATCCGAGTGCAGATCCAAGACATTTAATCCAGCAGAACAAATTGTGAAAGCAATGTTTGGATGGGACTACAACACCTGGTGTAGATGTCATTACTATGGAGAATATGGACACATTGGCATGAATTGCATAAAACATCATCTAAGGAAAAGAGATACTACCGTAAGATGCTTCAAATGTACTAAACTCAGTCACATAGCTAGAAACTACATGAACGCTAGTGAAGTTGAAGAAGGAAAGAAGAATGAAGCAACTAAGGTCAGGAAACAGATGAGACAAAAATGGATTCCTAAAGCTACCGAGCAATCCAGTCCAAGTAATGGAATGGATGGCTCTACCGACTCAAACTAAATTTCCAAGGAAGCACTGGAACTGTATTCTCATAGACCAATTTCAAGCAGTTCCAGAACTGAAATTTAAAAAAAAGGATCTAAATCAGCATGCAAGATGCAGTGAGATCACAAGGAGGTCGGTATTAGTCTTCACCGAGCAAGGTCGGTACCCGTCTTTATCGAGCGAGGTCGGAACAATATGAATTCTCGAGTTCACCGAGTTGTGAAGTCTTTTTCGAGCAATTAATTCTTAGTGGATGACAGTCTGTCAGAATTCATACCCTAATTTGAAATGAGCATTAATGACAGAGTTGTAAACAAAAAGCAAGTAATCGAACTCATTCTTCACCGCGAATCTTTAGCACTTTGGGAGTAGAAAATTTCAAGAGCAACCCGGCGATTCAATACTTTTGTGAAAGGAATTTTCTGTGAGCTACCATGGCATCATCCAGCACTTCAACGAAGAAAGGATCTGATATGTTAGTCCAAGGGGAGTGGAAAGCACCAGATTTTAAGATCGTGCCCGCAATTGCAGCAGCCCTAGATCCGACCGGAGCTCAATCTCAGATTCCTCCTAAGGTACTACTTATTAACGATATCCGCAATCATTTTAACTGTTCAATTCATGAAATGGGGAACCTAGAACTAGATATTGTGCATGAGGAACTATGTGTGGATGGTATTCTGAAACCCGAGCACAAACATCTGGAAGATAAAGGTTTAGTTCACATTGCACATCTACCTCGAAACTTTTGAGATAAATGGGTTAGATATATTCTCAGCCGTGTACATGATGGCAAGATTTGGCTTGAGCAACCTATTGAGATCACAAAGAAGATGATTCAACAAGTCACCGGTCTTCCCATGTTGAACAAAGCTAAAACTACTAAAACCCTAGGTCAGACGAAACTAGAGAAGAAAACCCTAGCCGAGTGGGATGGTAGAGGCATGAAAGTTAGCAGCATTACCGACGCTGAACTGAAGTTTGGTACACACATTATTTCCCATAAGATTTACAGTTCTAGTCGACAGAACAGTGTCTCCTGTGAAGCTATTGACCTAGCATACAAAGTGGTCAAGAATAACTTGACATTTGACCTAGCAGACTTATTGTTAAAGCAGTTTAACAAAAACATGGAAAGAATTAAAACTTCCAAAAACAATCCATGTAAGTTTGGATCCTTGTTGGTCTGTTTATTCTTCTATGTTCAGAAATTCTTCCCTTCTAAAGGAAAAGTTGTATGGAGAAAAGATGTGCCAGTCCTCTATGAAATAAATGAATACATCTCAGAAATGGGTGAAAATTTTGAAAGCATCATGGATAATTATTTTGAGTCTTTCAAAGAGAAAATGAATGACAGATTCTGGATTCCACAGAAGTTGGTGGAAGATTACAAAGATGACATCTGTTTTATGGTGGATTGTGATAATGTGTATATTCAAGCAGTTAAACCGACGACTGTATATGTAAAACCTCTTCCTTATGAGGTAAATATTGATGAAACCAAGAATATCATTGAAGCCCTTCTTAATCAGCCTGTCAATCCCAAAGCTCCATATTTTGGAACATATGATGAAGCTAAGGTGAGAATTGAACTAAGCATAAAGCTTCCACAGGCGGTAAACAAAGGAAAGAAGAGGATAGCCAAAATGCAAATGATAACCGAGGACAAAGAAGAAAAAGATGAAAAAGAAGAGGAAAAGGATGAGAAAACAGAGGAACCAGAACCTGCAAAGAAGAAAGGAAAAGTTTTCATCACTAAGGCACCTATGCCTCCCACTGCTATGTTTACAAGGAGAAATACAAGAGGCAAGGCAGACAAGGCAGACAAGGCAGATAAAGACATAGTATTCAAAAGGCCTCCTCTAAACCTTCAAGAAAAGCTCAAACTCTTTAGAGACGGATCAGGATCTGGAGTAAGTAACATAAAATCCTTAAGATATGAAACCAGATCGGAAGCAGAACAGAAGGAAATAGAAGATGCTGTTATTGAGAAGATGGGACAGTGGAAATACTCTCCTGAAAAAATTGCCCCACAGGTTCCAGCAGTTCTATTGAATCCAATAAAAATGAGATGGAGCAATGCAAAGCAAACAGTGATAGACATATTTGATCAGAACCTGAGACAGTTGATGCCGAGCTTGAATAATGATGAAGTAAAGAAGGCATTAAAAGAAAATGAAAATAAGATGACATTGAAGTTCAATACTTGTTTGATTTTGATCAACAATATTGAATCGATTGTGAAGGCTGCAAATGCCACATGGAAGAACATATACCACCTTCCCCAACCGAGTATTGAAACTGTAATAATAAAAGATATTGAAGATGACAGTGATGAACAAGAAGAAGACACTGAGGTAGATGATACTGTGAGGATAGCAGTAGAAGTCATTGCATCCCTTCCTACCTCTCCAGTGAAAGTATCTACATCCAGCCCGGAGACACCTTCAAGCATGGTTGTGACAACTTCCACATTTGTCCAATCATCCATAGCAACAACAGAAGCAGCTACCATTTCTTCTACCGAGCTGCAGTCTCCTGCACCATCAAGTTTTCCTGCAGTAAGTTTTCCAGTTTTTGAATCTTCAAGTGTAAATATTTTAAGTTCTCTAGTAGAAAGTATACCAGTATCTATAGCCAGCCCTACTTTATCTACTGTCACTACTACCAAAGCATTAAGTACAGATAAGCCTAAGGCTCTACCGAGTATAAAATTTTTGGGTAAAAATATAGTAGAGGATATAGACCTAGATGAAGAGATAGAGATTCCTACATTAGATTTTGCAAATCTATCAGCGGACCAGATGCAAAATATAGGTGAGATCCTCCAAAGGAAAGCAAAACAAAAGAAGCTTAAAGAGGAGAGAGACAAGGAGTATCAAATCATTAAGGATGCTAAGGACATTTTGTCTGATGCATTAGGCATTAAAGTAGACTCCTCCTAGCATGTTTTGTTACAATTAGCAGAAGCAGTTGAGAAATACAATGAGGATTCATCCGGGACAGAAAAGTTAGTTGAAAGAGTCGAGAAGAGATTCAACAATAAAGTGCTTGAGCACATTGCTCAGCACATAGCTATTAACCAAGTGGAATTGTCTTCAGTTTTGTCTAACACTGAATCTATCTATTCGAATGCTACCTCTCTTTTGGCTAGACTGTGCAATATTGCCGAGTTCACAAAGGATAATAAGGATAAAATGAATAAAATGGATGAGGATATGAAGATTAGCATACATAAGCTGCAACTTGAACCAAGTTCAAGCTCTGCTCATCACATGAAAATTTCACACCTATCTAATATGCAGTCTGATCTACTAAAAGAAGACACAAGGATCCGGTCCACACTGCTAGACATCCAACACATGATCCTTCCCATCATGAATACAATGTATAAGCACATTGAACATTCCAAAACATTGATTCATGACAATCAGTTCTCTATAGCAGATCACATGATTGAACTCTCTGCAGAAGTCCAAATTGCTATACAAACATGTAAGATCCTGCAAGAAAGTTGGGACAGAACCCTGGCACTAATAATGAAGGTACATTCTGATTTTCTATCAAATTTTGGATTCTCTCTGTAAATAACTTGTATATGCACCTTTCGCATTATCGTCAAAAAGGGGGAGATATGTATAGAAGGAGAGACATGTATAGATTTGTATAAGAAACAGTTAGCACATTGAAAGGGGGAGACAATGTATAAAGCCCTATAACAAAGACAAATTTTGAAAAATCAAAATAAAACTCAGCATGATTCATGTATATAAGTTTTGGCCAATAAGTGTTTTTGTCACTAATGCCAAAGGGGGAGATTGTTGGCATTAAGCAGAATTGCCACTAGTGACAACACTTATTTGCATTCTGGATACAAACCGAGCAGACAGTGCAAACCGAGCAGACAGTGCAAACCAAGCAGACAGTACAAACCGAGCAGACAGTGCAAACCGAGCAGACAGTGCAAACCGAGCAGATAGTGCAAACCGAGCAGACAGTGCAAACCGAGCAGACAGTGGAAACCGAGCAAGTTAGTACAAACCGAACAGTGTAAACCGAGTAACATCATGTCTACCGAGTCACCAGTGTTTACCGAGTTCAAAACCTACCAAGTGATCAGTATGAACCGTGCCTTCACTTCTACCGAGTGCATGACGATGCCGAGTAATGCAGTGGACGCCGAGTATCAGAAAGTCACCGAGTTAGTCTGTAGGAACCGTGTAACCATACTTGGGCCGACTTAGTAGCACTTATGTTTATTTGTCAAGCTGACTGTGTAATTGTAATTGTAATTAATTGTTTAAGACTTGTATATAAACAATGTTGTAAAAATGTCAAGATGTATGAAGTAGAATATATGTGAAAGAGAAAGAAAGGCAGAGATAAGCGAATTACAGAAGGCTTCAGAAGTATAAGGTACAGCAAAGACAAATTCATCACAGAAGGTGATCAGTACATCAGCGAATCTCAATCAACAATCCAGTTGCAAAGCAAGAGATCTACTATTTCATCCTAACAGGTGAATCAGTACTAAATCCTTTAACCGGGTAGACTTAACAGTCTTTTGTAAAATCTCTTTATCGAGTGCATACTTCATTGTATGTTTGTAAATCCTTTAACAGGGTGGATTTAGCAATCCTTATTGCTCCTAACAGGGCAGATCATCAGAAGTGATCAAATTGTAAGCCTTAACCGGCCAACTTTATTCTGCAGTATTAAAGCTTTGTGGGTTTCATCCCCACCCCAGTTTTACTTTCTTTTGGAAGGTTTCTGGGTAACCAAATCTATGTGTCATTATTGTGAATGCTTTTAAGTTTCATGCTTTTTGTATGCAAAGGTTAAAAGGTAAATTACATGTTAAAATTGTAAGAAAATTTGGAGTTACTGATTCACCCCTCCCCTCTCAGTAACTCGGTTAATTCCTGAATATTTCCAACAGTAGGGTGCATTCTTGGCTTTCTCAAATAAAAATGGCAATGTTGTGTTTATATTTTAACTTTCAAATATCATTAATATTTTAATTATAATTTATGAATTAAAGTGGTAAATTATGATGGTTTTTGGGAGCATAAAATGGAAAAGTAACTAGTGATCTTGGTATATAAGCTCTATCATAACATATGTAATAAAATTTTCAGCATCTTGCATCTTTTTAATAGTCACATGATAAGGGAAAAGATCAACAATTTTTCTATCACCATGATTACAACTTTGATAGATGGAAAGGAGAGTATGTAAAATATTAGGGACAAATATGATGAAGGGTGCTCCCCTTAATACCACAAACACATAACAGAAATAGAGAAACAACAACAATTTGCAAGAAAAGAAAATGGACTTCTTATTATCTCCACAAATGTGGAATTACAAATTTTAGAATTACAATATGCAAAGTCACATGGGCATTCCCTTTACAATATTTTGTAGGACAAAGCTTCGAATCATTACCTAGATCTACCCAGATCTACCCTAGACAACACTACAAGCCTTCTTTATATAAGCAATTTCCACCGCATAAGAAGGTTCCAGAAATTTAGCCCTTAAGGCCAACTATACATAGAATTATTTTATTTTCACAATTTTTACAATAGGGTCGGCTCAAAGAAAATACAAAATATGTTTTTAGGTAACCCAACTTCCAGAGGCCATAACTTCTTAACCATAGCTCCGTTTTTCTATTGTAACCACTTTTCAGCTGACAAGATCTACATGGCTTGACACGCACAAGCACTAGTTAGTCAGGGGTCGATCGTGATCCGGAGCCTCTAAAGCCTTCAAAATTGAGCTCAAAGATTTCATACCCAAAAACCTCAATAACTTCACCAATACTGATGATGTGGCAATGAAACTCAACTGGTAGGCTAAAATGACTGAGATGAACCTCCACCTATGAAATCATAAAATCTTGATGAAGGGTGCTCCCCTTAATACCACAAACACATAACAAAAATAGAGAAACAACAACAATTTGCAAGAACAAAAATTGAGTTTCTTATTATCTCCACAAATGTGAAATTACAATTTTAGAATTACAATATGCAAAGTCACATGGGCATTCCCTTTACTTGTAGGACAAAGCCTCGAATCATTACCCAGATCTACCTAGAGCTGCCCTAGACAACACTACGGGCCTTCTTTATATAGGCAATTTCCACCGCTCGAGAAAGTTCCAAAAATTTAGCCGTTAAGGCTGACTATACATAGAATTACTTTATTTTCACAATTTTTACAATAGGTTCGGCTCAAAGAAAATACAAAATATGTTTTTAGGTAACCCAACTTCCGGAGGCCATAACTTTTTGATGATAACTCCATTTTTCTATTGTAACCACTTTTCGGAAACGCCATGACAAGATCTACATGGTTTGATGCATGCAAGTGCCAGTCTACCTGGGGTCAATCGCAATCTGGAGCCTCTAAGGCCTTCAAAATTGAGCTCAAAGATTTCGTATCCAAAAATGTCAATAACTTCACCAATACTGATGATGTGGCAATGAAACTCAACTGGTAGGCTGAAATGACTGAGATGAACCTCCACCTGTGAAATCAGAACATTCCGAGATAATATGACCAACTTACTAAAAATAGTAAGTTTCCATAAATAGTAGCTCTACACAAGATAGCACTTATTGAAAAGCAAACAAAAATATTTTTGGGTGATGCAAGATTGCTCTTACACCCAGGATGCTCCTGCATCAAAATAAAACATCATCAATTCTACCATTGTGCATTTGAATTGAGACTATCTCTAGAACTGGAATCTATGATGAGTTACTAGTAGTAATATGTGAAGTAGGACTATCAAAAAGAGAATCAAGAAGATGAGAAGAATTAGTCATGTGATGTGAAGCACCAATATCAAGAATCCAACTACAACTAATAGATGATGATGCCTTAGCTTAGAGGGCTTTTCCTTTTCCAGGGGAAGAAGTATTTGACACCTCAATGTTGTACCTCTTCATAGATTCTCTTAATGGCACTAGCTTCTGAGAGTATTGTGGGTCATTATGCCTATGTTTCCCCCAAATGGAATAATTCTCTTGTTTCTCCATATATCTAGAATATGACCCTCTCAAGTTAGGAGGAGAAGAAGGTTTAGGCTTCTAATCATTATTCACCTTAGGCTTATAGAAAGGCTTACCTCCTAAACATTAATCTCTATATGGTTTCTTCTTATACTTACCCTTTCTCTTAGGAGATTGAGTCATCAATCCATGAATCTTAGGAAGACCATCCATTAGAATTAACTTGGATTGCTTCCTAGTCAATATGAAAAAAAATTCCTCAAATGAGGGCATCTTGTGATGTTCTCCCATAAAATCCATAGTAGAATAGAAGGTAGAGGAAAACACTTGTAAATGACCTCTAAGATTAGATAGGATCAATATAAAAAACATCTTATCTTCCTTGACATGACCAAAAGCTTTCAATTGAGATAAAATGGACTTGAACTATGGAAGGAAATCCTCAATGGAGGGAAATGCATCTAGGGAAAGAGATGTGAGATCATCTTCTACCTATAAGATTTTGAATTGGTTGACTTTACCGTACAACCCTCCAAGCCTATCTGATACTTCTTTAGGTATTGTACACTACACAATATGAAACAAAAATCATCTAACACGTGAAGACTGATGAGTCCTTTTGCCTCATCCATTTTGTTTCTATGATCAAATTGCTCAAATGCCTTGGTGAACTCAGGTTGGTCAAGTTCCAATAATGGCTAGAGGTGTCAATATTGCAATAATTGTGACATTCTAAGCTTCCATGTGTGATAGTTATGTAGTTGAGAAACTCAATCCTAGGGTTTGACATTGTTTACAAGTGTACACAAAGAAATAATGTGCAAGACACACCCCCTGGAACCCATATACATTAATGTTATAATTCCAAATTAACAATTTTTTTGAGATACAACTTAAACAACTTGCAACTTTAAGAAAGAAGTGACACAAAAAATAATTTCCATTTGCAAAAGTTGCAAACCAGCACAATCCACTAGCACCTAGAAAGCTTCATTATGTCCAAGTAATTTATGGAAAGTGCAAGCTAGTTCAAGCGTTGCACCTGTAACACCATTAATGGGAGATATCTACTTTTCAAAGAAGCTCTAATAATAACTTTTTTCCACAAACATTGACCAATTTGTGGTCTATGGTTATCTTTTGCATTAATGAGCTAATAAAGAGGCTTGTACAAGGTACAACAAGAATGTGCATTTAAAATATCCAAGAAAACTTATTTTGTGACCTCACATGCAATATTTTCCACCCAAGTGAAAAAAATGGAATCAATGCCATAGTGAGAAAATAACGGAGTTCCCTCTCATCACACATGTGATTGCAAAAACCAAAGTAGCATGAAGATGTTGACACAACCAATGTGGTGTAACAAACAATAGCTAGTTGGCTTGACAAATTTAAATGCCTAGCTACTGTAAGTAATCACACCATGAGGCCAAGAACTCATCACTAAGGCAAGTGAATTGGAATTAGAAATCAAACTGTACTAAAAAAAAATGCATAGTCCATACAACAAAAATTAATCTCCTTGTATATGAATTGTCAATTAATGGATGCTATTTTGCAGTTATGACATGTCTATACAAGTCAATAAAACACGACTGTGACCAAAATGAAAACCTACCACTCATAAACCAAGCAAAGAAGGAACATTACCAGGAATGGAATGGGATTCAAAACTAATAAATAGCTTAAAAAATTTCTATGAGATGAATATGCAGTAAAAAATTATTTGACCAAAGATCCATTAAGAGTTTCTACTTGGAGTACATTGGTAGCCATGCAAAAGTCATTTATATCAAGTAGAATAAGCACAAATTGCAAGAACTACCCATTAGTTTGTTAGCTTTGGATAGTTGTCTGTCCATATGTGATTAATTAGTAAATAATTATTTTACTAACTAATTAGTTAGAGTAGGGACAATTATTTGTTAAATAATTGACCACTTTTAGAAGCAACTAGAAACCAACTTGGTTAGGGTTGTTAAGTTGTTTTTAATCTCAGCTGTTGATTATGAATTGATATTGGCTGTTGGTTTACCAACGAGAGTAGTATAAAAGGAGGTCTAAGGGTATTTGGAAAACACTTCTTGGAGAGAATTTGCAGTGTTAGGAAATATATTTGCAGTGATAGCAAACAAGTCTTGCAGTGTTAGCAAGGGGCGCAGTGATAGTACTAGGGATAGCAGTGGAGGAATATCAGCAGGAGGAATTGGGAGATTGTCTGAGTTCTACCAGTGAGAGGCAAGGAATTTTGTATCTCTTAATTTTTTGAAGTTAATATATTTCTCATCTGTAGTACTAGTTTTCCCTTCGGGGTTTTTCCAGGGACAATTGTCCGAAAATATTCTGTTGATTGTGTTGCGCATTTCTTTTCGTGTATTTTATTAGTGAAGTTGCAGTTGTGTTATTTTTCAATATTAGCAGTGAATTTATTTTTGGTAGTTAAATAATCTTTATAAGATAGGGGATTAATAATCAATGATTGCAATAGAATTTTCACATGGTATCAAAGCTAAATTGAGCGTAGAAAAGGTTTACCCTAGGAAGGAAAGAAATTAAGGGTTTATAAAACCTATTTTGACCTCTATCAAGTTATTCCTTTATTTCTTTGAGATGGCTATAGCTGGTTTGAGAGATCAGGACAGATTGGATGGTGCCTCAAATTTTGGTGTCTGGAAAGCTAGAATTTATTTATTGCTGGAAGAGAATGGTATCAAGGAGTATGTTACCACTATTGTAGTTGTACCCTTAGATGCAACATAGCTCACAGCATACAAGAAGGATGATGCCAAGGCGAGGAGGATAATCCTTGATCGTGTCAAGGATCATATTGTTCCACATATTGTGGAGTTAGATACTGCAAAGAAGATGTGGGATGCCATTCTGAATCTGTACCAGAATGCTACCACCAACCGGAAGATGATTCTCAGAGAAAATTTGAAAAATACCCAGATGAATAAGGGAGAAGACGTCATAAGTTACCTCATCAGGCTTAGACTTGTCAAATATGAGTTAGTAGCTATTGGAGATAGCCCCAGTGATGAAGAGCTAGTCAGAATAGCCCTAAATGGGTTTACTGAATAGTGGGATGTCTTTGTTCAAGTTGTCAGTGGATGAGACACCTTACCAAGTTGGGATTGACTATGGAGTGATTTCACTCAGGAGGAGTTTAGACTTAGTCTTGTCAATGGAGCCAACAACAAGAGTCAGAAAAGTGAGGTAACAAGAAAAGATTTCCCTAGTGGGAAAGGGAAAATCAAAGAAGGGGTCTAGCAAAGGATCAAGCTCACAAGGTGAGAAGAAGAAGAAGGACCTATCTAAGGTCAAGTGCTTTGGTTGTCACAAGTTTGGCCATTATGTCAGTGATTGCCCAGAGAAGAAGAAGAATGAAAATAAGAGAAAGAAGTAGGTGGCAGCTTCAGCAAGTGCAGATGAGCTCTCTAGTAGATTGGAAGATGAGTTCGCACTCATAGCTTGTATGGTTAGCTCAACCTCATAGAGTGTTTGGTATATAGACAATGGGGCATCATTTCATATGACAAGAGTTAGAGAGTACTTCTCTAGTTACAAGGAGGAGAACACAAGTACCCAGATTACTATGGGAAACTTCTCCAAACTCAACTCAGTTGGGAAAGGGACTGTTCAGTTTCAAAGGGAGAATGGGAAGATTATTCCCCTTCGTGATGTGTTGCATGTTTTAGGCTTAGGTATGATTCTAATTTTTGTATCTATTCTTTACGATAGAGGGTATAATGTTCTTTTTAGAGGGACACATGTGTTGATCAAGCACAAGGATTGGAAATCACCTGTATCTATTGGAGTTAGGAGCGGTCACCTTTATAGATTGCAGTTTGATACTCCTAAGGCAGTCATGAGCAGTAGTAACCCTAGGGATCTTGGAGAGCTATGGCATAGGAAGATGGGCCATATACATCATGGAGCACTTAAATTGCTTCGTGAGACAGTGACAGGTGTTCCTGAGGTGAGCACAGAGCATGCCGATGTATGTAAGGGATGTGTGTTGGGGAATTTTACAAAAGCATCTTTTCCAAGGAGTGACACCAGATCTAAGGGTGTTCTTAATCTAGTACATTTAGATGTAGGTGGACCAATGTCAATGAAGTATCGTAGAGGATATGAGTACTATGTTACTTTTATTGATGATTTCTCTAGGAAGACCTGGATATACCTCTTGAAGACCAAGGATGAGGTTTTCAATCACTTCCAAGAGTCCAAGGCTCTTGTGGAGAACTCAACAAGAAGGAAGATAAAGGTTCTAAGGTCAGAGAATGGAGGCGAGTACAAAGGAAATGAATTCCAAGAGTTTTCTACCAGAGAAGGAATCAAGAGAAAGTGGGCAGTTCCTTACAATCCACAATAGAATGGAGTTGCAAAGAGGAAGAACTGGTCTATATCAAAGATAGCAAGGACTAAGCTACATGACTAGGATATGCCCTGGGACTTATGGGAAAAGGCATGTAGTATAGCAGTGTACATATATAATAGGATTCCACATAAGGTACTAGGTAAGATGACACCAGAGGAGGCTTTCATAGGGAAGAAGCTAGATGTCAATCACCTCAGGATATTTGGAAGTTTGGCATATTGCCATATTCTAGGTGATACATGTACAAAGTTAGATCAGACTGTAGAGAGGGGGTACTTTGTTGGGTACAGTGAAACCTCAAAGGCATATCAGATATTTATTCTAGGGACTAAGAGGATTATAGTCAGACGTGATGTCAAGTTCATGGAGGACAAGGCATTTAGGAGGTCTAGAGATTTGCAAGTAGAAGATCAGAGTGAGCAACCGACTGAAGCTCTAGGGGTAGCTCAATCGAGTCAAGGGTAGCAAAGCTCAAGTACAGTTACTAGTACTAGCATAGACTCAGGTGGTGAGAGTTTGAAGAGTATGGAGCAACTGGTGTAGCTAGATATGCATCTAGAAGATACATGGAGGTTGATATTTTATCCCCTATAGTTGGCAGCAGGAACCACGAGGTTCAACAAAGGGATACTCAGGAGTTTGTTGGAGCTCCTAGAAGGAGTACAAGAGAAAGGAGACAACCAGCCAAGTTCAATGACTATGTGGCTTTAGTCAGCCAGTTGGTAGATAGTGAGCCTTCTAGTTATCAGGAGGCTGCACAGCGTCAGGTGTGGTGAGATGAGATGGTTGAGGAATATACCTCAATAATGTAGAATGATGTGTGGGAGGTAGTGCCTAGACCAATAGATAGGGCAGTGGTTGGATCACGTTGGATCTATAAGATCAAGCACGGTGCAGATGGTAGCATCGAGAAATACAAGGCAAGGTTCATGGCAAAGGGGTTCTCTCAGAAGGAGGGAATAGACTATGAGGAGACATTTGCTCATGTGGCTAGGTATACTTCTATACGAGATGTGATCTCATTTGTAGCACAGATGGGATGGAAAATCCATCAAATGGATGTCAAGACAAAATTCCTCAATGGTGAGTTGAAGGAGGAGGTATACATAGAGAAACCAAAAGGCTTTGTAGCACAGAGTAAAGAGACCCACATGTGTAGATTGAAGAGAGCTTTATATGGACTCAAGCAGGCTCCCAAAGCATGGTATGAGTGCATTGATACTTACTTACAGGAAATGGGCTTTTTGAAGATTGAGGTAGATGCTAACCTCTACTACTTGGTGGTTGGGGGTGAGGTTCTCATTCTTGTTCTATATGTGGATGACTTGTTTCTAACAGGTTCACTAGGGCTCATAGAGGATTGCAAGAGGGACCTTGCAGCAGAGTTTGAGATGAAGGATTTGGGACTTATGCACCACTTTCTAGGCATGGAGGTGTGGCAGATAGATGGAGAAATTTTCCTTGGGCAAGGGAAATATTGCATTGAAATCTTGAAGAGATTTGGGATGGAGGATTGCAAAGCCATGTCTACACCCATGATCATGAATTGGAGGAAGGTAGATACATCTAAGAAGAAGGATGTAGATCCTAGCTTATACAAGTAGTTGATTGGTTCACAAATGTATTTGGTCAACACTAGGCTAGATATAGCCTTTGCAGTTAACTCTCTTAGTCAGTTCATGGTGGAGCCAAAGGGAGTGCATTAGACAATAGCAAAGTATGTGGTGTTTTATTTGCATGGTACAGTTGAGTATGGGATTAGATATGTTTGAGGTCAAGGTATCAAGTTGATAGGCTATACTGATGTAGATTGGGCAGGTAGTACAATAGACAATAGGAGCACTTCAGGGTGTTCATGTTTCAGTTTAGGATTGGGAGTTGTCTCTTGGTTCAACAGGAAGTAGAAGTCTGTGGCTTTGAGTTCTATAGAATCAGAATACATAGCAGTTGGCATGGCGACGTGTGAAGCTATATGGCTTTGAAAGTTTCTAGTAGCCTTGTTTGGTCAGAGAGTTATGACTACAATGATACATTATGACAATCAGAGTTGCATCAAGTTGTCTGAGAATCTAGTGTTTCATGATAGGTCTAAACATATAGACATCAGGTATCACTTCATCAGGGATTGTGTATAAGGGGGGTTGTTCAGCTATAATACATACCTACAAAGGAGCAGGCAGTAGACATTTTCACAAAGGCATTGGGGAAGGAAAAATTCATCTTCTTCAGAGATAAGTTGGGTGTCATGTAGAACAGCTTCCTCACTAAGAGGGAGTGTTAGTTTGTTAGCTTTGGGCAGCTGTTTGTCCAAATGTGATTAATTAGTAAATAATTGTTTTACTAACTAATTAGTTAGAGTAGGGACAATTATTTGTTAAATAATTGACCACTTTTAGAAACAACTAGAAACCAACTTGGTTAGGGTTGCTAAGTTGTTTTTAATCTCAGCCGTCGATTGTGAATCGATATTGGCTGTTGGTTTACCAATGAGAGTAGTATAAAAGGAGGTCTAGGGGCATTTGGAAAACACATCGTAGAGAATATTTACACTATTAGAAAATGTGTTTGCAGTGATAGAAAACAAGTCTTGCAGTGTTATCAAAGGGCACAGTGATAGTGCTAGGGATAACAGTGGAGGAATATCAGCAAGAGGAATTGGGAGATTGTCTGAGTTCTACTAGTGAGAGGCAAGGAATTTTGTATCTCTTAATTTTCTGAAGTTAATATATTTCTCATCTGCAGTACTAGTTTTCGCTTCGGGGTTTTTCCAGGGACAATTGTCCAAAAATATTGTGTTGATTGTGTTGTGCATTTCTTTCCGCGTATTTTATTAGTGAAGTTGTAGTTGTGTTAGTTTTCAATATTAGCTGTGAATTTATTTTTGGCGGTTAAATAATCTTTATAAGATAGGAGATTAATAATCAATGACTGCAATAGAATTTTCACACCACCAAGTTCAATAAAGGCATTGACAATGTGAAAAGAGAGCCAAGAAATAAATCCTCCATTGGCTAGGAAGTATCGATTTGGTGTTAAGATATGTGCTAGTCAATGAAGCATATCGTAGATCCATGGGCTTCAACTTACAAGCCACCCACCATAATGAGAGCATTCCCAATATTTTCTACTCATGAAAGTTTACCATGAGCTGCAAAGGCCACCAGCTTCAATAAGGACAATTAATAAAATGTTAATGCATAATAACCACTCCCATCCATACAAATAAAAGAGACAACCATCCACAGTCCATAAATCATTATAGAATGTGGCAGCGATAATACATAGCTAAGTCAAGCCCAAATAGGCCAACCAAATGTGAAGGAAAGATGACTCACACATCCACTAGAGCATACAAGTTCAAAGCCAAATTGGGGCTATATAAAATGTAAAGCCAAACAAAAAAATTTGGATCTACAAAGAAACTATGTTTTCTAAAGTGAATAGGCTAAAGGATGTAGGCTATATGTTCTCCAAAACCATAGAGTGTATGATTCATAGCCAAGGAAGCTTATTAGATGGGCTCTTTAAATCTAGATAAAAAGACTAAAGAAACAACACAAACTAAATCCAAGGGTGTAGAGAAGGTATATTTATTATCAAAACATAGATTAGAAATACAATAGTAAACTAAGAAAATGTGAGAGTGTTGGCTCTAATACTATGTTGTGACAGAATATACTATATCTACAACCAAGTCCACATACATCCACCAGAAGAGAGAAGTAATCAACACAAGATTGTATTGAAATGAGGTGAGTATAAAGATACAAAGACTCTACTTAAATAGAGAAGAGGATATATAAATAAAGGATAGGGTTGAGACAAGTGTCTCAACCTAGAGGTAGTAGAGTTATGATATAACTTGACAATATCCTTTATGACAGGTTAGACTCCAAATAGGACTCAATATTATATATCTACCTCATTTAATGATTTTACCTAATAAAACTTAAGGAAATAGTAAAATGGTTAAATAATATTTACTCCAACATTCTATAGCCTATTTATAGTAGCTGCAAATATTGAAATCATAAGTACACTTTGCCATATTTTCATATGGTAATTATACACACACTGAGTATAAAGTGCCAAAATCATCATTTGGGGAGAGGGGGTTCTTTGATTGAGCTATTTGGGGGGGGGGGGGTGTCTTGCATGATTACAAATGTTTGTCTCTTGTGACCTTTCATTCTTCCATAATGGGTTCTCCTAGGTTTCCTCATTTAAATCCACATAAATATAATTCTTGGAAAATTGATGCATGGAGTAAGTTAGAGGAAAAAAGGATTAACTCATTATATTGATGGAACTATTGTTGTACAATATTATTGTAAACTAATCCTAATGCTCAAATGGATTGGATCACTAAAAAGACTATGGATCTTGGAACTTTGAAGAACCGTGTATAAAAGGATCTCATTTTCACATTAAAAAGTGTAAGATGGTTAAAGAGGCTTTGGATAAATTTGGTCAATTATATGGTCAAGTTGAAGATTTTAGGTTCTATCAGCTTGATATAATGGTAGATCATTATGTTGGATTTCAAGGATTTTGATACAATCCAAGACCATGTCACTAAAGAAAATGAGCTAAAAGAAAACATCAAGGATTTTGGGATTGACAAGAAAGATGTACAGTTGAGACATAGATCATTGGTCAAGCTTCCATCAAAGAATGCAATATTATTTCTATCTTCCAAAACAATTAGTTGAAAATGTGTAGTTTATTTAATACACCATCATTTGATTCCTTAACATAAATATTAATGTTAGAATAGTGAAAGTTGATTAGCATGAGGATTCTTAAGTCATCCAAGTCACAAGATTTGGTGGCTAATCCTTGGAATCAAAGAAAAGGTTCCCAAAAGAAGCAGAAATATGAAAAGCCAAAAAAAGAGCAAGAGAAATCACAATAATCCTCTCTACAACTAGGAAATTCTTCATCATCTCATAAGGAGGAATCATCTAAGAGAGAGAAGCCTACTTGTGGATATTTCAAGAAGGATGGATGTGAAAAACACTATTTTTATAAGAAGGATATTAACGAATTGAAGAATCTCCTTGAGATGAATAGAATCAATTTTCCCTAAAGAATTCATAGTTTAGCCTCTTCTTCATAATAAATAGAATTTGATAAAGAAAAATGTCACACTTATGGGATAGCTAAGAACAAAGGACATACTCTTTCTGCTACTATAGGTCATTATTTAGGGAGATGGCTTCTAGATTTAAGATTTTCGCATCACATAGAATCTTCGTAGTCAATTTTACCCTCATTTAAGCCTTCCAAAATACCACTAATTTTGATGGGAAATCATATACATAATTATGATTAAAAAATGTTTGATTGATATTGGGGATGACATCTTCAATAATGTGTTGTGTCTACCTCACTTAACCAATAATCTTCTTTCCATCTATAAAATAACTAACAATGAAACAAGGTTTAGATGATGGATTTCACTTGTGATTCATTTGTTATTAGAGACTTGGAAAGTTGAGCTATCATTGCTACTAGGGTGGAAAATCATGCATCTTGGTCATACTCTTTTGTAGAAGATAATATGGCACTTCTAATGTTGATTCAAACATTGCTGAGAAGTTTCACTACTTGAACTTGGGTATTCTAACATGCGAACATGTTCTTTAGCCTCCAATTACACATCCTCCTATTAGGACATCATCTAATGTTTTTCTTGATGATTTTTGTATTTATACAATTTTGGCTCCTTGGGATTTAGCCCAACATGATATACATTGTATTTGAGAAATAGTTCCTTAGGATGACTACTTTACATGTTTATTGAAGAATTTTTTGGAGTCATTATCTTATAGATTTAGGAGAAACTATTGATGATATTCATCTTCTCCTTTATAAATATGACCCTTCTTCAATTTTTGTAAGGGAATACTTCAACCCTCTTCTTCACTCTCTACATGATCAGAATTCACAGTTTAACATGATTGTTGACACCTTGAACCAATAGTTGGAGGTTTCTAAATATTTTTAGAGGATATACTTGAGTCTCTAAATATTGTTCTACATTCATCTCCACTATATCCTAGTTTATCTTTGTACTACTCTGGCCTAGTACACAAGATTTGGACATGGGAAAATATTTTTCATCAACATGGGGACACTTGAGAAGTTTCAGAGACTTTATAAGTCTTGAGGTTTTTCCTTACATAAGAGAAACTTCTGTCATAAACTTTTAATTTTGTTTCTTCCTACATGGAGGAACATTTTTCAATGATAGTGGATCATATTCTACATCTATCTTAGATCATCTACCATTGGTGTACATTCTACATTGAAAGGGGTGCATTTTGTCTCTCTTATTCTCTTTTATAGGTCTGACTTTATTTTCACTGGGAGTTTTTCCCTTCTCATTCTTCTTTGAGATTTCCTTTTTATTCATTACTCTTAAGAGGGTGTTTTTTCACTTTGGTTTTTCACCTATTCTCCATTTGTGAGAGATTGTATTCCATTTTATACATGGTTACCTAACATGACCTAGTAGACATGACCCATCTTGCATTGTTAGTATGAGTTTGCATTCACCTAAGTTTCCCTTAATGGGGTTTGAGTGTTGGTGTAATTAATTCCTCACCTAATTACACTTTACATAAGCTTACTTAGCATAGCTCATAACATAATAGTTCACATGTGTGACACTCAAGAAGATAAAAATTTAGTTTCACATCATGTAAGATAAATTCTACTTTATGTGGTGACAATAGCTATCACATTCCACTTTACTTATTGTCTCAACCTTTAGCACACTTAAGACTTTATCATCCTCCACATTGTTTCACATGTTTGTAGATACTTCATTGTGCAATGGATGATGAGCCACCTTTGGTGGACATGTGATCTTACCTTCTTTGGCTGATAAGTTATCTCGTCATCATCATGTTCACTTGCTCTCTTGCTTATATAAGTAGGCACATCTACATTGTACTTAGTTCAGTGCATCAATTCAATTATTGCATCATTAATGAGAATATACTTTAGTCTTGTCCATTTTATGTCTCTTTCTTTTGTGTTATTCATTGACCTCTTTATCTTGGGTTGTTTCTATTGTAAAATTATTACAATGTAAAATGTTAGAGAAAGAAATAGAAAATCATACCTAATTAAATAAAATATAATATATTGAGATTTGGATTCCTATTGTACAAGTAGGTGGATTTTTTCCAAAATATACAGATGTGGTATTCATATTTGCAAAATGATAATGTAATGATTTTGGATCTCTTCAACTTGATCTAGAATTATTTATTGTATAGGTTTCCATGAAGAGAATTAAATGGTGGAGATCTAATTAGGCATAAATGGTTCAAGTTTTGTCAATGGGGTACTTAACACATGAATGAAGAGTGGAGAAAAATAGAGCATTGTTAAATTGAAAATTGAGTTTTGAGTGATCGTGAAAAATTTGTTATGAGATTAGTGGGACAAAAAAAATACTTTTATTGTTATTTTTTGAATTTATTGTACCCAAGTAAACATTTCCTACAATAGCAACACAAATAAAAATACTATTTGAAGTTATAAACATATTATAATGTGGTGCATTGATAGATCTTGGAAACATGTGATCAAAAGATTGAGCGATATATTTTAAAGCACGTAAATTAATAATTGAACCAACATCTAAATTTGCAAGAGGAGTAACCAATGCATGACCTTATTGTTTCGATTCTCTATTAGTGAATCATGTTTTCGTAGTGTGTAAAAGATCCTCATGATTAGTGGAACAAGAGTTTGAACTAGAATATTAATAAGGAATGAAAATATGATACTTCTTAAGATGTTCTTTCAATCCATGAATTTTCTTTTTATAATAGGCTTGTTCATTATGCTCAAACACTTTCAAAAAAAGGTACACTTAGATTTTTTCTTCTCTGATTTAACCTCCTTAGTAGAGGTGGTGCAAGTCTCACTAGATTCTTTCTTAGGCCTCTTCTTTTTCTTCCCTATATCTGGGGTGGTGAGGCTTATTATTTTTCTTCTCTTTTCCGTTAGGTGGTGTATAAATCTTGAAATTTTATTGATTTCTCTAAATACCTTTGCAAAGTTTGAATTCAAACAATTCCTTAACTTGGCACAAAGTTAATCTCATCTTGATCGATTGGCACTTTAGCACCTCATACTTCAAAGATAAATACCATTGCAAGGTTAGAATTTCAACCATTCCATAACTTGGCATAAAACTAATACCATCTTAATTCCCTCGCTCTTTAGTGCCTTAGACCTCAAAAAAATTACTAACCCTTTCTAGGCATAACTTTTAGCTATTCATTAATTGGGTACCTTATTAATACAAACCCTAGACATCTAAAACTCTATCGATTGTTGTTATTATCCTTGGGAGTCAATTTTTTTTTATCATTCCTTAATTTTGTACAATGTTTTGCTCCTTCCAAAACTCTAATCTCAATATCTTTATGGATTTTTCTTTGCAAAATTTTTATTGTCAACCTTCCCATCCTAGAACTACAAAGCTTTACATCATATAATTAAATTTTATTATAAAAAATAAAAAATAGAATAATTATACATTTATACGTGATAGTTTCATATAAAGAAAAATCCACTTTAACTTCTTAATTATATCATATAGTTATAAAACTCTTTCATTCTTATAGTAGTAACATATATTTGTCTATTGTTCATTACTTTGTAGAATATTTATACTTTGATAATTTATTGTAAAATATTCTCATTTTATTAATTCAAAAACTTTAGATTAACAAATCATTCAACTCTCAAGAATTATTGCTTTGAATTTTTTCAAAGTTTTATTTGGACATTCTCATCTCACATCTTTATTTTACATAATTCATTTTCATTATAAAAATAATAAAATATTTACACTAAAAGAAGAATTCACTTTAACTTTCTTATCTATATATCCAAACTATTTTATTTATTTAATATCATATATTTGTGTATTATTCATTACTTTGTGAAATATGTATGCCTTGATAATTTAATGTAAAAATATTTTTTTAAGATTTAAGAATAATAATATATTTAACTCCTACGAATCAAAATTTTAAGAGTGTCCACGGTAAAAACCAGATATTTTAACCCTTTAGACTTTATTTATTCTATGAAAATTGTGTATCTTTACGAAGAAAATCTTTTCAAGGTTTGAGATGCATTTTCGTAATGACGTAGTATAATTGGTACTAGCTACGCTCTACCACTCGTGCAACGGAATGATTCTCCAAAAATACATCTTCTTCAACCATTTTCATGGAAAGCGTAGCAAAGTTGTACTTCTCCAAACTTGAAACGCACACTGAATACACAATCTGGTTTACCACCATCCTAAAAATTCAAGCGGCGGACTGTTCCCTGCCTCTGTGGAATTCCATGTTCCCTCCACTAATGAGTATCAAGATTGAATTCTGTCCTTTTTAGACATATGTCATCAATATGACATTAAACGATCTCCATTAATGAAAAGCAAACTACTTGAGTATAGTATAAATTAATAATATACCGGGAGCTCATGACCTAGAAAGATGTATGGAATAACTCGAAAAGACCAGACTCGGCGTACTATTTCGTAACTTCCATAAAACTCATGTAACTAGAGATTTTTTATTTTAAATTGGCAGATTGTGCAATTTCATAAGCTATTTTGATTTGTTTGTAAGGGTTTAAACATGACATAAACAAGCAGCAAAATTGTTTCACACTCTTTCGCCCCGTAAAGATCATGACATGAGAATCTTATATTAATGTTTGACTAAGTGCATAGAAAATTATTTCTAGCTGCAAGCCTTTAATTTTGTTTTTAGCATGTAGGGCTGGTCTGTATGCATGCAATTATATTCTTTCCCCACAATAATTTGAATCACAGCCGCCTTAAATGACCATTCTTTCGCTATTTTATGTTGGTCTATGCGGTGAAGTGAGTCCCAACTCAAAAGTTAATGAATTCTATAATATTTCAATTGGAAATAGAGAGGAAAAAACATACACTAAAATCAAATGCGATATGAAGATTCTCTCCGCTTTATGAATCACAAACCTCACTAAAATCTGCATGCGGAAACTTCTTCTCCTCCTGGAAAGAATATTACTATAGAGCGATTAAAGTATTAAACTATATTTATGCTCGGTTCGCATGAGAATCTGGTACAGCTAAATAACACCGATGGTGGCAAAGTAGTCTTATTTAATTACTTTTCCCAAGTGAACCGTCAACAATGGTTTCAGTGATTTTGGATTCAAATATGCCAGCAGGAATCGAATAATATTTATGACTGGGACGAGAAAACACGGCTAAAATGGTGTACAGATGAGCATTGATTCTTTTATTTTGTATATATTGCGTGGGAGATACAATGTTTGATTGTCTTGAACCTTCTCTACTTGTCTGACTTTTAACTCCTGGTCTCTCTTAAGTAGTTTTTTGTGGGATCCTCGTTACACTAGCATCTCTCTTTGCTTACAACTGATCAATTGCGAGCAGAAGAAAGGGGCAGACAAGTTGTCAAAGAGAGACTTGTTATTGAAGATCAGCTCTAAACATGGCCGGCAAGTGGTTTTCCAAAGTGGTATTGGGAAAGAGTTCGAAGAAGAACAAAGATGAGAAGCCGAAACAAGTAAGGCAATTTGAGTCTCGGGTATCTCAATCATTAGTTCATTCAGTTAACGATGACTTTGCATCTTCGCAATACAACAATTGCATGCGCAAGGAGGATGCAGATGTGGATAAGGCTACGGATGTTTTCATCCATAAGTTTCATAGGAATCTGAAATTGCAGAAATCACCGTCTGAGTCTCAATACGAAGGATACCTTGCAAGAGCTACGTGAGGTATATTTGTGGATCCATATTCATCACTTGTTGTAGTTTTACTACAGTAGTTCATCATATTAACGAATCCATTGTCATCACTTATGACCGTTTTAGTATATTTGTTCATCATATATGCTTCCCAGCTTAGATTGTAGCTTTTGAAGAAATATATGGATAGTCTCAGTTTTAGACTGCACTATTTTTCGTGGTTACTACTTCTGCAAGTTGCAATTGTACTTTATATGTGAATGTTCTGATTTAAGTAAATAATTCGATTCTTGCACCTTAAACAAGGTATATAAATGTTCCCATACTATTCCTGAAGGAAAGAACGGAAGTAGCAAGCGTCAGAAAGCATACGTGCTATATATGGAGTTTATTGACATCATAATGTATTAATCATATTTGGAAGGAAAAAAATCATGATTATTAATAATAATGTTCTATGGAAGTAAAAAGCACAAAGTTAATAGATATATTAGTTAGCGGAATCCTTTCTCAGGACAAGCCAGGCCTGTCGATTTTGTTTGGGATAAAGTACTAAAGCATCGGATTTACATATAACTAATTCACTTAAAATATAAAGAAATGATCATTCTACTCCTAAAGGCCTTCGATTGCGGTATTGATGTATACATTAACATCTAATTTGTTAATCATTTTATTAGAGTGAACTTGTATAAGAAAAAGTTAAAAAGAAGTCCAGCATTTATGTAGAAAGAGGGATTACAGAGTAATACTCTTCATTATATGGCTAAGAAGGAAGCAGCAAATTACAAGTATAAAAATGGATATTTTAAACATATATGTTTTTTTTTCTTTATGTTCTTAAATTTGATAATATTTAATAGGATAGTATTCTTTCGTGTAATTGTGTAACGTTTATGTATTAACATTTTATACCACATTTTATGATTTATAATCAAGATGAAGAGTGAGAAATATTATAAATGAAAACATGCTATATGCAACTAAAAACAACATATGAAAACTCCTATAAGTACCTACATTGTATATTATACAATAATTGTTAAAGTTACCTTTGAATTTTTAAATCAAGAGGAATATGTGATATCTAACACTAGGGACAATGATATGCCTAAGTTTGAATATCTCTTTTAGAACTAGCATACACATATTAAAGAGGTTGAGCAAAAACATATAGCTACTGGTGACAATCAACTTGTTTTTCAAAATTACAATATGCTAGATATCAAATATTTATGTTTAATTTGCAAGTGCAAGAGATTCCTTGTGCAGATCAATATGTTAATGTGGTATATTATTTTAATGAAGTATATGACATTTTACTTTTACTCCAGTACATTTGAGGAGGTAAATTGGTAGAACTTTAATATACCTTTTCATAGTTGGATAAGAGCTTTGGGTTCTTCACATATCAGTCTTACTCTTTTCTATTGATTTGACATAGATATAATCTTGTTTGAACCCAATCTATAACATAAGGTGTTTATTAGAGGGAATCTCACTTTGTTTTGAGTGAAAGCAATCTACTCAAACACAAGATCTAATTTTCAATCTAATTTTCAAGATCTAATTAGAATTAGAGGGAATTCTAATTCTCGCCTGACAAGTCTGCCTATTTCACGCTTTAAAGTTCAATCTTCCGTTACAAGTTAAAGAAATGGTACAGAAAGCTGTTTTTGAAAAGTTGATTTTCTTTGACTATTTAGAGTCTGCTTGCTCGCGCCAACCTGGATGCATACATTCTTGTCCCTCTCTATATAAAAAATAATTTGAATTTGAACCGCCTTAAAAGACCATTCTTTTCTTATTATATTTTTCTTTACGTAGCAGAGAGAATCGGGTACAGCTATGTAGCACAGATAGTGGCAAAGTAGGCTCTTAAAATAGTTCTCAAATGTGTGATTCAATCGTCGACAAAGGTTTCAGCGATTTGGGGTTTAAATTGGATGGCAGTAATGGAATAATATCTTTAAAAAGATACGAACATACGAGCATTGAATTAAACTTTTATCTTTGTTTGAATTTTTTTGTGGGATCCTCTTCATAGAATCGTCTCTCTGCAATATTTTGATGTGGGTTGTTTGTATAAACTGATAAATTGAGGATTGAGGAGAGTGGCGGACAAAGGTTTTTTTTTCAATAAATAATATATGTTTTCTTTATGGAGGTGATTGACTTCACAATATGCTAAGTTATTCCAAAATCAAAGCCTGTAATTTAGAATAATGAATAGTAATTAGCCGATGGGCTTTCCTAAGTGGGAAAGCCTTCGACTAGAAAAGTGTCTCATATTACTGTAGAAGCTGAGAAAAGTGTCTCATATTACTGTAGAAGCCGGGAAAGTTCAACTTTCGTGCCACTTTTTTCATTCCTGGAAATTCTTTAGAACACGTGCATATTTTCTGCTGTGGACGTTTTGTGTAGTGGTGGTCACCATTGGCATGGTTGGTTTAAAATCTAGGTGGAAGAGTCCAAGCCTGTTGTAAACCCAAAAACTAAACAGAACTCCTCTTTATGGAAAAAAGTCTAGATTTGTTCCACACAAAGCCAAAGATTTTGGGGAAGGCGGTGTATTTACTGAAATCCATGTTAAGCCCTCTCGACATGGGGTGAAAGGAGGAAAAGAAAAATCCATGTTTTCGAAGATCGTTCCACAGTAGTCATCTACGACTATGCATATAAAACAGATGCCTTCGTAGCAGCAGGTAGTGTTTTCCTCTGGTGCAAAAGAGAGAATAATTAAAATGGTTCCAAAAAATTCCACTGGAGCCACCGGAGTTTAAGCATATAGGGTTCCCAAAATGTTAGGGTCACCCCTACGTCTGTTAAGCACTTGCTACCCCACTTTGTGACCACATTTCTTTGAGGCATTTTATGAAATAGTTCAAGTGCCTTGTCTGTTCTCCCACATATTTCATATGTGTCTACCACGGAAATGTCAACTGCAACATCAGACAAAATTCCTCTATTATTTATGCTTTTATAGATATGTGTACCCTATTCCAAAATTCCCATCTTGGTTTGTAGACGGGGAGGATGCTAACAAAGGTTGTAGAATTTGGCTTTCCACCTACCAATTGCATTTCTCTGTTCCGTGGAAAACTGAGGCTAATATAAATACTCTTAAATTCTCCAACTTCTACTTCAGAGTCCAACAATATATTACTTTTCACTAGAGAATATTATCCTTGCAGATTTTCTTTTTTTATTAAAGGAACTTAGTCCATCCCGTTTATGTGTTTTGAGCTGGCTATTAATGCCTTGCAATTTCTAGAATAGGGGATGGAACATGTATATGCATGGATTACACAATGATTTTTCTTTTTCTCTAACTAGAAACTGCCACAAACAGTTTGTAGGGTTACGGATCATAGAGTGTTTTCTCATTATTCACAGAAATCCTTTTGTACATTTGCCATCTGGATGTCCAGTATGCTGGATTCAGTGAACATTTTAAATTTTTAAGAAAATGCAATTGGCGGGCAAAAATCAAATTTTGTGTCCTCCAGTGCCTGAAAAGACAAAGTATAAGCATCCATCAAAGTTATGAACAGAAACTATAGTTAATTACTACAGTAGATGTGCATAAAAGGAACGTGAACTGTTTGACAAAATTCTTCAAAGAAATGCAGTCTTATGGAAACACTTAGAGAGCACAAGAACTATTTAACAAAATTCCTCAATGAAATACAGTCCTATGGAAATGGAGAACAAGCAGATTTTGCAAGAATTCCTCAAAAGTATGTTTCAATCTTAGTGTGTGAAATCCAATAGCAATATTGGTGTGTTAAAACACACATTAACAAACATCAATATGGATTTTGTATCAATGTTTTCTAAAAACACAAAGAGGTTATGGTTTTATATTTGTGGATGTGAATAGGTTTGTACGTTTTGTTTCATGTGAGAGAATACATACAGTTGACTTCACATAAAATATATTCTTCTCGAGATGCTTACTTTATAAATGGATCTAATACTAATTTGGTTACGCCTTTCTCTGTCCGATCTTTGCTTCAAAGTTGTCAATTTAAACGAGGTTTGATTAAAGAGTTCATATGACACTTATGATTCAACAAATTCCTAAAAGTTATTTATAAAAACTATAGAATCTTTATCAAATTACACATATCAAAAGATTGAAGTGAGAAAATTCAAACATTTATCTTTTTAAAACATTCTTATAGATTTAGGTTAAGATGATTCATGGTTTCTATCTATATCTCCACATTTTGCATACATGTCTACTAGAGCACTAACAACTACAACATATGCCAAAGGTCCTCTATTCTCAATGCTTTAATAAATGGCCATTACCTTGTTTCAAAGCTTCCATTTTAGCAAATGCTGGGAGTATGGTGGCAAATGTAGACTCATAAAATCTTAACATTTTTATATGCACCTATAAAAGCTATGTCTAAATATTTACAAATCAGTTTTAAAATTAAATGACATTCTTTTTACACTAATCTTTTCAAGAATTCTTTTAGAACCCCAAGAAATGCTGCAACATCGTCAATAGCTACAAATTGATGTAGATAGATTATTTGTTTCGACATAACGAAAAATGTTTAAATCTTATGTTGATGAGAATGAGAAGAATTTGATTGTGCATTATTTGTTAAGGAATAGTAAAGTAGTGCAAGAACCCCTATTGTTGTATCCATTGTTTAAACTTATTATTCAAATTAATTTCTTAAATGGTTTATGTGAGTTCAAGAAAAATTCTTAGATGTTCTGTTCATATGATGGTACATTGATTATATACTCATTATCTTTTGAGTAACTTAGAATTTCATGAATTTGTCATGTTTTGTTATAGTTAGGCATTATATGTCAAGTATATCAACTATAATTTTATTTACTGGTTTAACATTTATAGAAATTTGAGTTATCTTTAATTTGATAATAATAAACCTCCTTGTATTTTTTCCATTCTTACTTTAAGAGTACCTTGTGCTGTTTAAAAAAAATATATTTTGAAATCTAATCTTCATTATTATTTTAATATATATTTTTAGTCTTTTTACTTGAAAAAAAAGAAGCAAACAATTTTGTTTAATCATTGTAAAATAGAAAACCTTTCATATATATATATATTTTCTGAAAAACCAAAATTTAAAAACTAGTTGAAATAAGATCTAATGTTCTTCTAAATTATTGCAGAAAATATTTAAGAAGGTTTACACAACTTAAAGAAAAATAGAAACAATTCTCACAATTTTAAATGGTACTTTTTCTAATATCATAATATGTCTTAGGTCCTAATATTACGTTTATTATCAATTGCCACTTATTTGGCTGATTTATATTTTACATAGTTTAAATAGATTAAATTAGCTAACTTGGTGAATTTAAACATATTAGCCAAGTTTTGGATTTCACCAATTTTTTTATATTGGTAGTAGATTCCATGCCCCCGAATCTTACAACTAGTCTTTTTATTTGTGAAATAAAGAACACCAAATACTTTATACGTGTAAAAGTACTCCATGAATGCATATCATCTACGACAAGAATTGAGTCAACCTCATAACCTTGAAGTTTATCAGAATAAGTTAGGTGCTTAAGTTTTGGAAATTTATAGTTGCATTACAATTACCCATATTTATCTTTATAACGTCTTTCTTAAATTTTTGGTACCTATAATTTTTTTAAATATTTTTTCAACTACTTGCAGGGTGTATTCTTGTTTTTCGTAAATAAAACTAATCATATTTTGTTTAAATTTTAAATTTTAAATATTCTAAATATTTTTATTATAATTTATGAATTAAAGTGGAAAATTTTGAAGATTTCTTTTAGCATAAAGGTGAAAAATAACTCTTAGACTTGGTATATAAGTTGTATCATAATATATGTATCAAAAATAATCTTCATAAGAAAAAACATATCAATTAAAAAAGTGATAATTTACTAGAATAACTTATCAGGGTTTGCCATTCAATGGTACAAGACTCGATGTTACAGGCAATCTTTTCTTCTAGCTCCACCCTGGATTCTTCAGTATGGCTAGAAGTGGTTACAATACAGTGAGATATTTCACTTCTTAGGTATTTCTTTAACCTTTTGAGCTTCACTAGTGGATCTCTGGAATGCAACCTTACCCAGAATTGAGAAAAAGATATCATGTACTATATTACCAAGCCTCATTATCTGGCTAGTAAACTCAAGATTTTTTCTAAAGTGTTATCAACCATCCATGTTTATTATTCCTCATGTTGGGCTCCTTCCAATGCCTGTTACATGAAGCTTGAGACATTATTGCATTAATGTTTGTGGGCTTCAGAAGATGATCATCATGACTTTCTCATGCAGGAGCATCCTGGCTGTAAGGGAAATCTTGCAACACCCAAAAATATTTTCTCATTTCTTTTCAATAAGGGCTATTTTGTGCGGAGCTACTATTTTTGAAAATTTACTATTTTTAGTAAGTTTTTTGTTTGATCTCAAAATGCTATATTTTCTTCCCCAGAGATTCACTATAGTTATATGAGTATGCCAATTTAGTTTCAATGCAAGATCAAGTCTAGTTTTGAAGATATTGAAAGTTTTCAGTATTGCCAACAGGGTATAGAACCTTCGAACTCATTTTTGAAGGCTTTAGAGGGCTTGAATGGGGTCAAAACTTCATGTGACTAGAGCTTTCATAGGTTAGATATTGTAGAGAAATTTGTACCATTTTTAAAATGGAATTATAATAGCCAATCAAGTCAATGGGCGATGTGCTATGGTCTCTAAAAGTTACGCTACCTTAAAAAGAAGAAAATGAAATTCCTTCAAAACTTATGTTTGAATTTTGAAAGGTGTTTTGGCCTATTCTAAAGTAACAAAAATGAATAAAAATATCTTAGGGGTAGTCGGCCTCAAAATTTAGGGTTAAAATTTCTAGAACCTTCTTGGGCGGTTAAAATTTCCTATATAATGAAGGCTCATAGGGTTATCTAGGGAAGTTTTCGGGAAGATACACCTGATGGCTTTGGCTTGCATAATATTGTAATGAAAATGCCCATGTGGTTGTGCATGTGGTTGTGCATATAATATTTCTGAATATTAGAATTCTATTTCATTGGAGATAGTAGAAAGCCCATTTCTTGTCCTTACAATTCATTGTTATCCTCAAATCTGTTGTGTGTGTTTTTGTTAATAAGGGGAGTACCCTTCATCAAGTGGTATTAGAGAAGGATTTCTTGAGGGTGTATGCTGATCTCCAAATATAAGGAAATTTGCACTAGGTTTGTGATTGTGGGTTTGAGTGATAGGAGCAAAAAATGCCTCCATGAAGGAACTATACTAGGAGAGTTGTAGGTGTGATAGAAGAGGGTTTTAGAGCCCTCTAGTGACAAGGGAAAGCATTGAAAGAGGAGATGCGTAGAGGAATTAATATTGTGGTTAGAGATGAAAGTAAAGAGGAATTCTAAGAAGGATAAGGTGACCAAGAATCAGCCAAACTACATAGAAATCCTGAGGAGGATAGGTTTTTGAGTGTCATTTCCAACATTGGAAAGAGAGCCTAGATTAAAGTTTGCACATTTTTAGAAAATCTTAAGCCAGATGAAATGATTGACTAGATCAATAATATAGAATAATATTTTGAGTATGAAGATATCAAAGATCTAGATAGGGTAAAATTTGTGAAGGCCAAACTGAAGGGTCATGCAAAAATTTGGTGGCAGGAGAGTTAGTTAGAGAGGAATAGAAGAGGAAAGGAGCAAATTGCAAGATGGGACTGAATGGTGGAGAAATTGAAGAGATAATTTATTCCCATTGATTATGAGCTCAATTTACTGAGGAAAATGGAAGGGTTGAAACAAGCGGGAAGATCTATGCAGGAGTATACAAAAGAGTTCTACTGAGTCCTCACTAGAATAGGTCATGCAAAATATGAGAAGGAAATTTTTTTTTGTTATCTTCATGGGTTAAGGAAAGGTATTAAAGAGGAGATGAGTCTAGTTAGTATGACTGGTATTGAAGAGGCATACAAGTTTTCCTTAAGGGTGGAAGAGAAACTAAACAAGAAGTTTGAAAGAAAGTAAGGTGTAAGATCTAGTAGATGGCCTTATGGAGGCCAAAATGAAGATCATAAAAGGACTAATGAGTCAAGTAGCAGTCTGAATGAAAGGGGATATGGTTTCAATCATTTATGTGATCAAAATAATAGGTATTAGAGAGGAAGAGGAAGATACCAAGGATCTGGAAGAGGAGGTTTTCATGGGGCATTTTTTCATTGTGGAAAAGGTCACTGAGCCTATGAATATCTCTAGCGTAAAGAAAGGATGTATAAGAGGACTAAGGGCCATGCACTAGCTGCATATGAAAATAAATAAGCTTAGTCAGAACACTTAGATAATGCATAGAGAGGAGAAATCATTTTTGTTAGGAGGACCCTGCTAAATGAAGAGAAAGAATTAGATCAGAAGAAGAGCCTATTTCACACTAGGTGCAAGTGTGAGGATAAGTGTTGTGAACTGATTATTGATGGTTGAAGAAATAATAATCTAGTGTTTGAAGAAATGGTCACAAAGTTAAAGCTAAAAAGAAAAAAACACCCTTGTCCATACTAAATTTCCTGGGTGTAGGATGACCACAAGGTCTTGGTCAATGAGTAGTTCTTAGTGAAGTTCAAGATTGGAAGTTATTGAGATAAGCTACTTTACAATATCATACCTATGGATGCATGTCATTTTTTTCTAGGAAGGTCTTGGAATTTCTAAATGCGCACTATACATGATGGTCATGCTAATATTTATTCTTTGACCAAGGATGGAGTCTGACACAAGCTGAAGCCATTGAAAGAAATAGGACAAAAGGTATGTAGTAATGCCAAAATATGTTTAGTTATGGAAGGAATTTTTGAGAAGGCATGGGACATGAGCATATGTATTTTTCTTTAATTTAAAAATATGGTAGAGAGGAAGTAGAAAATGTATCGAAAAAAGTTATAGATTTGTTGGAGAAGTTTCAAGATATTGTATATGATAATGTACCTGATAGATTTCCACTAGTGAGAAAAATTAGTCATCACTTGGACTTGATTCCAGGAGCTAGTTCTTCAAACAAGGCAGCCCATAGGATGACTCTAGCAGAGAGTGAGGAATTGAATTGACAATTATAGGAGTTATTGCATAAGGGATTGATCTGAGATAGTTTGAGTCCATGTGTTGTACCAGCAATATTAGAACAAAAGAAAATGGAGAATGGAAGCTGCATATAGATTCTCAAGATACCAATAAGATCACTATTAATTATAGATTACCTTTACCAAGGATGGATGATAATTTGGATTGTTTTAGTGGAGTTGTATCTTTTATAAAGATATAACTCAAGAGTCAATATCACCAAATTAGGATAAGAGAGGGAGATGAATGGAAGACAACCTTCAAGATAAAGGAGGGCTTGTATGAGTAGTTATTCATGCCTTTTGGGCTAACTAATTCATTGAGAAGATTCATGTGGCTCATGAACGAAGTACTGAAAGAACTTCTAGGTAAGTTTGTCATTTCTTATTTAGATGATATTTTGATATTCAGTAAGACATTGAAATGATATGCAATTCATATTCATAGGGTGTTTGACAAGTTAAGGGAAGAGAAGTTGTTTATAAATTTGAAGAAGTGTAGTTTTTTGAAGGAGTTAGTGTATCTAGATTTGTAGTTTCGGTAGAAGGTCTAACAATAGACCTAGAGAAGGTTAAGTCTATCCTTGAATGGCCTACTCCAAGGATTTTTACTAAGGTAAGATATTTTCATGATTTGGATAGATTTTACAGAAAATTTATTCAAAATTTTAGTAGTATTTGTGCACCATTGACTGAAACAATGAGATGTAATACGAAAGAGTTTAAGTGGACAATAGGGATAGACAAGAGTTTTGAATTGTTAAAAATAAAATTTATAGAACAACCTATTTTAGCTCTTCCAAATTTTAATAAGATATTTCAAGTAAACTGCGATGCTAGTGGTAATGCTATTGGAGCTATTTTGAGTCATGAAGGTAAACCCATTGCTTATTTTAGTGAGAAGTTGAATGATACCAAGAGGAAATATTCTATTTATGATCAGGAGCTCTATGTTATAGTTAAGGCATTAAGGAAGTGGAGAAATTATCTTTTTTCAAAAGAGTTTATTTTATTTAATGATTATCAAGCTTTTCAATATTTGAACAATCAAGAAAAGGTGAATCAAAGGTATTTGAAATAGGTCGAGTTTTTACAGAGTTACACTTTTCTTTTGAAAGACAGGAGCATAAATTATAATGGGGTTGTAGATGCCTTTAGCATGAGATAATTTTTTCTAAGATAGATGCAAATTGAGGTTGTTGGGTTCAAGTAACTCAAGAGTTTATACCCGAAGGATATTGATTTTAGCAAAGCTTAGAAATTTTGTACAAAACCTGTTACTCTAGATAGAACGAAATAGTTGGAAATCATAATCTAGGATGGTATGTTATTCAAAGGTAGTCATTTGTAAATTCTAAGGAGTTCTATAAGGGATAATATAATCAAAGAAAATCATAGTGGAGGATTGGCTAGACATTTTTGTTGAGATAAAACTATTGCTCTAGTTAGTGAAAATTATTATTGGCCACGATTGCAGCTAGATGTTAAGAAATTTGTACAAGGTTGTAGGGTATGTCAGATGGAGAAAGGATAAAAAATAAATATAGGTTTATATTAGACATTACCTATATCAGATAAACCATGGGAGGATATTAGTATGGACTTTATTATTGGCCTACCAAGAACTCAGAGAGGACATGATTCCATTTTTGTAGTAGTAGATAGATTTTCAAAGATGGTACATTTTATTCGTCACAAGAAGACTAATGATGTTGTTCCTGTAGAAGAATTTTTTATAATGGAGGTGGTGAGGCTTCATGGTTTACTAAGGAGAATAGTTTCAAATCGGGACACCAAGTTTGTTGGGTACTTTTGGAGAACCTTGTGGAAAAAGTTGAAGAAAAAATTGAAGTTTAGCTCAACACACCATCCACTGACTGAGGTATAGAAAGAAGTGGTGAATAGGAGTTTGGGGAATCTTTTGAGGTGCTTGGTTGGAGATAAACCAAAGGGATGGGATTTGATTTTACCAAAAGAATAATTTTTCGTATAATAATTGATGAAGGGCCACACCACTCTCACCAATTCATAACCAAGACATAACAACATGGAGACAAAAAGAAGACAAAATACTTTACAAAGCATACATTAATACTTGAAAATCATTACAACTTGAGAGATCTTACAACATGAGAGCTTTCTCCAAATATGAGATCTACAACATGAGATATCTTACATCCTCCAAAATTACAATCCAAGAGCTTCCATCCAAGAGCTTCTTCCTTAATACAAGATCCTACAACTTGAAAGCTTGCTTATGAATGCTCCTATGCCTTCTTTATATAGGCATTTACCACCCAAGATATTACAACAAAACCAATGTGAGATAAAAGATAGATACAACTACCTTGATACAAATATTAAATACCCACCCAATTAATATTTAACATCACCATATGGGTCAATTAGAAAACTACATTGCCTTTGTGGGCCAATAAAAAAAAATAGAAAGTTGTAACTACCTAGCTACAAATATTAAATGCAAAAACTTTCTACAAATTTCTAAAATGCCACCTACACACCTCGATAAATGAAATATTTAATTTATTTTATTTTCTACCTATGCACCTTGGTAAACGAAATAACATTTTTTCTTTCTTTCTTTTTTTTTTCATTTTTTTTTTCTCCTCTCTTTTTAAAAAAATTTTATATGCCCCCTTTTATTTTGTGATGTAAGATGCTCCTGCATCAAACACCCAAGGTAGGAAAAATTTTGTGGATATGGATTCACAAAATGAAGTAGCCGCTACTAACATTTTTTTTCTTCTCTTCCAACACCTTTCTGGAACAAGTATTCATTGCTGATATATTTTCTTTTTCCTTCTTTTCCAACACCTAGTTGGCACAAGTATATGCTACCGACAATACTCCTCTCCAATCAAATTCATCCATCTATAAGTCTCATTCTCCTCCAAAATTGTAGGATCTAATGCATCTGCAGTAAACTCTGTAATACCATACACATATTCTTTTACATACCAAACATCACTTGCAAAGTCCTCATATAAAATATCATCATTATCTTTCAAATCCATCTCAAAGTTAGCATCCCATGATTCATAAACATTTACCTCTTTCATATCTTCATTTTTGTTTTCTTCTTTCATGTCTTCAACAAGGCATGGAATAGCTTCTTTCCTTTGACCTCCAACCAAGACATTCCACTCTTCCTCAACTGTTGCAATCTTCATTAATAAATCATCTTCACTCTTTTCCTCTTCTTTTGTACTACTTGTGTGATACTCCACTTTATCTTCTTTCTTTCCCACATCCAAAGAATTTTCATCATTTCTTTGAATCACTCTTCTCTTTTTTAGCTCTGCTTCTAATTCAGCCACTTGCTTCTTCAAATCCAATATTGCAACTCTTGTCTCTTCTTGATATCCCTCTCTAATTTTTTCAAATCTAGGGATTCTAAGAATCCATCCAATCACAAAAGTCATCTTCTTCTTTCTCTTCTCCATACTCACTTCCACTTAAGAAAAACTTTACCCAACCCACGATCTTGGTGCAAACTACCTCACATTCGGTGATCTATCTACACACTCAAGAACTCCTGGTTTGATACCACTGATGGAGGGACAACTGCTTTGATACCACTAATGAAGGGCCACAGCACCCTTACCAACTCATAACCAAGACATAACAACATGGACACAAAAAGAAGATAAAATACTTTACAAAACATACATTAATACTTGAAAATCATTACAACTTGAGAGATCTTACAACATGAGATCTTTCTCCAAATATGAGATCTACAACATGAGAGATCTTACATCGTCCAAACTTACAATCCAAGAGCTTCCATCCAAGAGCTTCTTCCCCAATACAAGATCCTACAACTTGAGAGCTTGCTTATGAATGCTCCTATGTCTTCTTTATATAGGCATTTACCACCCAAGATATTACAACACAACCAATGTGGGATAAAAGATAGATACATCTACCTTGATACAAATATTAAATACCCACCCAATTAATATTTAGCACCACCATATTGGTCAATTAGAAAATTACATTGCCTTTGTGGGCCAATAAAAATAAATAAAAAGTTGTAACTACCTAGCTACAAATATTAAATACAAAAACTTTCTACAAATTTCTAGAATGCCACCTACACACTTCGATAAATGAAATTTTTATTTTATTTTATTTTCCACCTATGCACCTTGGTAAACGAAAAAACCTTTTTTTTCTTTCTTTCTTTTTTTTTCCTTTTTTTTTTCTCTTTTTTTTTTCTTTTCCTTTCTTTTTTTTTTTTTTTATCATGCCCCCTTTTATTTTGTGATGCAAGATGCTCCTGCATCAATAATTATGTTAATAGGAGCACTAGTAAATTAGTATATGGAAGTAGTCCTAGAAATGCATCCGAATTAAGAAAGTTGGATAAAGGAGACAGAAGTAGAGATGGCATTGAATACTTTGCGGAAAACTTGAATAATTTGCATGAGGAGGTAAGGAAACATCTTAATAAAATGAATACGTAGTACAAGGCTAAGGAATCTAAGAAAGGAGGCATAAGGAATTCCAAGTGGGGGATGAAGTCATGGTTCATTTGAGAAAAGAGAGATTTCTAGTAGGAACATACAACAAGTTGAAGATGAAGAAGTTTAGACCATGCAAAATAATGAAGATGCATGATTCAACAAATTATTATGAAGTAGATTTTCCCAGTGAACTCAATATATCACCAGTTTTTAACATTTCAAATCTTACAAAATATCAAAAAAGATGTTATGACAATAAATAGAAAAATGCAAATATTAACACAAAGAAGAGAACACAATAATACAATGTTTAACGTGGTTCACCCAATCCTTGGGCTACGTCCACCAATAATGAGTCCAATATCTTTATTATTATCCAGTGATTACAATCTAAAATCTACAACTCTAAACCATCACAGGAAGCTACAAAATCCCTCTTACATGAATCTGAAACCCTAAGCCCTTTTTACAAGTATTTTTGACATAAC
This sequence comes from Chamaecyparis obtusa, assembly GCA_027943335.1. Taxonomy (NCBI): domain Eukaryota; kingdom Viridiplantae; phylum Streptophyta; class Pinopsida; order Cupressales; family Cupressaceae; genus Chamaecyparis; species Chamaecyparis obtusa. The sequence continues at coordinate 247,837 of BSBK01005355.1, forward strand.
AAAATTAGGGCAAAAAATATTCTGACGAATAGAAAATTGATGGCCGACCCTTTACAATATTATTAAGTCATTAGAAGGGGCACTTCCCCTTGACCCCATGAGGGGCTCTACCCCTTGACCCCGTAGATAAGTCAGGGGGGAAACTATGCCAAAAGACCCTGAGTTTGATTAGGCTCCACATACATAACAATCTCCCACTTGGAGACTGATCAGACTCCACAATGATATCCTCCCACTTGGAGACTGATCAACCAAACCTGTAGCTCCCACTGGACTAAAGAAACCACCCTGGACTTAGCTATTCTTTTATTCTATTCAGTCTAGAAGACCAACCGAAGCTGAAGAGGAATTCAACTTCTCCCTTGTCACTACCTTTGTAAACATATCTGCTGGATTATCATCTATATGTAACTTCTCCAACTTTAATTGTCCATCATCCAAAACCGACTGAATGAAATGATATCATAATTGTATGTGCTTTATTTTTGAGTGCAAAGCATAATTTTTTGCAAGATGAATGACACTCTGACTATCTGAAACAAATAATTATCTACCTGTGGATGTCTCAATTCTTCCATGAAGAATTGAAGCCATATCATCTCCTTGGCTGCCTATGTAGCATCAACATACTTTGCCTCAGTAGTGGATAAGGCAATCACCTTTTGTAACTGAGAAATCTAACTCACTGCTATCCCACCAATAGTAAATACATAACCTATAGTACTCTATCTGGTATCAATATCTCCTACCAAATTTGAGTCAACACAACCATGAACAGTAGTAGAAGAGCCCCCAAAGTGTAAACACTTATTGGATGTACCTCTCAAATATCTGAGAATCTATTTGATTGCATTCGAATGCTCAATCCCAGGGTGACTCATATACCAGCTAACAACTCCCACTACATGTGCAATATTTGGCCTAGTACATACCATAGCATACATTAAGCTCCCTACAGCTGAAGCATAAGGTATCTTGGACATTTTTGCCTCTTCTTCTGGTGTCTTTAGACACATTGCTTTGGTCAATTTCAAATGACCAGGCAAAGGTGTAGTGGCAGCTTTGGCATCCTTCATGTAGAATCTCTGCAACACCTTCTCAACATAATCAGCTTGAGATAGAGTTAATTTTCCATTCTTCCTATCTCTACAAATTTTCATGCCAAGGATTTTTTTTGCTGCCCCCAAATCCTTCATAGAAAAAGATTTTTCTAACTATTGTTTCAAGCCCTTAATATGATCCATGTTAGATCCAGCTACAAGCATATCATCAACATATAAACATAGAATAATGTAGCTATCATTATTTAACCTCTTGAAATAAACACAATGGTCAGAATTACATTGAATGTATCCAGTCTCATTCATAAAAGTATCAAATTTAATATACCATTGCCGAGGTGCTTACTTTAGGCCATATAAACTTTTATGCAATTTGCACACTAAACTCTTATTACCCTTGACCTCAAATCCCTATGGCTGTACCATATATATTTCTTCATTCAAATCACCATGAAGAAAGACTATTTTAACATCAAGCTGCTCTAAATGCAAATCTTTAGTAGCCACAACACTTAAAATAGTATGAATAGAAGTCATTTTATCAATTGGAGAAAAAATCTCATCAAAATCAATACCATATTTCTATGCAAATCCTTTTATGACTAATCTGACTTTAAATATTTTCTTACCTCCATCTTCTTCTTTTAGCGTGTAAACCCATTTATTCTGCAAAGCCTATTTACCTGCAGGTAGCTTACATAAATCCCAAGTCTGATTTTTTAGCAAGGAGTCAATTTCATCTGTTATTGTAGACTCCCACTGAAATTTTGTATCCACCTACATGGCTTCATTATAACATTCAAGTTCACCAGCATTAGTTAATAAGATAGAATACAAAGAAGGTGAAAATCTATCTGGAGGTCTACTTAGCCTTGTTGACTGTCTAAAATTCACTAGGGCATGTGGTATTTGTTGTTACAGAGCATAAAAAATTTCTAGAACATTATCATTTGGAATATCATCCAGTACTACATAATCATTTTCTTTCTTCTCATGCTCCTGCAACAAATCTTTGTACAACACTTTCTCATTGAATATGACATCCCTGCTTCTTACAATTTTATGATTGTCAAAATCCCAAAGCCTATAACCAAATTCATCAATGCCATATCCAAAAAATATACATTTCTTAGATTTAGCTTCCAGCTTGGTTCTATTTTTAGAATCTATATGTGCAAACACTTCACAACTGAAGGTTCTGAGAAAGGAATAACTCACCTTCTTACCTGCCCATGCTTCCTCTAGAATACCAAAACCCAAGGGAGTAGAGAGGACTTTATTTATCAAATATACAATAGTATTTACAGCCTCTACCCACATGTTTAGGGGGAGCCTAGCATGCAACCTCATGCTCCTAGCACATTCCATTATTGTCTTGTTCATGTGTTCAGCCACTCCATTTTCCTATGGAGTCCTTGGAACTATTTTTTGTCTATGAATACTGCTAGAGGCACAATAATTTTAAAATTCTTTGCTACAATACTCACCACCATTATCAGATCTGAGACATTTTAATCTTTTTCCAGTCTCATTTTCAACCAAGCTTTTTCATTTCTTAAAAGTTTCAAATACATCAAATTTTTGTCTAATGAAATATATCCATACTTTCCTAGTTGCATCATCAATGAATGTAACATAATATTGAGAGCCACCAAGGGAAGATACCTGAGCTAGACCCCATACATCTATATGCACAAGCTCTAATTTTTAATCTTTTTTTTCCTTCCCACTCTTTACAAAACTAACTCTCTTTTGCTTTCCATACACAACTTTCATAGAAATCCATATTAACACATTTCAGGCCCGGTAGAGCTTTCTTTGAATGAAGTAATTTCATACCTTTTTCACTCATGGGCCCAAGTCTATTGTGCCATAGTTCTATTTCCAAATCTCTGGCTACTATCTCTTGTTCTACCTACTCAACTGCAACAACTGCTCCTAAACATTCATTTTTCTCTAAAATAATTAAAGTAGAGGAATAGTATGACTTGTACAAAGATTTAAGGTGCCTAATTTCACACCTTTTGCTACTACTAAGGAACCTTTTGAAACCTACCAATTTTTATCATTAAAAGTAACTCTGCAACCTTCATCAGCGAGTTGCCCTGCTGAAATTAAATTTATACTCAAGCTTGGAACATGTCTTACCTCTTGTAGATGCCACTTATTCCCATTGTGCAACTTAATCTTGATTTTCCATTTTCCAACAATTTGATAGGGTTCATTATCTCCCAAATAAACTAGCCCAAAATCCCCTTGGACATCATAAAAAAAATAACCTCTATGGGGTGTAGTATGAAATGAAGCCCCTGAATTGAACACCCATGAATCATCAACATTTTCTAAAGACAAGAGCAAAGCATCCTCTTCAGATTTGTTACTTGCCACATTTGCCTCCTTGTTTCTATCATGTTTGTCTCCTTAATCTTTCTTCTAAGACCAACAATCTTTCTTCTTATGTCTTGGTTTTCCATAGTACCAGTAGTCGCTAGGTCCTCCTGACTAAGACCTCTTTCCCTTTGACTTCCCTCATGATTTTCCATGATTTCCAGAGTTATTTCCTCTATCTCTTATTCTGCCTCTGCTTTCTGCATTCAATACACTACCCGATGTGCATGCCCCTGAGCTTTTCCTACAAATTTCCTCACTCAATATAACACCAATAACATCATCAAACTTTAAGGTATTAGAGCCAGAAACATAATTACTAACAGCCATTACCAAGCCATTTTGACTTTCTAGCAAAGAGCACAAAATCAAGAGAGCCCTAACCTCTTCATCAAAATTAATTTTAACTGAGGCTAACTGACTTGTAACTATATTAAACTCATTCAAATGATCAATGACTGATCCACCTTCTACCATTTTCATATTAACTAAATGCTTCATAAGAAATACCTTGTTTGAAGCTGAAGGCTTTTCATACAAATTCGTTAAGGTGTCCATTAGATCTTTAGCTTTCGTTGCTCTAGTAATATTGAATGCCACCAATTGTGCAAGGCATAGACAAATACTTTCTAGTGCCTTCCTATCCAAAATATCCCAATCCTCCTAAGACATTGTTGCCTTTTTCTTGGCTATTCCCTCTAATGGGTGCCATAGATCCTTTTGATAGAGATAGTCCTCCATTTTCATCTTCCATAACTAGAAGTTCTGCCCATTAAACTTATCAACCTTCAGCCTACCCTCATCAGCCATTTCTCCCACTTAATCGAGAGACTCTCCCACTAACTCACGAGACTTGCTTCAGAGAATTGATGAAAGAACAAATGAAATAACTTCACTCTGATGCCACTTGTTATGACAATAAGTAGAAAAATGCAAATTTTAACACACAGAAGAGAACACAATAACATGATGTTTAACGTGGTTCACCCAATCCCTAGGCTACGTCCACCAACAATGAGTCCAATATCTTTATTATTATCTAGTGATTACAATCTGAAACCTACTACTCAATACCACCATAGGAAGCTACAAAATCCCTCTTACATGAATCTCAAACCCTAAGCCCTTTCTACAAGTATTTTTGACATAACAAAATTAGGGCAAAAAATATTCTGACTAATAGAAAATTGATGACCAACCCTTTACAATATTGTTAAGTCATTGTTGGCATTAAGGGGTACTGCCCCTCGACCCCACCCTGGGGCACTACCCCACAGGGCCTCCGCAAGGGGCGCTACCCTTGACCCCATCAGTGGCTCTTCCCCTTGACCCTGCAGATAAGTCAAGGGGAAACTACGTTGAAAGAACCTGAGTCTGATTAGGCTCCACATACATAAAAAAAGAGGTGTTGAGGATTAGGTCACATAAGCACAATGGAATATTCTAGTAATTAATTTAGCTATAGATGAGATTGAAGACATCTTAAAAAACACAGTTTCTAAAATCACAAGGAACAAGACATATGAAGAATATTTGGTCAAATACAAAGGAAGACCTGTGGAAGATTCATCATGGCTATAAAGGGTGGAAGTTTTGGTTTTCCTTTGAACACCTGAGATTTGACAAGGTCACTTCCAAAATTACCCCAAGTGTCTAATGCAAGAGTATCCTGGGTGTAAGCACAATCTTGCATCACCCAAAAATATTTTTTAGTTTCTTATCAATAAGGGCTATCTTGTGCAGAGCTGCTATTTTGAAAGTTTTTTTATTTTTAGTAAGTTTTGAGATTGAGCTCAAAATATTCTATTTTCTTTCCTCAGGGTTCACTTTGGTTCTATCAGCCTACTAGTAAAGTTTCATTGCAAGATCAAGTCTAATTTTAAAGATCTTAAATAGTTTTGGTATTGGCATTAGGGTACAAAAAATTTAAACTCTGTTTTGAAGGCTTTAGTGTCTCTTCATCCAATTGGAGCTTGATCCAATAAAGCACTGTAGAGAACTTCATGAAATTTCAAAAATGGGGTTATAATAGCCAATTAGGTAAATGGACGATGATTTATGGTCTCCAAAATTTGTGCTACATAGAAAATGAGAAAATGAAATTCCTTAAAAATTTCTTTTTGAGTTCTAAAAGTTGTTTGAGTCTATTCTAATATAATAAAAATAAATAATAATATTTGAGGGATGGTTGGCCTCAAACTCTAGGGTTAAAATTTCTAGAACCTTCATGGGCGATTAAAATTGCCTATATAATGAAGACTCGTAGGGTTATATAGGGTACTTTTTGGGAACATACTATTGGATACAATTATCTGAAGGAGATTGTTGGATTAATTATGTGTTGTCTTTGATGTCACACAAAAGTCATATTATTTACTAAGCTCAGTTGGTCAGCAAAGCAGTTCCTAGTATTTACTGAGCTCAATCGGTCTGTAGGCAGTTTTTAGTATCTACTGAGATATTTCGGGAGTCAAAGAAAAATATGGTAGAAAATAGTGTTAATCGAGCTTCCATGGTTATCAAAGGAAAGTTATTGTTTACCGAGTTCACTCGGTCTTCAAAGGATGTTACAGAATTCGCAATGCTTACCGAGTTCTATTGGTCACCAAAGGAAATCTCTTCTGATTAGTGTTTACCGAGCAAGGTCGGCCTAGTGAAGGAATTTGTTATTTTGAGAAATAAAGTTTGTTTATTCTAGCCGACTATTGTAATGATTAGTAATGTTATTAGTTCTGACTTGACAATCTGAATGGACAATCCAAATGGTATATATAGAAGGTCAAGTTGTGAATTTAAAAGTGTGTGCAAGTGAAAAGAAGAAAAGTGTGAGTGAATTTTGAAGGATGATTAGATATCCTTGAAGAGAAGTAGAGATATATTTGATCAGGAAGGATCTAGTGAAGTAGAACAAAGATTTGTAATCAGAAATTTAGTTGCATCATTATTTAGGTCACTTCATTGTTACTTTCTTACCATTGTAGCAGTGATTTCAAAATCTCCTAACCGAGTTGGTTTAACAACCATTTTGTAAATCCTCTAACAAGGTGATAGTTCTATTGAATTGTTTCAAGACCTCTTACAAGGCCACTCCTAATAGGGTGATTAAATCCTCTAACAAGGTCACACCTAATAGTGTGTTTTGTAACCTTTAACCGGGTTGGCTCCTAACAGGGCTCACTTCAGAAGAGTGAAAAATAGTAACTAGTTACATTGGTGGTTTTTCTCATATTGAGTTTCCACGTTAAATCTAGTGTCTCTTGTGTTCATGATACTTTCTTTATTCATGTATGTTAATCACTGATGAATGCTTAAGAACAGTTATAATTAATACTCATTGCAATAACCAAGTTTTCAGTATAACAGCAGTAAATGATTTAATAAAACATCTAAGGGATCTATGGTAATATTTTTGTGGTTAACTGATTCACCCCCCCTCTCAGTTACTCCATCTATATTTCCAACAATTGGTATCAAAGCTTTTGGTGCTTGCAGGAAGGGTTTCAAGGACCTAAGCTAAAGATCAGGATGTCTTACAAGAGAGAAATTCCAAGGCTTAACAGAGATAAATTTTTAGCTTGGCAAGGTCTCATGAGACTTCATCTGGCTTCCATTGGTGATTCAAGATACAAATATATTGATCAAGAATATACTGTTCCTACTGGCACATTAACTGTTGAAGAAATTGTAGAGAAAAAGAACCATAACACCATGATGATAGAAATTGCATCAGTTCTTAGCTATAAAGAATTTGATGAGATCAAATACTACACAACTGCTTATGAAATGTGGAACAAGCTAAAGAAAATTTATGGTGGTGATGAAAATGTGAAGAGAGCCAAAGCAAAAAGCCTAAGAGGACAGTTTGATCAGATGAAGATGAAAGAAGATGAAAACATTACAAAATATGTTGAAAGGATCAAGGTGAGTGTTAGTGCAATCAGAGCTTCTAGAGGAAAAATTGATGATAAAACTGTTATAAGTAAGGTTCTTACAACATTGCTTCCTATCTATGCAATAAGAGTATCTACTATTCAAGAAAGAAGATGTGAACAAAATCACAATATAACTCTGGATGCCTTAGTTGGAAGGTTGACAACTTTTGAATTAGATAACTATGACAACTATGTTCCAACTTCTAAAAATATTGAATCAGCATTTGAGGCCAAACTCTCACTTAAGAAGGGCAAGAAAATACAGTCAGAAAGTGAAGAAGAATTAGAGGAAGTTTAGATAGTGATCTTGAAGTTATTGAAGCATTACTTGCAAAGAAATATACTAGAGGCAAAGGTAAATGCAAAGGTAAAACTCCTTTAATTTATTTTTCATGTGAAGAAATTGGTCATATTGCAGCTAGGTGCCCAAACAAGCAAATCAAGGATGAGAAAAAAGGTCACAAGTACAATGGAAAGAAGAATTTGAAGTCATTCAAGGATAAAGGTAAGAAAACATGTTTTTTGGCTAAGGATTCTAATGATAGTGAAGAAAAAATTGTCTTCATTGTTGTAAAAGATGAATCTGATGATGATGAAGATGAGATGGCACTTATCTCTCATATAAGCAAAGATGATACATGGATTATAGACAGTGGATGCTCAAATCATATGACTGGTGACAGAACAAAGTTTGAACACCTTGAAGACTATGATGGTGGTAATGTAAGGTTTGGAAACAATGAACCTTGTTGTATAAAAGGAAGAGGATGAATTTCATTAACCAAAGAACTTATTGTGTGCTATAAATGTGTCACACTTCTATGAATCATTACATGCAAGGAAACTCAAGAATGAGGTCTCACAAATCGATCCATAGCTCCCTAGGCATGGAGTGCAAGGGCTTTTAAGAATGCTCTTAGCTAGAGCTATTTAGCCTATAACCTTGCTAGTAAACCATGCAATGGGAGATTCAATGAAGACAAGGGAAAGAATGCCAATATCCTCAAGAATCAAGAATGAAAATGGAATGCAATGCTATGCTAGAAATGGAAATGCAAGCTAAGCTATGAAAGGAAATATGCAAGTGTTACAACCCAAGCTAATTAATTTATGTGAGCTAATCTAGAGCATAGAAATGAAGCTAATCTAAGAAAGCATAAATATGAAGCTAAGCTAAGAATGCAAGAATGAGATGTAGAATGTAAGAATGCCCCAAATCTTCACAAAGCTCCAAAGTGACCTAGAAAACCTGCAGCATAAAGTTAGCATAAAAAGTTGAGGATCTAGAATGAAGAAGAGAGCTCTCCTTTTAAAGGAAATGAGAAGGAATGGACCATGGAGATTAAGAGGCAAAAGATTTAATCAATGGTGGAGCTTGAAGAGGGATCAATTCATGTGCATAAATATCCTCCAATGAGAAAATAAGAGTTGACTTTTGTGTCCATATGAGACAAAAAGTGTTTTTTCCCTTTTTATAAAATAAGAATAATGTTTTATTTGTGCAACTTAGGATAAGAGGAAAAGTGGGGGCTTTTATTTATTTAAAAGGGGAGGAAATATTCCTTTTAAATAAATAAAAACTTAGGATAAGATGGTTAGCCCATAGAAAATAATCGAATAAATGATAGAGCTAGGACTTGATCAAGAGCAAGCAATTGATGATTTAGCAAAAGGGGCTAATAGTCTAGGTGACCATTTTTATGTGTATACACTTATATGTGATAATTCATATTGGGTTGAAGGACTAAAGCATAATCTTCTAAGTGTAGCACAACTAATCAACATTGGATTCAAGTTGAATTCATGAATGGCAAAGCAAGACTGCTGGATGATAAAGAAAAACTGATTGGTTCAGGGAAACAAACCAAAGGTAACCTATTTTATCTTGATCTTGGTGAATGCTCATGTTTTATTGCTTAAATTGAAGAAAGTTGGTTATGGCACAAAAGATTATGTCATGTAAATTTTGATAATATGGTGAAAATAAGCAAATTCAAGAAAGTAAGAGGTATTCCTACTTTGAAGAAACCTGATGTTGGTCTATGCAAGAATTGTCATATTGGTAAAATGGGAAAGACTAGCTTTAAAAGTAAAAACTATTAGTCTGAAGATATTTTGGATATTGTTCATACTGACTTATGTGGACCTATTGGAATTGAAAGCTATTCTGGAGAAAAATTCTTTATTCTCTTTGTTGATGATTACTCTAGAATGATGACTGTTATGTATTTAAGAGAAAAATTAGAAGCATTTGAGAAATTCAAATGGTATTTGGCAAAAGGAGGAAAGGAAATAGGAAAAAGAATGAAGTTCTTAAGATTAGACAGAGGTGGTGAATTCATCTCCCATAAATTCAATAATTTCTGCATTGAAAGAGGAATCAAAAGATAGGTATCAGCCCCAAGAACTCCTGAGCAGAATGGAATAGCTAAAAGAAGGAACAGATCTATCATGGATTGTGTAAGGACTCTAATGATTGAAAAGAACAATGCTATGAAATACTGGAAGGAAGCTATTAGCACTGCAGTTCATACCTTGAACCGAGTACAGTTGAGGAAAGACACATTCAAAACTCCTTATGAGTTATGGTATGGCTATAAACCCAATGTAAGTTACCTGAAAGTATTTGGTAGTAAATGTTACATCTTAAAAGAATCTAGAAAAGGAAAATTTGATGTAAAAAGTGATGAAGGAATATTTTTTGTATATTCTTGCAAAAGTAAAGCATATAGATGTTTGAATTTGTCTACTCACAAAATCATAGAAAGTGCACATGTGAAAGTTGATGAGTTTGCAGAAAAGATTGAAGAAGAAAGCAAAAAGGAACTAGAGGATTACAAAAGATTTGCTTACATTGAACCTGATACATTGCCAAATACGTTTGTCAATAAGGAAACTGCATCTATCAAGCCTAGTACAGTAACCGAGTCACAAGAAGAAGTTCAAACCAAGTCACAAGAAACCGAGTCTCAGCTTGAAGCTACCGATCAAATATCTACCGAGCCTGAGAAAACTGAACCTGAAGATGAAATTTAAGAAAATGACAATATAACTCATTCAAGAGGCAAGGAACTTGTATTGGCCAAGTATGTCAGGAAGCATCATACACCAGATTAGATTATTGGAAACAAATCAGATGGTACTATGATAAGAAGTAAACTGAAAGGTACGTGTTTACTTGCTGATTTTGAACCTAGAAATGTTAAAAATGCATTGGAAAATGAAAGTTGGACTGAGGCTATGAATGAAGAAATAGAAAAAATAGAGAAAAACAAGACATGGACTCTTGTACCTAGGCCTAAAGACAAAAATGTAATTGGAATGAAATGGGTATTCAGAAACAAGCTGAAAGAAGATGGTCAAGTATCTAGAAAGAAAGCTAGATTAGTGTGTAAAGGGTATTCTCAAGAAGAAGGTATAGATTATGGAGAGACTTTTTCTCCTATTGCAAGATTAGAAGGTGTAAGAACTCTACTTGCATATGCAGCACATAAAGTATTTAAGGTATATTAGATGGATGTAAAATCTGCATTTCTCAATAGTATTCTTGATGAAGAAGTCTACATTGAGCAACCTGAAGGTTTTGTTGATCCAGACAAAAAGGATATGGTCTACAAGTTACATAAAGCATTGTCTAGTCTGAAAAAAGCCCCTAGAGCATGGTATGTGTTAGGCCATTTTTCCAGTCATTGCAAAATCCCAGGAAAATGGCCTTTTTCCCTACAGTCTTCATTTTGTTGTCTCTACCTGGCTTGCAGTCTCAGTTTTAACTTGCAAAGGTAATCCACTTGGTTTTGTGGTGTGCGCTCCTACCTTGTGCTCTTTGTGTGTCACCCTGCTCTAGCCCAGACTGCATTCTCCTAAATCATAAAGCCCAGAAAGTTATTTGAGTTTCAAGGTCCGCGAGAAGCATTGTTGAAATTATGCCACACTGTCGAAAACCCATAGTTTTTTCAAAAATTCATGATGTTTTCAGCTTCCTTGCTATCTTTCAGTCTGTTGAAAATTCCTATGTGTTTTTAATCTTTTGTTGAAAACCTACGTTGTTTCTGACTATTTGCCTTCAAGCTTTGTGCACTTGTCTTATGGTGCCAAAAACTTTGTGTGTTTTCGATGTTCCCTCAACTGCACAAGCCCGACGTGGATGGTGGGTCCAGGCTCTTCCTGATTGGCTATCACATGGCCGCATGTCAAACTATTCTAACACACGATCATGTGACTGCTTGCCACCTAGCCATGCAGGTCCCAATTCCTGATCAGCTGCCTGGCGGTCTACTTTCCCTCAAGTGCGCAAGTGCGATGTGTGGTGGGACCTGGTTTTTGGATTAGGTAGATGGTCTTGACATGTCAGAGCATCAACGATTGTCATTAAAGCGCAAAAGATTTCTCAAGGCTATGTGCTTTTGTGACAACCATTCGATCCTCTGAAAGGGTAAGGCTTCTTTGGTGTGGTCCCAAAGGTGGACATGTGGTAGCCTATGATTGGTTGTCGCATGATCGCATAGCCCAGGTTTTGGCTATGCGATCATGTGACCAGGTGACATGTGTCCGTGCTACTATGGTGGATTTGTTGATAGGTAGGCCCACATTGAAAGATTTTAATTTGACGGTCAGTGCATGATCTTAAGGAATATTCCCACCCCTTCTGATGATGTGCCATCTGTTGATCTAGCATCTTCTCTATGCGATGCAAGTGGGACCGTCTACCATGTGGTGCTTGGTTGCTGTGTTCCTATTGGTCGACATGGATGTGCTCAGAAGTGGGGCCATTATCGGAAGGGTCTGTGATGAGGATGGATCCTACGGCTGGCATAAGTTATCATGAGATTTGTCAAAGCCCTGAGATCTTATGCTAGCCATTCATTTGAAAGGCTTATGGTAAGTGGGTCCTATGCCAGTGACTAGGTGTGGATCAGCGAATGGTTTAGTGACATGTGGCATCAGGTGAATCTGGTTGGAGTCTAGTGTTTGGTGGTCTAGATAAAAAGGTGGTGGTGCCGATAAGATGTAGTCTTGTTGTGCATTCACGAGAAGATTTGGCGATTCGCTAGTTTGTCTAGCGACTTGGCGAACGGCAGTCGCAAAGTTGCTGGATTTTTAGTGAAAGGTGCAAAGTATTTTGCAAACTGGAAAAATTTCTTCGGTCGCCAATTCACCAGATAAGGTGGGGCCGGTGTTTGTGGTGACAGGGTGGCAGTCTCATGGCTTGTCATGTGTTCACATAGCCCAGGTTTTAGCTATGTGATCATGCGACCACTATTGGTCATCGAGGTTTCAGAGTTGTGTGGGTCCATGGTGCTGCATTGCTGACATGCCCATTTTTTGTTCACCGAGGCATTTATGAGGTGGCCAAAGATTTGGTGCCTTGCGATCATGCGACCATGCATAATTTGAAGCCCAGTTTCCTGTGGCAGAGAGGTTGATGACCATGTGACTGCGCCACTAAAGAAATTGTAAGGTTGCCAAGCCTGGGAAAGATAAAGAGGATCTACGGTCAAGACTTAAAGTTGATAAAGATTTAAACGATGGCTGCCGATTTGCCGCTAAAGCCATGAAGTGACCATTGGAATTCAAATTCAAATCTGTAGAGGGTTTCCTGTGACCAAAGGACTGGTTTTCAATGCTTTCTCGATAGTTTTTGATCTAGTTGGTGGCACTGGTTGTTGCGAAGTGGTCCAAGGGCTTTGTGATCATTTTTAGAGGTGATTTTGTACCTAGTGCCATGTGGTTTTGAGCTCGAGGAACTATTTGCAAGCAGTGATTAGACTAATTTTAATGGCATTCCTAGTGTACTATGCTAAGCTCATAGATTTTCATGATTGGTGATCTGCTAGAGATTTGTTTTCTCCAAGCTGCTTATGCTTCCTGCCCTTGCAGTAAATTTTGTGACTGTTTGAGTTGGTTGGGTGGTTGAGACCTTGATCCTAGCTGTCTGAAGCTTGTTGCATCTGATCTTGAGGATCCCAAGGCAACTAGTGGTATAAGTTGCAAAATCTTTGATTTTGCAAGGGTTCCAAAACATTGTTGCTTTTGGTCCTTGGTTTTTGACTGTATTATACTAATAGAGGTTTGATTTGGTGTCTTTTTCTCAGCTTTGTGTCATGCTAATTGTATGCTGATCCTGATTGTGTTAAGGAAAACATTCTTAAATCCCAATCTTGTATCTTGTGTATGTCTTCTTACTTCTCTCTGAGCTCATATATGTTAATGTCACAATGTGTGTTAATGTATGGTAAACAAAGAGTATTTTGAATTCATCTTTGAGTTTCTAACAAAGTTAGGATTAAAGCCTTTTAGGTGAATTTAGTAAGTTTGCAGCCAGGTATAGAATTTGATGTCCTTGTGCTTGAGGGAAAGGGGTAATAGGAAAAGCACTTACTCTAGTTTCCATTGTGTTTGACTTAAGGTATTTAGTTGAAGTATATGGTTGGGTGACTCTTAGCCCTGGGATAAGGCACTAGTCATTTCTTTTGAAGTCATGGTTAACAAAGACACAAACATAAACATTCATTTGATAAACCTTTTACAGACTTGTGTTGAGCATTGTATACATCATTTTCAGACTCCTTTAGAGAAGTGAGTCAAGGGTACACCCGCCTGAGTACTGAAGCTCAAAGTGTAGAAGGATCTTTTGATCCTTGCCAGTTGGCCCTCTTCCTTGTGGGCTTTGGAGTGGTGATAGAGTCAGAGTTTTATTTAAATTATCTATCAAAGTGTAAATCTACAAGTTGAAGATCAAAGGGAATAATTCACAACCAACAAAATGGTGACTCCACTACGGAGAATCTAAAGAGAAAGGTATAAGTGTGTTCTTGTTTTCCTATGTTTCAAGGATTTCCTATCTAGGTGGGTGGCAACTCAAAGGTTTGAACTAGTGCAACATATTGAAAAGGCATGGATAAGAGGAGAAATACTAGGTCATATGTTAGAAAGAATCCAGAGGTCACTTTGGAGCAATTTCCTAGATAGGGAAACAAGAGCTAGATTAGAAGGAATGGTGAGCCTACCAGTGCTCCCATGAGAGAACAGAGAAATGCTAGAGATAGAAGACCACATGTATCCTCAAGTGAGGATGGATCACAAAATAGAGTTTCTACATCAGAAGGTGGTCACTCTGAAGAGAGATTTTATGATACCCCTGAAGCTACATTTTAGGACAAAGGTCCTTTTCCTGTAGGTCAGAATGAATAGAACAGAGATGTGAGTTTAGAGGTTGACTTGGATATCGATGAAGATCAATTTAGAGGAGAACCCATGAGACATAGGTAGGTCCGTTTCCCATATCAAAATCTTCCTGATATGGATGTGTCATCTGGTTCTGATGACATTATGGTAGATCCCGATGACGTGAATGCATTGAGGTTCCAGTTGGCAAAGCAGGATGCCATACATAAAATATTACAGGAGGAGAGAGAGGCTGAAAAGGTAAATTCTTTGATAGAGAGGTAGTCTCTTTTGAGAAAAATAAATGAAATGAAGGAGAGAAACAAGATTCTTGCTTCTGCTCCTAAAACATTACAGCATGGTTTCTTTGGTGATCTTGATGCCTTGAGGAGTGAGCAAGAACGCTTACTACAGGATCATGAATTTGAAAATGAGGGCCCTGTGGTTAGACAAGTGCAAAGCTATGTCCCTTTGCCTAAAGATAAGGATGGGTACATGATCACTAGACCTGCTGTTATCATTAATGAGAAAGGAAAGCAGAAGATGGTGGGTGACCAAGCAAGCAAACCAGTGACAATACCAGGGTTCCCACCACTTGATTCAAATAAGGACACTGAAATGGAGAGAAGGAGAAAAGAAGATGAGGACCTTGGAAGAGAACTAAAGAGAGTTGAGGTTGACACTGCCATTGCAGAAAAAAAAAGGAAGATCCAATTTATGAGGGCTTCTTCAGCTAATGTTCTTGGCCCATCTGCTACTGAACTAGGTATGCCATCTATGACTATTGCTTTTCCACTTAGTAATGCTACTAGTTCTATTCCTTCTTCATCTACTAAGATAGGTGTAGATCCTAGGCAGCAGTCAAATGCACAAATAAATATAGATGCTAATGTTGATCCTAGGGTTAACACTAGTTTAGGCTTTCAAAGAAGACCTATGCAACTAGAAGGCTATAGGCAAATAAGTTTTGATGGAATTCCTGGCTATCCAAATGCATTTCCAAATGATATTAGAGATAAGGTACCTAAGTTTTTTGGTAATAATGCTATAAGTTGTGAGGAGCATCTTAGGTTATTTGTTGATATGCTTAATGATTATGAGGTAGAGCATGAGGATGTAGTCATGAAATTGTTTGATCAATCTCTAATGGAGGATACTAGAGATTGGTTTAAGAGGCTTCCTAATAAGTGTATTGATACTTGGGACTCTTTTGAGAAATGTTTCAAGGAGTAGTATGGTGATAGGCCTAATGATAGCTTCATGTTGAATGAATTCAATACCATAAGAAAAAAATTAGAATGAGTCTGCAGCTGAGTTGAACATGAGATTTCAGAAAGGTATGCACAAGTTGTTCCAAGTCATGCGGTTGGATGACAATGTCTGTCTGACTACATACTTCAATGCATTTGATGGGAAGATGATATATTTATTGAGGGATAAAGAACCAAGAACTCTTAGGGATGCTTTTAGGATTGTTGTCAATATTGAGAACAACATGAAAATATCAGGAAAGTTGGCTGGAAAGAGAGATGACCCAAAGTTGTTTGGGGACAAGAAATACAAAAAAGAAAATGATAAGAATGTTGGATCTAGGAGGCAAGAAGAAGATAAATTGGATAAGGTGCTTAATGCATTGAAGGATATGAAGGTACCTGCAAATAGGAACATTAGTGCTCCTACTAATGAGAGGCCTCGGTTCAACAACAATTTTAGTAAGCAAAATAGACTGCAGAATTACCCCTACAACACCCAATGGAAGGATGGCAAGCCTATTGTCCCTACTACAAGAGGAAATAATGATAGAGGTGTCCCTGACCCTATACATAAAGCTTTAGTGAATTTCATGGAGAATGTACCATGGTGTGTTGCATGCCAGTCCCCTCATTTTGCAGAGCATTGTGTGGTTGCACAATCTATGGCTGCAAATCAAGATTGTGGCAATGAGGATATAGAACAAGAAGAACAAGATGATGTTGGTTGCAACATGGATTTTTCATATCTAGGATATTAAGATGACTTTGATTTTGATGAAGAGGCAAATATGAATGTGAAGAGACATAATCAGGCCCTTTTTCATCAAGAGGTTTTTTTTGATGATGAATGCGTTGATCAGAAAACATGTAACATGAACTCTTCTCCCAAGCCAATAAATTTGAGAAGACCTTCCAGAGAAGAGATGGAGAGGATTACTATAGAAATGATTGCCCAAGTGCAAACTAGAGGCATGGTGGCAAGGAACATAAATGAGAAAGCTACAGGAATGTTTATAAAGAGTACCAACTCTGGAGAACCTAATGAGAACAAATCAAAGGTTAATCACATGGTAAAATTAAAGAATGTAAAAAGTAAACATTGTGAGCCTAAGGGAGTTGGAATTGAAAAGATCTCTTATGAGTTTGAGAAGCTAGTTAACATAATGGCTAAGATTGAAAAAATGAAGGTGGTCAATACCCCTAATATCTCAGACAAGCAAAAGGATGTTAAGGCAGTGCAGATTGAGATTCCTGCTTCTGCCCCT
This sequence comes from Chamaecyparis obtusa, assembly GCA_027943335.1. Lineage (NCBI taxonomy): Eukaryota > Viridiplantae > Streptophyta > Pinopsida > Cupressales > Cupressaceae > Chamaecyparis > Chamaecyparis obtusa. The sequence goes on from BSBK01005355.1 coordinate 264,900, forward strand.
ATTGACATGTTATATGTATTGTCACAAATTATAGTTAAGGTTCCATTGTCAGAATTGTTGAGGATCCCTTAACATAAAGATAAGGCTATTGCATGGGTTGGTAATACTCACAAAACTGATACTTCATGCAATGGATCTTAGGATAAAGCTTTGAAGGATGTTACTGCTTAGGGGAGGTACTAGTCATTGGGACTATCAATGCAATGCCATATAGGTTGGCAGCATATCCAAAGAAAGAGCTAACAATGATTGTTTTGGTGGTGGATATCCCTCCTCATTATGGGATGTTGCTATCTAGAAGATGGAGTGCTGCCATGGGTGGAAGTTTACAGTGTGATTTTTCCTATGCAACTTTCAAGATTGATGATCAGTTTGTCAAGATTAAATGAGAGCCAAGAGTATGCCACATGATTGAGAGAAACATAGATAATGAAAATACATATTTTGTGGATACTGATGTAAATTCTTTTAGGGTAGAGATCCCTGTATTTTAAAATGAGTTTGTTTTGTCACCTATTTCTACTGAGGTAGGTGCTGACTCTGTGAAGGGTGATTTATGGGTCATGTACTTTGATGGTGCAAACTGCAAAGATGGTGCAGGAGCAGGTATTTTACTTATTTCTCCTGATGGAAACACCTACAAGTTCTTTTTCACATTGAATTTCTTTTGTACCAACAATATAGTAGAATATGAGGCCTTGTTGTTAGGACTGAGGTTGGCACAAAAGCATGGTATAAAATGCATAAGTGTTATTGGTGATTCTGAGTTGGTGGTGTCCCAAGTCAGGTCATTGTATGCTTCCAAGAATAGAAGGTTGAAACAATATAAGAATGTAGTGTGGGATTTGATTGAACATTTGGATGCCTTCAATATTGAGTGGAAGGATTGGAGTAACAACAAGATGGCTGACTTGTTAACCAATATTGCAATCAATCCTAATGATGTTACATTCTCTAGTATTTCTAAAGTTGAAATTTAGGCTAGGCCTAGTATACCAGACAATATTGAGAATTGGCAAGTTTTTGATGATGATGATGATGATATTTTGAAGTTTATCGATTGCAAGGATCAGTATCATGGTCAAGAACTTGATTTCTTAGCCTTGGTTCAGTCAATAGAAGGAAGGGAGGTTGTCTTAGGAAATTAGGTCATTTAGCTTAGAACTAACAAGGTGCCCAAGGGGCTTGTTGTTTTGGAGACTATCTTTGACAACCAAGATAGAGTTCAAAAGAATATCAAAGGAGAAGATCATGCTGATCTTGAGGAGATAAATCTTGGATCACATGAGGCACCTAAGAAAGTATACATTGGTAGAGATATATCTCAAAAGGTAAGGAGACCTTTGGTTGAATTATTGAGGAAATTCAGGCATGTTTTTGCATGGCCATATGATGACCTAAATTTTTATAGAGAGGATTTATTTCATCATGTTATTCCATTAAGAGAAGATGCTAAACCTTTCCGAAAAAAGCAAAGGCCTATTAATCCTACTTTGGCACCCAAGATGCAAGAAGAATTAATGAAGTTGAGAGATGCTAGCATTATCAAGCCTATAAGGCATTCTTCTTGGGTGTCAAATCTTGTTCCTATAAGAAAAAAGAATGGTGACATCAGGCTTTGTGTGGACTTCATAAATTTGAACATCAGGTCATTGAAAGACAACTATTGTTTTCCCAATATGAAGGCTATGTTGCAGAGAGTAACCGGATCAAAATTGATGTCAATGATGGATGATTTCTCTGGCTATAATCAGGTCATTGTTAAGGAATCAAAACAATTCAAGACAGTGTTTACAACACCTTGGGGAACATATGTTTATATGAGAATGCCTTTTGGTCTCACAAATGTTGGTGCTACTTTTCAGAGGGCAATGGATGTTGCCTTTGCAGACTTCATTAATGATTTCCTTGTTGTGTATCATGATGATTTAACTACCTATTCCAAGAAGGAAGAGGACCATTGTGCTCATTTAGAAAAAATATTTATGAGAGCCTTGGAATTTGGCATTTCATTAAACCCAAGGAAATGTGCTTTTGGTGTCATAGAAGGTAAGTTTCTTGGCCACTTAGTTGGGAAGCAAGGAGTGAGAATTGACCCAGAGAGGGTAGAAACAATTGATAAAATTTAGAGGCCAAAGAATGTTAAAGGGATTCAGTCCTTCTTTGGTTAAGTCAATTTTCTAAGGAGGTTTGTGACAAACTTTGCAGAGGTTACTAGACCTATTTCCAAGATGTTGAAGAAGGGATCTGTAATAAATTGGGAGGGTGAGCCTGATGAGGCTTTCAAGAATATCAAGTAGGCTATCAAAGATGCACCAGTGCTAAAGGCACTTGATTACAATGTCCCAATGCATATCTTTTCTTTTGCATCCTTTCACACTATTGCTACAGTTTTGTTACAAAAGAATAGGGATGGTTTTGAGCAGCCTATTGCATTTTTTAGTAAATCTTTGTAGGCTATAGAATTGAACTATGATATAAATGAAAAATAGGCTTATGCACTTGTGAAGGAAATCAAGGCTTTTAGATGTTACTTGATGGGAGCAGTTGTGATTGCTTTTGTGCCAAGTGCAGCTGTGAAGGATATTTTCTCATAGTAGGAGGTGTCTGGAAGAAGATGCAGATGGATCAATAGGATCTAGGAATTCAATGTTGAGATCTAGATCACTAAATTGGTTAGAGGACAGGGGTTAGAAAAGCTGATGGTCCAATCCAATCTAGATCCAAACTAGGTAAATCACTCTGAAATTGATTATACATGTGATATGGATGATTGTATTTGGTATCAGGATATTATTTACTATTTGAGAAACATGAGGTGTCCAAATAGTATGAATGATAATCAAAAGAGGACATTGAAGTTACAGGCCATCAAGAATGTAATTGTGAAATGTAAGCTATATAGAAAAAATTTGGATTGCATACTATTGAAATGTGTAGATGAGAATTAGGATAATCTATTGTTGAACGAGATGCATGAGGGAGTTTGTGGTGGACATTATATGGGTAAAAAAACTACTCATAAGATCTTGAGAGCAGGATTTTGGTGGCCCACAATCTTTAGGGATACAGAACAGTTGGTAAGGAGATGTGATGCTTGTCAAAGGTTCTCTGGTAAGCTTAAGTTTTCAGGTAATGTACCATTAAAACTAGTAGAAGTTCAGGCTCCTTTCCAGTAGTGGGGAATTGATTTCATAGGGGAGATACCAAACAAGTCAAGTGGAGGACATTCATGGATCTTAGTTGCCACTGATTACTTTACAAAGTAGGTAGAAGCTATACCTACAAGGAATGCAACTAGCAGAGTGGTAATTGACTTTCTGATGAATAATATTATTACAAAATTTGGGTGCCCTGAGAGGATAGTGAGTGGCAATGCTATGTGCTTCAAGTCTGTCGAATATAAAGACTTTTGCAAAGGTTTGGGAATTCAGATTTCTAATTCCTCACCTTATCATCCGCAAGGAAATGGTTAGGTAGAATCTACTAATAAGAGCTTGATTAAAATCTTAAAGAGAATTCTAGAGAAGAATAAGAGGGCATGGAATTCAAAGCTTCCATTAGCTTTATGGGCTGATAGGGTAACTGTGAAGAGGGCAATTGGTTGTGCACCATTTGACCTGGTGTATGGAATTCATGCTAAAATGCCTTAGAATAATTTGTTGGAGATTTACAAATTTGTGTAGTTGTATGATGATGACATTGATGATGAGATGCAATTGAGAATTGAAGACCTCATTAGGTTGGATGAAACTAGAAGAGAATCAATTGCAAGGAATGCCAAATTGCAATTGTAGGTTAAGAATCTATATGATAAAAAGACTGTTGATAGAAAGTTTGAGCCTGGTGATTTGGTGTTAGTTTGGAATGCTAGATTGGAGGATAAGGGGAAGCATGGTAAATTTGATCCCATCTGGTTAGGGCCATATCTAATTCATGAGAAATGGGGCCAAGATTCTTACATCATCAAGGATTGTAATGGTGAAATTCAAGAGTTTTCAGTTCATGGAAAATTCTTGAAGCAGTACTTCATTTGAAGTACTTTGTTTTCCATGAACAGTAGTTAGGGTTGTACATCTTGTAAATTTCTATATATAGGTTGCTTTCCCCTGCCTTATTTTTCCCTGGTCTGTTAGGTTTTAGTCCTGCCCTGCTTGTTCCTTGATGTCTGCAATTTTATCCTATGGGTGGTTTGCTCTCCCAAAAATCCTGAATCCTCGCATGGGCACAAGTTACCCATCATCCCCAGATAGAGCCACTGTTAAGCCATTTTTCCAATCATTACAAAATCTCAGGAAAATGGCCTTTTTCCCTACAGTCTTCATTTTGTTATCTCTACCCGGCTTGCAGTCTTAGTTTTAACTTGCAAAGGTAATCCACTTGGTTTTGTTGTGTACGCTCCTACCTTGTGCTCTTTATGTTTCACCTTGCTCTAGCCCAGGTTGCATTCTCCTAAATCATAAAGCCCAAAAAGTTATTCGAGTTTCAAGGTCCGCAAGAAGCATTGTTGAAATTCTGCCATAGTGTCGAAAACCCATAGTGTTTTCAAAAACCCACAGTGTTTTTGAAAATCCGTGATGTTTTTGGCTTCCTTGCTATCTTTCAGTCTGTTGAAAATTCCTATGTGTTTTCGATCTTTTGTCGAAAACCTGCATTTTTTTTGACCCTTTGCCTTCAAGCTTTGTGCACTTGTCTTATGGTGCCAAAAACTTTATGTGTTTTCGACGTTCCCTCAACTGCACAAGCCCGACATGGACAATGGGTCCAGGCTCTTCCTGAATGGATGTTGCATGGCTGCATGTCAAACTTTTTTGACATGTGACCGCTTGCCACCTGGCCATGCAGGTCCCACTTCCTGATCAACTACCTGGCGGTCTACTTTCTCTAAAGTGTGCAAGTGCGATGTGTGGTGGGACCTAGTTTCCAAATTGGGTAGAGGGTCCTAACGTGTCGGAGCATCAATGGTTGTCATTATAGTGCAAAGGATTTGTCAAGGCTATGCACTTTTGCGACAACCGTCCGATCCTATGAAAGGGTAAGGCTTCTTTGGTGTGGTCTCGAAGGTGGACATGTGGCAGCCTATGATTGGTTGTCACATGATCACATAGTCCAATTTTTGGCTATGCAATCATGTGACTAGGTGACACGTGTCCATGATGCTATGGTAGATTTGTTATCAGGTGGGCTTGCATTGAGAGCTTTTAATCTAATGGTCAGTGCATGATCTTAAGGAATATTCCCACCCCTTTCGATCATGTGCCATCTGTTGATCTAGCATCTTCTTTGTGCAATGCAAGTGGGACCGTCTGCCATGTGGTTGTTGGAAATATTCAGGAATTAACCGAGTTACTGAGAGGGGAGGGGTGAATCAGTAACTCCAAATTTTCTTACAATTTTAACATGAAATTTACTTTTTAACCTTTGCATACAGAAAGCATGAAACTTACAAACATTCACAATAATGACACATTGATTTGGTTACCCAAAAACCTTCCAAAAGAAAGTAAAACTGGGGTGGGGATGAAACCCACAAAGCTTTAATACTGCAGAATAAAGTTGGCTGGTTAAGGCTTACAATTTGATCACTTCTGATTATCTACCCTGTTAGGAGCAATAAGGATTGCTAAATCCACCCTGTTAAAGGATTTACAAACATACAATGAAGTATGCACTCGGTAAAGAGATTTTTAAAAAGACTGTTAAGTCTACCCGGTTAAAGGATTTAGTACTGATTCACCTGTTAGAATGAAACAGTAGATCTCTGCTTTGCAACTAGATTGCTGATTGAGATTCGCTGATGTACTGATCACCTTCTGTGATGAATTGTCTTTGCTGTATCTTATACTTCTAAAGCCTTCTATAATTCGCTTATCTCTGTCTTTCTTTTTCTTTCACATATATTCTACTTCATACATTTTATTTCATCTTTTTATTTTTACAACATTGTTTATATACAAGTCTTAAACAATTAATTACAATTACAATTACACAGTCGGCTTGACAAATAAACATAAGTGCTGCTAATTCGGCCCAAGTATGATTACTCGGTTCCTTCAAACTGACTCGGTGACTTTCTGATACTCAGCGTCCACTGCATTACTCGGCATCATCATGCACTCGGTAGAAGTGAAGGCACGGTTCATACTAATCACTCGGTAGGTTTTGAACTCGGTAAGTACTGGTGACTCGGTAGACATGATGTTACTCGGTTTACATTGTCCTGTTCGGTTTGTACTAACTTGCTCGGTTTCCACTATCTACTCAGTTTGCACTGTCTGCTCGGTTTGCACTATCTGCTCGGTTTGCACTGTCTGCTCGGTTTGCACTGTCTGCTCGGTTTGCACTGTCTGCTCGGTTTGCACTGTCTGCTCAGTTTGTACTGTCTGCTCGGTTTGTATTGTCTGCTCAGTTTGCACTGTCTGCTCGGTTTATACTGTTTGCTCGGTTTGTACTGTCTGCTCGGTTTATACTGTCTGCTCAGTTTGTACTGTCTGCTCGGTTTGCACTGTCTGCTTAGTTTATACCCAGAATGCAAATAAGTGTTGTCACTAGTGGCAATTCTGCTTAATGCCAACAATCTCCCCCTTTGGCATTAGTGACAAAAACACTTATTGGCCAAAATTTATATACACGAATCATGCTGAGTTTTATTTTGATTTTTTCAAAATTTGTCTTTGTCTCCCCCTTTCAATGTGCTAACTGTTTCTTATACAAATCTATACAGTATACATATCTCCAGTATACATATCTCTCCTTCTATACATATCTCCCCCTTTTTGATGATAATGCCAAAGGTGCATATACAAGTTATTTACAGAGAGAATCCAAAATTTGATAAGAAATCAGAATGTACCTTCATTATTAGTGCCAGGGTTCTTTCCCAACTTTCTTGCAAGATCTTACATGTTTGTATAGCAATTTGGACTTCTGCAAAGAGTTCAATCATGTGATCTGCTATAGAGAACTGATTGTCATGAATCAATGTTTTGGAATGTTCAATGTGCTTATACATTGTATTCATGATGGGAAGGATCATGTGTTGGATGTCTAGCAGTGTGGACTGGATCCTTGAGTCTTCTTTCAGTAGATCAGACTGCATATTAGATAGGTGTGAAATTTTCATGTGATGAGCAGAGCTTGAACTTGGTTCAAGTTACAGCTTCTGTATGCTAATCTTCATATCCTCATCCATTTTATTCATTTTATCTTTGACATCCTTTGTGAACTCGACAATATTGCATAGTCTGGCCAAAAGAGAGGTAGCATTCGAATAGATAGATTCTATGTTAGACAAAACTGAAGACAATTCCACTTGGTTAATAGCTATGTGCTAAGCAATGTGCTCAAGCACTTTATTGTTGAATCTCTTCTCGGCTCTTTCAACTAACTTTTCTGTCCCGGATGAGTCCTCATTGTATTTCTCAACTGCTTCTGCTAATTGTAACAAAACATGCTGGGAGGAGTCTACTTTAATGCCTAATGCATCAGACAAAATGTCCTTAGCATCCTTGATGATTTGATACTCCTTGTCTCTCTCCTCTTTAAGCTTCTTTTGTTTTGCTTTCCTTTGGAGGATCTCACCTATATTCTGCATCTGGTCTACTGAGAGATTTGCAAAATCTAATGTAGGAATCTCTATCTCTTCATCTAGGTCTATATCCTCAACTACATTTTTACCCAAAAATTTTATACTCGGTAGAGCCTTAGGCTTATCTGTACTTAATGCTTTGGTAGTAGTGACAGTAGATAAAGTAGGGCTGGCTATAGATACTGGCATACTTTCTACTGGAGAACTTAAAATATTTACACTTGAGGATTCAAAAGCTGGAAAACTTACTGCTGGAAAACTTGATGGTGCAGGAGACTGCAGCTCGGTAGAAGAAATGGTAGCTGCCTCTGATGTTGCTAGGGATGATTGGACAAATGTGGAAGTTGTCACAACCATGCTTGAAGGTGTCTCTGGGCTGGATGTAGAAACTTTCACTGGAGAGGTAGGAAGGGATGTAATGACTTCTGCTGCTATCCTTACAGTATCATCTACCTCAGTGTCTTCTTCTTGTTCATCGCTGTCATCTTCAATATCTTTTATTATTATAGTTTCAATGCTCGATTGGTGAAGGTGGTATATGTTCTTCCATGTGGCATTTGCAGCCTTCACAACCGATTCAATATTGTTGATCAAAATCAAACAAGTATTGAACTTCAATGTCATCTTATTTTCATTTTCTTTTAATGCCTTCTTTACTTCATCATTATTCAAGCTCGGCATCAACTGTCTCAGGTTTTGATCAAATATGTCTATCACAGTTTGCCTTGCATTGCTCCATCTCATTTTTATTGGATTCAATAGAACTGCTGGAACCTGTGGGGCAATTTCTTCAGGAGAGTATTTCCACTGTCCCATCTTCTCAACAACAGCATCTTCTATTTCCTTCTGTTCTGCTTCCGATCTGGTTTCATATCTCAAAGATTTTATGTTACTTACTACAGATCCTGATCCATCTCTAAAGAGTTTGAGCTTTTCTTGAAGGCTTAGAGGAGGCCTTTTGAATACTATGTCTTTATCTGCCTTTTCTGCCTTGTCTGCCTTGCCTCTTGTATTTCTCCTTGCAAACACAGCAGTGGGAGGCACAGGTCGCTTAGTGATGAAAACTTTTCCTTTCTTCTTTGTAGGTTCTGGTTCCTCTGTTTTCTCATCCTTTTCCTCTTCTTTTTCATCTATTTCTTCTTTGTCCTCGGTTATCATTTGCATTTTGGCTATCCTCTTCTTTCCTTTGTTTACCACCTGTGGAAGCTTTATGCTTACTTCAATTCTCACCTTAGCTTCATCATATGTTCCAAAATATGGAGCTTTGGGATTGACAGGCTGATTTAGAAGAGCTTCAATGATATTCTTGGTTTCATCAATATTTACCTCATAAGGAAGAGGTTTTACATATACAGTTCTCAGTTTAACTACTTGAATATACACATTATCACAATCTACCATTAAACAGATGTCATCTTTGTAATCTTCCACCAACTTCTGTGGAATCTGGAATCTGTCATTCATTTTCTCTTTGAAAGACTCAAAATAATTATCCATGATGCTTTCAAAGTTTTCACCCATTTCTGTGATGTATTCATTTATTTCATAGAGGACTGGCACATCTTTTCTCCATACAACTTTTCCTTTAGAAGGGAAGAATTTTTGAACATAGAAGAATAAACAGACCAACAAGGATCCAAACTTACATGGATTGTTTTTGGAAGTTTTGATGCTTTCCATGTTCTTGTTAAACTGTTTCAACAATAAGTCTGCTAGGTCAAATGTCAAGTTGTTTTTGACCACTTTGTATGCTAGGTCAATAGCTTCACAGGAGACACTGTTCTGTCGACTAGAACTGTAAATCTTGTGGGCAATGATATGTGTACCAAACTTTAGTTCAGCGTCGGTAATGCTGCTAACTTTCATGCCTCTACCGTCCCACTCGGCTAGGGTTTTCTTCTCTAGTTCCGTCCGACCTAGGGTTTTGGTAGTTTTAGCTTTGTTCAACATGGGAAGACTGGTGACTTGTTGAATCATTTTCTTTGTGATCTCAATAGGTTGCTCAAGCCAAATCTTTCCATCATGTACTCGACTGAGAATGTATCTAACCCATTTATCTCGAAAGTTCCGAGGAAGATGTGCAATGTGGACTAAACCCTTATCTTCCAGATGTTTGTGCTCGGGTTTCAGAATACCATCCCCACATAGTTCCTCACGCACAATGTCTAGTTCTAGGTTTCCCATTTCATGAATTGAATAGTTAAAATGATTGCGGATATCGTTAATAAGCAGTACCTTAGGAGGAATCTGAGATTGAGCTCCGTTTGGATCTAGGGCTGCTGCAATTGCGGGCACGATCTTAAAATCTGGTGCTTTCCACTCCCCTTGGACTAACATATCAGATCCTTTCTTCGCTGAAGTGATGGATGATGCCATGGTAGCTCACAGAAAATTCCTTTCGCAAAAGTATTGAATCGCCGAGTTGCCCTTGAAATTTTCTGCTCTCAAAGTGCTAAAGATTCGCGGTGAAGAATGAGTTCGATTACTTGCTTTTTGTTTACAATTCTGTCATTAATGCTCATTTCAAATTAGGGTAGGAATTCTGACAGACTGTCACCCACTAAGAATTAATTGCTCATAAAAGACTTCGCAACTCGGTGAACTTGAGAATTCATAATGCTCTGACCTCGCTCGATAAATACAGGTACCGACCTTGCTCGGTGAAGACTATACCGACCTCCCTATGATCTCACTGCATCTTGCATGCTGATTTAGATTTTTCTTTTAATTTCTGTTCTGGAACTGCTTGAGATTGATCTATGAGAATACAGTTCCAGTACTTCCTTGGAAATTTAGTTTGAGTCGGTAGAGCCATCCATTCCATTACTTGGACTGGATTGCTTGGTAGCTTTAGGAATCCATTTTTGTCTCATCTGTTTCCTGACCTTAGTTGCTTCATTCTTCTTTCCTTCTTCAATTTCACTAGCATTCATGCAGTTTCTGGCTATGTGACCGAGTTTAGTGCATTTGAAACATCTTACGGTAGTATCTCTTTTCCTTAGATGATGTTTTATGCAATTCATGCCAATGTGTCCACATTCTCCACAGTAATGACATCTACACCAGGTGTTGTAGTCCCATCCAAACATTGCTTTCACAATTTGTTCTGCTGGATTAAATGTCTTGGATCTGCACTCGGATGCCTTGTGACCTTGTTTGTTGCACTTGTGACAATTACCTCTGAATCTAGGTTTTTCCCTGCATTCATTTGCTTTGTGACCAGGTTGATTGCAGCTATAACATTTTCCATTGAATTCTACTTTTTCATTGTTCCAACATTTATTTGAAGTATGTCCTATTTTACCACAATGATTACAAGTAGGTTTTTGATTTCTTTTAGTACCTTGCTTAGAGGATTCGCCTTCTTCTTTGTATCCAAGTCCTGCTTTTCCTTTTTGCCTATGAAGATTTCGTTCATACAGCTGATTCAAGTCTTCTTGACTTTTCAGCATTCCTTCATTGATTTGTTTTTCAGCGTTTAGGTCATCCACCAATCTTAGATTGATTTCCTTTTCAGATCTTAGTTCTTCTCTTGTGTTTTCTATTTCTGATCTTAGATTTAGAATTTCTTCATTTGTATGAGAGATCTGATCAATTAGATTTTCTAGCTGAAGGCTTTTGTTTTGGACTTCAATGTTTCTTCCATCTAATTCATCTTTCAACTTGTTTCTTTGTTCCAAGATCTCACAGAATCTTGTAGAGTGTAGTTCTTGTTCTCTTTTCAATTTTCTCACTTCTTCCTGCAGAGACCCATTCTTTTCTAGGAGTTCTTTGATAGCATTGTTTGCTTCATCTGAGTTATTTGAGGAAAGAAGATCTTCAATCTTTTCTTCAATGTAATTCTGATCATTCATCTGATTTGCAAGTTCCTTCCTTCTTCTTAGGGATTGGAAAAGATGTTCTTTTGCTTCTTTGAGTTTAGCTATGGCCATTTCCAGATCTAGCTTTTCATTTTCAATTACCTTGTTCAGTTTGAATACCTCCATTGTCCTGGATCTTTGCTCAAGCTAGTTAAGCTTTGTCTTGAGAACCAATGCTGCTCTGATACCAATTGTTGGAAATATTCAGGAATTAACCGAGTTACTGAGAGGGGAGGGGTGAATCAGTAACTCCAAATTTTCTTACAATTTTAACATGAAATTTACTTTTTAACCTTTGCATACAGAAAGCATGAAACTTACAAACATTCACAATAATGACACATAGATTTGGTTACCCAGAAACCTTCCAAAAGAAAGTAAAACTGGGGTGGGGATGAAACCCACAAATCTTTAATACTGCAGAATAAAGTTGGCCGGTTAAGGCTTACAATTTGATCACTTTTGATGATCTGCCCTGTTAGGAGCAATAAGGATTGCTAAATCCACCCTGTTAAAGGATTTACAAACATACAATGAATTATGCACTCGGTAAAGAGATTTTTACAAAGACTGTTAAGTCTACCCGGTTAAAGGATTTAGTACTGATTCACCTGTTAGAATGAAACAGTAGATCTCTGCTTTGCAACTGGATTGCTGATTGAGATTCGCTGATGTACTGATCACCTTCTGTGATGAATTTGTCTTTTCTGTATCTTATACTTCCGAAACCTTCTGTAATTCACTTATCTCTGTCTTTCTTTTTCTTTCACATATATTCTACTTCATACATTTTATTTCATCTTTTTATTTTTACAACATTGTTTATATACAAGTCTTAAACAATTAATTACAATTACAATTACACAGTCGGCTTGACAAATAAACATAAGTGCTACTAAGTTGGCCCAAGTATGATTACTCGGTTCCTTCAAACTGACTCAGTGACTTTCTGATACTCGGCATCCACTGCATTACTCGGCATCATCATGCACTCGGTAGAAGTGAAGGCACGGTTCATACTGATCACTCAGTAGGTTTTGAACTCGGTAAGTACTGGTGACTCGGTAGACATGATGTTACTCGGTTTACATTGTCCTGTTTGGTTTGTACTAACTTGCTCGGTTTCCACTGTCTGCTCGGTTTGCACTGTCTGCTCGGTTTGCACTGTCTGCTCGGTTTGCACTGTCTGCTCGATTTGCACTGTCTCCTCGGTTTGCACTGTCTGCTCAGTTTGCACTGTCTGCTCGGTTTGTACTTTCTACTCGGTTTGCACTGTCTGCTCAGTTTATACTGTCTGCTCGGTTTGTACTGTCTGCTCGGTTTATACTGTCTGCTCAGTTTGTACTATCTACTCGGTTTGCACTGTGTGCTCAGTTTATACCCAGAATGCAAATAAGTGTTGTCACTAGTGGCAATTCTGCTTAATGCCAACAGTGGTGCTTAGTTGTTGTGTTCCTATTCGTCGATGTGGATGTGCTTAGAAGTGGGGCCATTATCAGAAGGGTCTGTGATGAGGATGGATCCTACGACCAGTGTAAGTTCTCATGGGATTTGTCAGAGCCATGAGATCTTACACTAGCCATTCATTTGAAAGTCTTATGGTAAGTTGGTCCTATGTTAGTGACTGGGTGTGGATCAGCAAATGGTTTAGTGACATGTGGCATCGGGAAAACCCAGTTGGAGTGTAGTGTTTGGCAGTCTGGATAAAAAGGTGGCAGTGCTAATAAGATGTAGTCTTGTCATGCATTCGTGAGAAGATTTGGCAATTCGCTAGTTTGTCTAGTGACTTGGCGAATAGTGGTCGCGGAGTCGCTAGATTTTTAGTGAAATGTGCAAAGTATTTCATGAACTGGTGAAAGTTCTTCAGTTGTGAGTTCACTAGATAAGGTGGGGCCGGTGTTTGCAGTGATAGGGTGGCAGTCTCATGGCTTGTCATGTATTCGCATAGCCTAGGTTTCGGCTATGCGATCTTGCGACCATTGTTGGTCATCGCGGTTGCAGAGTTGTGTGGGTCCATGGTGCCACATTATTGACGTGCCTATTTTTGTTCACCAATGGATTTATGAGGTGGCCAAAGACTTTTTTGGGTGGTTTGTGATGGCATTGCACCGTTAAGGAGACCACGGTCGCATGATCACAAGGTTAGTTTGGTGCCTTGCGATCATGCGACCAAGCATAATTTGAAGCCCAGTTTCCTATGGCGGATAGGTTGATGACTGCGCGAATGCCCCACTGAAGAAATTTTAAGCTTTCCAAGCTCGGGAAAGATAAAGAGGATCTACGGTCAGGACTTAAAGTTGACAAAGATTTAAATGATGGCCACCAATTTTCCACTAAAGCCATGAAGTGACCGTTGGAATTCAAATTCAAATTCAAATCTGTAGAGGGTTTCCTGTGACCAAAGGACTGGTTTTCAATGCTTTCTTGGTAGTTTTTGATCTAGTTGGTGGCACCGGTTGTTGCGAAGTGGTCCAGGGGCTCTGTGATCATTTGTAGAGGTGATTTTGTACCTGGTGCCATGTGGTTTTGAGCTCAAGGAGCTATTTGCAGGCAGTGATTAGAATGATTTTAATGGCATTCCTGGTGTACTATGTTGAGCTCAAAGATTTTCATGATTGTTGATCTACTAGAGATTTGTTTTCTCCAGGCTACTTATGCTTCCTGCCCTTGTAGTAAATTTTGTGACTATTTGAGTTGGTTGGGTGGTTGAGACCCTAACCCTAGCTGTTTGAATCTTGTTGCACCCGATCTTGAGGATCCCAAGGTAGCTAGTGGTATAAGTTGTTGAATCTTTGATTTTACAAGGGTTCAAAAACATTGTTGCTTTTGGTCCCTAGTTTTTGACTGTATTTTACTGATAGAGGTTTGATTTGGTGTCTTTTTCTCAGCTTTGTGTCATGCTAATTATATGCTGATCCTAATTGTGTTAAGGAAAACATTCTTGAATCCCAATCTTGTATCTTGTGTATGTCTTCTTACTTCTCTCTGAGCTTATATATGTTAATGTCACAAAGTGTGTTAATGTATGGTAAACAAAGAGTATTTTGAATTCATCTTTGAGTTTCTAACAAAGTTAGGATTAAAGCCTTTTACGTGAATTCAGTGAGTTTGCAGCCAGGTATAGAATTTGATGTCCTTGTGCTTGAGGGAAAGGGGTAATAGGCAAAGCACTTACTCTGGTTTCCATTGTGTTTGACTTAAGGTATTTAGTTGAAGTATACAGTTGGGTGACTCTTAGCGCTGGGATAAGGCACTGGTCCTTTCTTTTGAAGTCATGGTTAACAACCACACAAACATAAACATTCATTTGATAAACATTTTATAGACTTGTGTTGAGCATTGTATACATCATTTTCAGACTCCTTTAGAGAAGTGAGTCAAGGGTACACCCGCCTGAGTACTAAAGCTCAAAGTGTAGAAGGATCTTTTGATCCTTGTCAATTGGCCCTCTTCCTTGTGGACTTTGGAGTGGTGATAGAGTCAAAGTTTTATTTAAATTATCCATCAAAGCGTAAATCTGCAAGTTGAAGATCAAAGGGAATAATTCACAACCAATAGTATGAAAGATTATATAACTATCTTATTCAGATTGGTTTCAAAAGAGCTAATGATAATAGTAGTTTATACATCAAAGAAGGACCAGATAATAGAATTGTTTTGGCAGAAATATTTGTGGATGATACTGTGTTTACAGGTAATGATGATCAGTGCAAAGAATTTTCAGAGCAAATGAACAAAGAATTTGAAATGTCTATGTTTGGTCAGATAAAGTTTTTTGTTGGTCTTCAAATTCAGCAGAGCAAGAACGGTATCTACATTACTCAGTCTAAATACATCAAGGAAATACTTAAGAAGTTTGGTATGAAAGATGCAAAACTAGTTGGTACACCCATGTGTATAGGACTAAAGCTTACAAAAGATGATGATTTAAAAGAAGTAGATCAGACCTTATATAGATCAATGATTAGAAAATTATAGTATGTAGTTCATACAAGGCCTGATATTGCCTTAGTAGTTGGTATTGTACCAAGATTCTCAGCAAAACCCAGATAAAATCATATGATGGAAATCAAAAGAATCTTGAGATACTTGAAAGGAACTAAAGATTATGGCTTGTGGTATAAATTTGGAGGCAATCTGGAGTTAAAAGTGTTTAATGATGTTGATTGGGTAGGAAACATTGATGATAGAAAGAGTACAAGTGGTGGAGCATTCTTTCTTGGCAAGAGGTTGGTATCTTGGACTAGTAAAAAGCAAAATTGCACATCCCAATCCACAACAGAAGTAGAATATGTTGTTATAGCTGTAAACTGGTCTAATATTGTTTGGTTTAAATAGTTATTGGAAGGCATGAAGGTTGAGATCAAAGAACCAGTTGTTATATTTTGTGATAATACAAGTGCAATAAATATTTCAAAGAATCCAGTAATGCATTCTAAAACCAAGCACATTGCTATAAAATATCACTTTGTCAGAGAATTGGTGCAAGACAAGGAAATCAGATTGGAATATATTCATACAAAAGAACAAATTGCAAATATATTCACCAAGCCACTACTAAAGGATGCATTCTTGTATCTAAGAGGTAAGTTAGGGGTCATTCCCCTATCTGGGGCTCACTAAATGAAGTTTTAGTGATGCATCAACCAGAGCATATTAAAGATCAGTCGGTTGATGCTGCTTAGTCAAGGAATCATTGCATATGAATCAATACTGAAGGTACATTACTATTCACCTAGTATGTGTTGTCTTTGGCATGTGTTGTCAAAGAGGGAGAGTTTGCTATCATACTTCAAGAAATTTATTAAGATTTCTAAGAGTTTTCTTGGAGAGTTTTCAATCAGAAAGAGAAGTTTGCTAATAGAGGGAGTTATCATAGATGAGAATCAGAATGAAGCTAAGGATATGTTCCTTACTCTATGTTTTCTATGAAATTTCATTGTGCTATGACATGTTGTGTTGCCATCAATGCCAAAGAGGGAGATTATTGGATACAATTGTGTGAAGGAGATTGTTAGATTAATTGTGTGTTGTCTTTTATGTCACACAAATGTCATATTATTTACTGAGCTCAGTTGGTCAGCAAAGTAGTTCCTAGTATTTACCGAGCTCGGTCGGTCTGCAAGTAGTTTTTAGTATCTATCGAGATATTTCAAGCGTTAAAGAAAAATATGGAAAAAATAAGTGTTAACCGAGCTTCCTTGGTTATCAAAGGAAAGTTAGTGTTTACCGAGTTCACTCAGTCTCCAAAGGATGTTATAGAATTCACAGTGCTTACCGAGTTCTCTCAGTCACCAAAGGAAATCTCTTCAGATTAGTGTTTACCGAGCAAGGTCGGCCCAGTGAAGGAATTTGTTATTTTGAGAAATAAAGTTTGTTTATTCCAGCTGACTATTGTAATGATTAGTAATGTTATTAGTGTCGACTTGACAATATAAATGGACAATCTGAATGGTATATATAGAAGGTCAAGTTGTGAATTAAAAAGTGTGTGCAAGTGAAAAGAAGAAAAGTGTGAGCAAATTTTGAAGGATGATTAGATATCCTTGAAGAGCAACAGAGATATATTTGATCAGGAAGGATCTAGTGAAGTAGAATAGAGATCTGTAATTAGCAGTTCAATTGCATCATTATTCAGGTCACTTCATTGTTACTTTCTTACCATTGTAGCAGTGATTTCAAAATCTCCTAACCGAGTTGGTTTAACAGCCATTTTGTAAATCCTCTAACAAGGTGATAGTTCTATTGAATTATTTCAAGACCTCTTACAAGGCCACTCCTAATAGGGTGATTAAATCCTCTAACAAGGTCACACCTAACAGTGTGTTTTGTAACCTTTAATCGGGTTGGCTCCTAACAGGGCTCACTTCAGAAGAGTGAAAAATACTAACTAGTTACATTGGTGGTTTTTCCCATATTGGGTTTCCTTGTTAAATTTGGTGTCTCTTGTGTTCATGATACTTTCTTTATTCATGTATGTTAATCACTGATGAATGCTTAAGAATAGTTATAATTAATACTCACTACAATAACTGAGTTTTTGGTATAACGACAGTAAATGATTTAATAAAACATCTAAGGGATCTGTGGTAATATTTTTGTGGTTAACTGCTTCACCCCCCCCTCTCAGTTACTCCATCTACATTTCCAACACATACATTTGGTGGCTTAGGCTTGTAGAATATTGTAATGAAAATTTCCATGTGGCTGTGCATCTTCTATTTTTTAATATTATAATTCTATTTCATTAGAGATAATAGAAATCCCATTTCTTGTCCTTACAATTCGTTGTTATTCTCAATTTTGTTGTATGTTCTTGTGTTAATAAGGGGAGTACACTTCATCACTTTCACTGGGTTTCCTAGGAATATTGTTACCTTCCAAAGGCTTCTGGTGGTCTTGGCCTTATTTCCACTAATAAATAGGGTTTTTCCCTATGTGCCAAATGGGTTATCTAGGCTTTGACTGGTGATGAGACTTGAAAAATCTCATTGAGATTTTGTATTTCTTCAGGCTTTCCTATTCATAGACCTTCCTGGAAGGGGCTTGGTTTTCAAAACCTTCTTATCATGAGAGAACTAGTTCAAATCCAAGGTACTTTTGTTGCTAAAAGTATCTTCATAGCTTGAGAATCTATCAATCCTTTACTCTATTGGGTTGGAGATGGATTTAGGGATAGGCTTTCCATAAATCAACACAATATTTGGTCATTTCTACTTTTTCATTAGAAAGGGCTTCTTCTTTCTAAAATCTAGGAGGTTAGTGCTCCATGTCTTCATAAATGTGGCATTAGAACCCCCAAGGATTTTTTTCTAGAGCTTCCATGAGTCTTCAGTCATAGGAGGACCAGCAAGTCAAGTTTCTTCTCTCACACCCATATCAATAGAATTTTGACCTGCTAGTCTCTAGTTTTCCTTCATACATTTTCCATAAGCTTAGAATTTAGTTTATCAATCCCAGGTGGAAGGAATGGAAATGGTATCCTTGGACCCCTCTCTAACCCAAGATAGGATACAACTAGCTAGTTCCTTATCTAACAATTGTTGCCAGTCATAATCAAAGATGACATTTGTAATCTACCCAGAAGACTTGGATGTTCCTCTTTCTCACTGTTTGGTCTGCCATCATAGAGCCAAAATCCACACACTTTTCTTGGTGTATTCTTTTTCAAGAATTGCCTTTAGGCACTGGGTTCAAGCATTTGGGAGTCCCTAACCATAGGTTCCTTTTATGTGGGCTTCCAAAAACATTTTTTGCATATTTTCTAGTTCTCCCAAAGAGCTCAACAATATTGGAGTTAGATTCATGACATTTTCAGTCCTTTTAGACTAGAACCCTTTTCTTGGCATATGGGTTTGCTGGGTGATTCGCCCATAATCCCTCTAAAATTTCACCAGATATGGCATACTTTTAGGATGTATATTTTATTTACTCTTGGGAAGGATATAAATGCTTTTTAATTCACACACATATTTATTGATATTAATGTTTCAATGTATACTAAATCATACATTTGCAATAATGTAATTATGAAAATATAAGTCTAGGCTAACAAGGTGGCCCACTTGTAGGGTGATTTTTTGCATCAAGGAAATGCCAAATGTATAGTTTCCAGAGTATCACTATATTCCACTTCCATTGATTGTACTACATCTTGTGGCTATTGTGATGGCCACAATTCCTCTATTTAGCATTCCCAAACTCCTAAGTCTCAAGATCTTTACCGCTCCTCTAGCAGTGGTGATTCCTAGAGGAGTTTCTAGATTTTGCACCATGTTGGCTTTTAAACTTGTTCCCACATGGTGCCAGGTTTACACTATGATTGAAAAACTGGTTAGTCTTCACTCCAAAGTCTGACAAGGGAACAAGTGTCAATTGATGAGGACCGAGGGCATCCTCCTTCTACTTCGAGCTCCACATCACTCAAGCGGGTATTGCCTCATCTGCACACTCATGACTCTTCTTGAGTTGATGAACAAAAGGCCTGTAGATGCATTACTATGGAATAGTTCTCAGACCCCTATGGGTATCTCGCACCCCAATGAACTATGACCTCATGCAGTAACCTGATCTACATGCAATGAGTCTAACAACTAGAGAGAAACCTCCTACTACTACTTCCAACATGAAAGGGAAAAGATTTAAATGAATGATTGATGCTGGGTTGAATGGACTCCTGAAGTACCCCAAATCTCTCATAGACCAGTGCCATATCCAATGGGCAATAGAGTCAAATACCTTACTGCAATAGGGCTATGAAACAAGAAGACAACATACTCACCCTAACCAAATCATACATTACCAAACCACCTGTGCACCCAGATATGCTATCACCTATCCAAAGAAAGACCTAGGAACAGACAATACATTAACTAGCATCCACTAGAAGACAAGCATGATGCATCTTTGATACCTCAGCTTATACATATCTAAACACCAGTCCTAGACTCAGTTGCTTCTGTGAAAAACAACTCTACTATAGACACTCACTGGAAATGCAAGTAGAAAAACTATAACACCCTTGATGCTACAATTAATAAGTCTAAAACCCAAATGGAGACAATCTAAGAGCAGAACAAATATATTGAAATCTTATACATAAGACATCTGTTATAATTTCATTATATTCCCATAGCTAGAGAGGACAAAGGGAACACCCTATATGCAGAGAAGAAGAAAAACACTATAGGGAGAATATTCATGGAGCCAGTCCCCACAACTGTTGTAGAAAGGAACCAAGACAAAGTCAAAAAATCAACACTATATACCACTAGCTCCCTTGGAAACCCATGATAGGTTGCAACAACCTACGGATATCTAAGGCATAGCCTTCACCCACCACACCAAGAAATGGTCAGAAAACTAGTCGCATCTCACCGAATAGGGTCATTTCTGCAATGAATTCCATAAATTTGGTACTTTCTAGTTGCTGGAAGTTCTTAGAAATTCAAATTTGAATCTGCAACAATCACCATGCAATTCTCAGGCCTCATGCTTCTTAACCATTTGCCCTCAGTCGCGCAACCATGCAATCACAACCTTACCGCCATGGGAATCTAGGCACCAATTTATGTTTGGTTGCATGATCGCAAGCCATGGAAATGGCCCTTGTGATCATGCGACTGCAGTCTCCTAACCATAGCCAATGATTGAT
This sequence comes from Chamaecyparis obtusa, assembly GCA_027943335.1. NCBI lineage: Eukaryota > Viridiplantae > Streptophyta > Pinopsida > Cupressales > Cupressaceae > Chamaecyparis > Chamaecyparis obtusa. The sequence goes on from BSBK01005355.1 coordinate 285,502, forward strand.
CCAAAAACCTTGCAAAATCCTTGGCCACTTGACCAACAAGCAGCCAATCCAAAATGAACATGTCAACAAGACTGGCATCACGGGCCCACCTTAGAATTCCACAACCATGATGTCTGGTGGTTAGTCACATGATCGCATAGCCCAAAAATGGGCTATGTGAACATGCGACAACTGCAATCTGTTACCTCCACAAAATCACCACCACTAAGCCTGGCGGTTAGTCGCATGATCACATAGCCTTGAAAAAGGCTATGAGATCATGTGACAAACCACCACTTACCATGCTTAGGCCCTGCCAACAACCACCACTCCCTAAGCTTGGGCCCACCATACCCCATGTGTCACTCCACTACTCGCTGCAATTGCTGAGTCACACCTGCCATGAGACCCACTTGCAAATCCCTTTCCACCTTGGTACACTGGCAACCAACCAAAATTCAGCACATCACCAACTACCACCAAGCCCACCAAATAGCCACAAATGGGCCCCAGCACATGTGGCATCCTATCACATGATTGCATACCCTGGAAATGCGCTATGTGAACATGCGGCAACCCGCAGACCGCAACTATAACCGCCACCGCATGAAGATAACATCACCACCCGTCGGCCAATAAAACACCACCACTGCATCTAGAAGATGCCCCAGGGACATGTGGCAAGTGTTCACATGATTGCATAGTCAAAAATTGGGCTATGTGACCATGTGACAGCCAGTCATAAGCTGCCACATCACCACCCCCCAGGACCACGAAATTGTAACCACCAACTGCAAAGAGTTGGGACCCACACAGACAGATGGCAAGGGGTCGTATGATCCCATGTTTGAAAAGTTTGACATGCGGCCATGTGACAGTAAATAAGAACATGCCATCTATCACCCCTCCAACACCGGGCCCACTTCACTGAGGCAACGCTGGAAACAAACAAGATCAACGGTAGGCGCATGATCGCATGGGGAAAGAATATTCCATGCGACCACACACCAACCGTTGATCTCCTTCCTTTGCCACTTTGAAGAAATTGGCCCCACACCATCACACTTGTGTGCTTAAGACAAAGAAGACCGCCAAGCAGTAGAACAGGACTGGGACCCACCATCCGGTCAGACTTGCGTAGTTAGAGAAAACACCAGCAAACAGGGAACTAGTGTGAGGTCAAAAATAGACAATGTTTTCAATGAAAGAGGATTGAAAACACACAAAGTTTCTGACATGTCAGCAAATAAGCGCACAAAGCATGAAGGCAAAGGGTCAAAAACAATGCAGGGTTTTTGGTAAAGGATCGAAAACATCATGGATTTTCAAAAATACTGTGGGTTTTCAACACTGTGGCAGATTTTGACAATATTTCTAGCAGACCTAGAATTTGGATAACTTTTAGGATTTGGCGATTTAGCACACACAAATTGGACAGGAGCAAGGTGACACAATAAAGAGCACGAGGCAGGACATTTGACACACATTTGCAGGGGAGAGGCCAATTTCACTAGATTTTACAATGACATAAAATTGGCCTAACAGTGGCTCTGGTTGGGGATGCATGGCTCTTGTAGGCATGGCAAGGATCCAGATCTCTGAGAGAAGTAGACCACCAATAAGACAAAAAATAGGGAACCATTTCTACTGCAAACATATGTAAACACCCATGGGCTAAAGAATGAAACTAGATGTTTCCACTACACATGTTCATGCTTCACCAAAACTTTGCAAAACTGCAACTTTTATTCATTGAAGCATGCTAACCTCTCTATCACACCACTTTCCTTCTCTTATTTCTTAGATCACCTCATAAGGAAACATTTCTTATCATTGAAAATATCATACTTGGAAGTTCTGTAGTAAAAATCAACATGCTGGTTGGAGGGTAGGACAGATCTAGAGCTCACCCTATAGCTCCATTAAGTTCTTGCAGTATAGAGTCACCACCTCCTTAGAGAGGAAAATTTTGCACTGATTTGTATCTCTTCCGACCAACCAAAACTTCATCAGGCCACACTTTTTATCAGGAACTGCACTGATCAAACAAAGAACTCAGAGTCACCACTCAGCATGCAGTGAGAAGATTTCACTAATGTGTTTTTTCTATTTGACTGTGTAACTTCAACCAGGACCCTGGGATGATCCAACCAAGCAAGGAAGCTTGTTGTCTTTTACCTCTTCCCTAACAAAGTCACCATTTTGTTGGCTTTTAAACTTGTTCCCACACGGTGCCAAGTTTACACTATGATTGACAAATTGGTTAGTCTTCACTCCAAACTCTGACAAGGGAACAAGTGCCAATTGATGAGGACTGAGGGCATCCTCTTTTTGCTTTGAGCTCCACATCACTTAGGTAGGTATTGCCTCATCTGTACACTCATGACTCTTCTTGAGTTGATGAATAAAAGGCCTACAGATGCATTACTGTGGAATAGTTCTTAGACCCCTATGGGTATCCTGCACCCCAATGAACCATGACCTCATGAAATAACTTGATCTGCATGTAATGAGTCTAACAACTAGAGAGAAACCTCCTACTACTACTTCCAACATGAAAGGGAAAAGATTTAAATAAATGATTGATGCTAGGTTGAATGGACTTGTGAAGTACCCCAAGTCTCTCATAGACCAGTGCCATATCCAATGGGTAGCAGAGTCAAATACCTCACTACAACAGGGCTATGAAACAAGAAGACAACATACTCACCCTAACCAAATCATACACTACCAAACCACTAGTGCACCCAGATATGCTATCACCTATCCAAAGAAAGACCTAGGAATAGGCAATACATTAACTAGCATCCACTGGAAGACAAACATGATGCATCTTTGATACCTTAGCTTATACATATCTAAACACCAGTCCTAGACTTAGTTGCTTCTGTGAAAAAAAACTCTACTATAGACACTCACTGGAAATGCAAGTAGAAAAACTATAACACCCTTGATGCTATAATTAATAAGTCTAAAACCCAAATGGAGACAATCTGTGAGCAGAAAAAATATATTGAAATCTTATACATAAGACATCTGTTACAATTTCATTATATTTCCATAGCCAGAGAGGATAGAGGGAACACCCTATATGTAGAGAAGAAGAAAAACATTGTAGGAAGAACATTCGTGGAACCAGTCCCCACAACTGTGGCAGAAAGGAACCAAGACAAAGTCAAAAAATCAATACTATATACCACTAGCTGCCTTGGAAACCCATGACAGGTTGCAACAAGCTACGGACAACTAAGGCATAGCCTTCACCCACCACACCAAGAAATGACTAGAAAACCAGTTGCATCTCACCAAACAGGGTCATTTCTGCAATGAATTTCATAAATTTGGTACTTCCTAGTCATTGGAAGTTCTCAAAAATTCAAATTTGAATCTACAACAGTCACCATGCAATTCGCGGGCCTCATGCTTCTTAACCATTTACCCTCAGTCATACAACCATGCAATCACAACCTTACTGCCATGGGAATCTGGGCACCAATTTATGTTTGGTCGCATGAACGCAAGCCGTAGAAATGGCCCTTGCGATCATGCGACCATGATCTCCTAACCATAGCCAATAGTCGATCCAAAAACCTTGCAAAATCCTCAGCCACCTCACCAACAAGCAGCCAATCCAAAAGGAGCATGTCAGCAAGACTGGCATCATGGACCCACCTTAGAATTTTGCAACTGGGACGTTCGGCGGTTAGTCACATGATCACATAGCCTAGAAATGGGCTATGCAAACATGCGACAACCGCAATCTGTTACCTCCGCAAAACCGCCACTGCTAAACCTGGCGGTTAGTCACATGATCACATAGCCTTGAAAAAGGCTATGAGATCATGTGACAAACCACCACTTACCCCGCTTAGGCCCTGCCAACAACCACCACTCCTTAAGGTTGGGCCTACCATATGCCACATGTCACACCACTACTCACTACAATTGCTGAGTCACACCTACCACGGGACCCACTTGTAAATCCCTTTTCCACCTTGGTACACCAGCAACCAACCAAAATTTGACATGTCACCAACTACCATCGAGCCCACAAAATAGCCACAAATAGGCCCCAGCACATGTGGCATCTTGTTGCATGATCATATAGCTCAGAAATGGGCTATGAGAACATGCGGCAACCCGCAGACTGCAACTGTAACTGCCACCGCATGAAGATAACATCACAACCTGCTGACCAATAGAACACCACCACTGCATCTGGAAGATGCCCCAGGGACACATGGCAAGCAGTCACATGATCGCATAGCCAAAAACTAGGCTATGCGACCATGCGACAGCCAGTCGCAAGCTGCCACATCACCACCCCTCAGGACCACGAAACTGTAACCACTAACTATGAAGAGCCAGGACCCACGTAGATAGATGGCAAGTGGTTGCATGATCGCATGTCATAAAATTCTAACATGCAGCCATGTGATAGCCAATAAGAACATGCCATCTATCACCCCTCCAACACTAGGCCCACTTCACCGAGGCAACGCTGGAAATAAACAAGATCAACAGCAGGTGCATGATCGCATGGGGAAAGAATATTCCATGTGATCGCATGTTGATCATTGATCTCCTTCCTTTGTCGCTTTGAAGAAACTAGCCACACACCATCGCACTTGTGCGCTTAAGACAAAAAAGACTACTAGGTAGCAGAACAGGACTAGGACCCACCATCCAGTCGGACTTGCACAGTTAGAGAAAACACCAGCAAATAGAGAACTAGTGCGAGGTCAAAAACACACAATGTTTTCCATGAAAAAGGATAAAAAACACACAAAGTTTCTGACACGTCAACAGATAAGCGCACAAAGCATGAAGGCAAAGGGTTGAAAATAACACAGGGTTTTTGGTAAAGGATCAAAAACATCATGGATTTTAAAAAATACTATGGGTTTTCAACACTGTGGCAGATTTTGACAATATTTCCAACAGACCTAGAATTTGGATAACTTTCAGGATTTGGCGATTCAGCACACACAAATTGGACAGGAGCAAGGTAACACAATAAAGAGCACAAGGCAGGACACTTAACACACATTTGCAGGGGAGAGGCCAATTTCACTAGATTTTGCAATGACAGAAAATTGGCCTAACACACCACATCATGGTTTTCTTCTAGGTTGGAATTCTACTACTCTTGTTCTTGGTTGTTCCAGTTGGCCTGACACTAAATGATATTTTTCTTCAGTTATTGCTTCTTCAGCCAAGTTTCATTGATTTTCTTTGGTTATCTTTCCCAAGACCAAGAAAGGTGAAATAGAAAAAGAAACAAAGAATGATTGTGATGGGTGGTCTATTCCATACGCTACCCCTTGCCTTGCTGATGTATGTGGAAATTTAGATGATAAGGATCCTCTTCCCTCAGCTAAATTGTGACTTTTTCTTCCTAAGGGGTTATAATATGATCTTTTTTTATGAATAGTTGTTATAGTTATTGCTTATGACCATTTTTTGAGTAAGTTTCATGGTGTGATCTTGTATCCCCTAGCTTTCTTTTGTGGATATGTAGTTTATATTAAACTTTAATAGAAAGGGAACTATTCATCAAATAAAATAATATTTGATAAAATATTAATATGTATTTATATTCATTCATAAATTTGTTTTAAATTTACGAGTGACCCTAATGCCAATTTGCATATAAGAAGAAATTATTTTCTAAATACATTTTTCTAACTTACAACTATGCATCATAATTTGAAATAGAATAAACAATAAAATTAACACAACACTAATTTACTTTTTTATCTATAATTTCTTCCACTTCATTTTGTTCCCTCTCATTCTAATATTAGATAAAAAAACTAAAATAAATGTGTGAACATAAAACAACATATGTTGTAAATGCTAAGTTTCCATATAATTAATAGTGACCCCACTCATTAGAAAATGCATGCACTCACTAAAATCTATTGTCTCACCATGAATACTTTTCATAACTAATAACCAGCTCACAGAAACTCTTTTTCCAAGTATGTAAAAACCCCTTTCATTTCATGGTCAATAGATTTATATAGACAAGTTTATGTATTTTAAAACTGTATAAAAAAATATATATTTTATACATAAAATATTTTAAATGAAACTAGCATATCTTATATGAACATATTACAATATGCTCTCTAATATATTAACTAATATATATATAATTTTGTATCACTATAACCCTTGTACCTCCTTTTAGTGCAAGTACTAGAAATAATATTCTATGGATGTTGAAAGAGATAAAATTGAAGCAATAAGAAACTCACCCTTATTTTTATTAAAATGTATGTTTTTTTAAACTATAACTTCATCAAATCATATTTTTGTTGGAATTAGGAGAGATAGGGTACTGAGAGGGGAGGGGTGAATCAATGCCCACAAAAACTTAACACATTAACCTTTACGGTCTACAACAACAAATGGTGATAACCTTCCAAAATAACTTGCATCTAATACATGTATCATTCATCCATTCAACTTGTGAAATTAAATAACATGAAATCAACAATATAATAGTCACATAACATAAGTATTTTTGTAATGCAAAAACCCTTGTTAGAAGGTAAAAACTATGATGGGGATGACACCTATTAGCACTCTAAAAATGTTTCATGGATGTGCAAGTCTTTCCCTGGTCTTTGGAGTCTCTTTCTTGGTCTCTGGCCATATAACCCTTGTCAAATTTTCAAAAATTAGCTGTTAGGTAAAAAAATTCAAAATATAACCTAACTTTACCCTGGCCTTGTTATTTTTTCATGTTACTTTATCAGGCCACTTAAAACCTTTTATTCACATCATGTGTTAATTAAAGATCACTTTACATCTTTGCCGTTAGGTTTCACCATGTCGAGCCCCCCTTTAATTTTCCTAAGTTCCTAAGTTCCCCCCGTAATGTTTTCCTATGTTTCAACCCTTTGAAAAACTTGTGGTTATCGCATGTTCGCAAGGAATCTTTCTTCCCCTTGTGAACATGTGACAAGGTGCCACCTATCCCAGTGGGCCCATCTTCAAGGTCTGTAGTAGATTAAAGTATTGACACATCTTGCGGCTCTCATTACACCACTAAGGTAAAGTGCTTGATGTTTAATATGGTGGTATAGTGACAACTATTTGATGCAAGGGTCGATGGTAGATAGGTGGGTCCTCGGGGTGCTAGGGTGGAACAAGTCAATGATTTTTCATTGTGTTGGGAGTTCCCTTTGATGTTCAACTTGTAGATTTATACTTTGATGGATAACTTTAATAAAACTTTGACTCTATCACCACTCCAAAGTCTACAAGGAAGAGGGCCAATTAACAAGGATCAACAATGAGATCCTCCTACACTTTGAGCCTTAATTCTTAGGTGGGTATACCCTTGATTCACTTCTTCAAAGGAATCCAAAATATTATACAACTATATCCTTTACTAACTGACTAAAAGATTTTATCATTTAATTTGTATGTGTGATTGATGATGATGGACTGCCTCTAGACAAGGGATCAGTGCCTTAACTAGGGCATAGAGTCACTTGATAAAATATATCAACTAAAACCTTAACTCAAACACACATGAACTTAGAGTAAGTGCTTTTCCTATTACTCCCCTCAATCCTAAACCTGATCATCATTTTCCAATCTAATAATGAACTCACTGAAATCACCCTAAAGGCTTTAATCCTAACTTTGTTAGGAACTCCAAGCTGATCGCACAATACTCTTTGTTTACCATATGCTAATCCACTTTGTGACCTTAACATATATGAATCCACAATCAAAATAAGAAGACAATCAAAAGTTTGAGATAGGAATTCAAGTGTATTCTCATTAACTTTCAGAATCAATACATTATCAAGGCAAAAAAATACAAAGAGAAACAAAACCCTAAATGCAAGCTCTCCTTATTCAGTATAATACCATCAACAACAACCTTTACAAAATAAAAAATGCTACAATATATACTCCCTAGTCATCTTGGAATTGTCAAAGAGGATGCAACAAGCTATAGATGACTAGGGTTAGGGTTTCACCCACCAGATCAACTAGAAACAGTAAAAAATTAAATGTAGGGGATGAAAACCAGTAGGTCATGCCTGAGAAAGATTTTCACTTATGATAGATTTCTGGGAAAGTACTGCAAATCATGGAATTCTGAATTTGTCAACCCTTTTGGCCACCTGCAACATGCCTCGAGCACAAAAAACATAGTACAAACCCCTGCAAATGATCATGGCACACCCTGGACCACACTGCAATGACAAACAAATCATCTCTTACCATCTCCAGTCACTTCTACATTGAACTTTAGTCCTTCTGGTCACAGGAAACCCTCAAAAATTTGAATTTGAAATTAAATGGCTAGTTTCATAGCGCCAGCAGTGAATCGGTGGTCCATATTTAAAACTCAATCAACTTTGAGTCCTGACCATCCGATCCCTCTTTTTCACAATCTTTATGATTTATCACTTAATAGGACCCTAGCCAAACTTAGCAAATTGGCGACTGAAGGATACCTCCAAGTCACATAATACTTTATGCCTTCGCCAAATTATTTAGCTATTACGTGAATGCTTGTTCACTATGTTGCTAAACCTTTTGGAACATTACCGCCTTACTTATTGAATGAGCGAAGCCTCAAAAAATTTTCAGGCCACTAAACACTTTATCAGAACTGCTAAGACCTTAGACCAAAACCTGGGCCTACCTTTAATGAAATCAATGGCTATCTTAAGTTTTCATGGAGCATAAAGATTCTATCATAACTTAAGACAACTGTTAGATTAACCTTTTACCTCTGCTTTGTAGATCCTTTGGTAGGATATGAAATCTATGGTCATCTGATAATCTCATGTGTCAGAACAAACCCCTCAGGTCATGTGCCAATTGTCGATATTCTACAAGTGTTAGGACCCTCTGACATATCAAAAACTCAGGTCCCACTAACAGCCACCCAGTCACAATGTACGCCAACCAATAAGAGACCGCCAACTATGCCGACCTGGCACTGGACCCACTGACAGCCTTTACGTTAGATTCCAAATCGATGGCTATTGCATGATCATGAAGGGGAAGAATATTCCTTGCAATCATGCGACAACCACTGGATTCTCAAGCGACTGACAACTTGACCCCATCCTACCACATAAGCCATTTCAATAAATCACAAGCTACCATGTTGCAATATTTGGCAAGTAGACATGCAACTTTTCCTTTCGTGCTTGGGTCCCTCTAACAACCTTGCCATATCATCTTTTCTTTTGGCCAATAAAATGTCACCACTTGTGCTTATGTAGCAATGGACCCGCCTGTTTGAAGAGTTACATCATGGAAAGGAATCAGTGGCTGGCGTAAGTTTGCAAGCCTTTGACAAATCTTATGAGAACTTACACCCACCATTGGATTGAGATGGTGTCAGAGCCGGGCCCAAGAAAGATTAAGCTGAAACATAGGGAAAAATTAAAACACAGGACTATAGGAAAAATTAAAGGCCACCGTAGGTAAAAAATTAGGAAGAATTTAAACGGGGGCTAACCAAAAATATAAAGCATGTGCACCTAAAGGTTTTTAAGTGGCTCAAAAAAGTAACTTTAAAATAGAACAAGGCCAGGGCATTAGAAAGGGTTTTTTATGCAACGGCTAGTTTTTCAAAAATTTGAACTAAGGGCTAATGCCATAGACCTAAAAACAACTGCAGAGACTAGAAGAAAAGGGCTAAAGCCATGAAATTTTTTCAAGGTGCTAACACATTGGTCAACGGGAGTTTGATGTGGTGCATGTCAAAGGTCTAAGGAATGAAAGAAAAGTCAGAGGTCCGCCTACCAGTTTTTGCAACGTGGCAGCTTGTGATTCCTTGCAATGGCTTATGCACTAGGGTGGGATCAGGTTGTTAGTCACTTGAAGATCTAGTGGTTCTCACATGATCACAAGGAATATTCTTCCGCTTCACAATCATGCAACAACCATCGATTTGGAATCTAACATAAAGGCTGTCAGTGGGTCCAATGCCAGGTCATGTTGATTTGGTGGTTTCTGATTGGTCAGCGGGGTAATGAGCTGGATGTTGTCAATGGGGTCATGATTCTCAAAGGAATAAGTTGTCTGTAGGTCCATGAGGATCATGTGGTTATTACTATACCACTGAGGTGAGATGCTTGACTTTTAGCATCGCTGTATAATGACAACCGTCGATTTTGTTTAAAGAAATACAAAGCGCAGGAAGCCCGAGAAAAGTAAAAGGATCTGATGGTCATGATATAAAGTTGACCTAAATTCAAATTTGGACCACCAATACACTACTAGCACCATGGAAATATCCATTGCTTCCAGAATTTGAATTTTTGAAGGGTTTCTAGCGATAAAAAGGACTAAAATTTATTGTTTCAGTGGTTGGATTTGGTGAAGTTGGTTTCTCAATGGGTCTGCAGAGTCCAGAGGCTTGATGATTGACTGCAGAGGTGTTTTTGTGCCCTAAGGGTATGGGAAAATTTTGCTCAAGGCATGTTGCAGGTGGCTAAAAGGACTGATTGACATAGAATTCCATGATTTGTAGTACTTTCTCAAAGATCTATCATAAGTGCAAATCTTTCTCAGGCATGCCCAACTAGTTTTCATCCCCTCTAATAAATTCTTGACTATTTTAGTTGGTTTAGTGGGTGAAACCCTAACCCTAGTCATTCGTAGCTTGTTGCAACCTATTTTGGGTTTCCAAGATGACTAGGGGGTATATATTGTAGCATTTTTTATTTAGTGAGGGTTCCAAAACTTTCTTTTCCATCCCTGATTGTTGATGTTAATGTACTGAACAGGGAGAGCTTGGATTTAGGGTTTGTCTCCTTGGATTTTGTTGTTTGATAATGTATTGATCCTACAAATTTTAATGAGACTACATTTGGATTCCAATCTCATGTTTGTGTATGTCTTCTTATTTTTTTCTTTAGCTCATATATGTTAATTTCACAAAGTGGGTTATCATATGGTAAACAAAGAGTATTTTGAAATTATCTTTGAGTTCCTAACAAAGTTAGGATTAAAGTCTTTTAGGTAGTTTCAGTGAGTTCATGGCTAGATAGGGATTTGATGTCTTGATATGTGAGTGAGAAGGATAATAGGCAAAGCACTTATCCTAAATTCAAGTGTGTTTAAGTTAGGGTTCAGTTGATATATGTTATTAGGTGACTCTTTGCCCTTGGTGAAGCCACTGGTCCATTCTCTAGAGGTTGTCCATCATCAATCACGCACACATTTAAATGATAAAATCTCTCAATCAGTTAGTAAGGGGTATAATTGTCTATTAGTTAGTGATTCCTTTCAAGAAGTGAATCAAGGGTACACCTGCTTGAGTGTTAAGGCTCAAAGTGTAGGAGGATCTCATTGTTGATCCTTGTTAATTGACCCTCTTCCTTGCAGACTTTGGAGTTGTGATAGAGTCAAAGGATCATTAAAGTTATCCATCAAAGTATAAATCTACAAGTTGAAGATCAAAGGGAAAGAACTAGCAAAATGATGAATCTACTGGGGAGAGTCTAGAGATAAAGGTTTGCAAAGCACACTCTTGTTTTCCTATTGTGTTGAATTAAAGATTTCCTAGTTTGGTGGGTGGCGACTCAAAAAGGTTAGAACTAGTGTTATAGACTGAAAATCATGGACAAAAGAAGGAATACTAGGTCCTTTGTCAGAAAAAATTTGGAGGTCACTCTGGAACAATTACCTAGACAAGAGAAGAAGAGTTGGATCAGAAGAAATGGTAAGTCTACTAGTGCTCCCATAAAAGAACAAAGAAATACCAGAGGTAGAGCACCACATGTTTTCTCAAGTGAGGAAGGTTCCCAGGATAGAGTTTCTAGATTAGATGGTGGTCGCTCTGAAGATAAATTTTATGATACCCCAGAGGTTGTATTTCAAGACAAGGGTTCATTGCCTACAGGTCAGGATGAACAAGCTAGAGAGATGGGTTTTGAGATTGATTTAGATCTTGATGAGGATGATTTTAGAAGGGAGCTCATGAGACCATGACAAGTGTATTTCCCATATCAGCATCCTACTGATGTGGAAGTCTCATCAAGCTCTGAAGACAACATGATAGATCCACATGACCTAAATGCACTTAGGTTGTAGTTGGCAGAGCAAGATGCCATATACAAAAGGTTACAAGAGGAGAGAGAGGCTGAAAAAGTAAACACTCTAATGGAGAGGCAATCTCTTTTAAGAAAAATTAATGAAATGAAGGAGAGAAACAAGATGCTTGCTTCTAATCCTAGGGTGTTGCAGCATGATGTTTTTGGTGATCTTGAAGCTCTAATAAGTGAGTAGGAACACTTGTTGCAAGACCATGAGTTTGATGAAAAAGGCCCTGTGATCAGACACATGCAAAGTTATGCTCCTTTGCCTAAGGGTAAGAGTGGACATGAGATCACTAGGCCTACTATAGTTATTAATGAAAAAGGAAAGCAGAAGATGGTGTCTATTCAAATAAGAAAACCAGTGACTATACCAGGGATCCCACCACCTAAATCAAATAGGGAAATAGAGATAGAAAGAAAAAGAAGAGAGGATGAAGCTCTAACTCAAGAGTTGGAAAGAGTTGAATTTGATGCTGCTATTGTAGAGAAAAGAAGAAAGATCCAGTTCTTGAAGGCTTCATCAGCTAATGTTCATGGCCCATCTGCTACTGAACTAGGTATGCCATCTATGAACACTATTGTTCCACTTAGCAATGCTACTACTAGTAATCTCATTCCTAATGTATCTACCAAATCATTTGTTGATCCTAATAAATAGTCAAATGCGCAAGTAGGTGGGAATGTACATAAAAATAATAATTCTAGTGGGAACACTAGTTTAGGATTTCAAAGAAGACCTATGCAACTAGAAGGCTATAGGAAAATAGTTTTGATGGGATACTAGGCTACCCAAATACTTTTCCAAATGATATAAGAGATAAGGTACCTAAGTTTTCAAGTAATAATGCTATTATTTTTTAGGAGCATCTTAGGCTATTTGTTAATATGCTTAATGATTATGAGGTAGAGAATGAGGATGTAGTCATGAAATTGTTTGTTCAATCTCTAATGGAGGATGCTAGAGATTGGTTTAAGAGACTTTTTGATAAATGTATTGATACTTGGGATTCTTTTGAGAGATGTTTCAAAGAACAATATGGTGATAGGCCTAATGCTGGCTTTATGCTGAATGAATTCAATACCATAAGAAAAAATTAGAATGAGTCTGTGGCTAAATTCAACATGAGATTTCAAAAGGGTATGCATAAGTTGTTCCAAGTTATGTGGTTAGATGACAATGTTTGTTTAACCGCATACTTTAATGCATTTGATGGAAAGATGGGGTACTTGTTGAGGGACAAAGAACCAAGAACTCTTAGAGATGCTTTTAGGATTGCTATCAATATTGCGAACAATATGAAGATATCAGGGAAGTTGGGTGGGAAGAGAGATGACCCTAAGTTGTTTGGGGACAAGAAATACAAAAAAGAAAATGATAGGAATGTTGGAACTAGTAGGCAAGAAGAAGATAAATTGGATAAGGTGCCCAATGCATTGAAGGATTTGAAGGCACCTGCAAATAGGAACACCAATGCTCCTAGCAATGAAAGGCTCAGTTCAACAATAATTTCAATAAGCATAATAGATTGTAGAACTACCCCTACGACACCCAATGGAAGGATGAAAAGCCTATTGTCCCTATTGCAAGAGGAAAAAATGACATAGGTGTCATTGACCCTCTACAAAAGGCTTCAATAAATATCATGGAGGACATACCTTTGTGTTTTGCATGCCAGTCCCCTCATTCTATAGAGCATTGTGTGGTTGCACATTCTATGGCTACAAATCAAGATTGTGGCAATGAGGAGATAGATCAAGAAGAAGATCAAGATGATGTTGGATGCAACATGGCTACTTCATATCTAGGATATGAAGATGATTCTAATTTTGATGAAGAAGCAGATGTAAATGTGAAGAGACACACTCAGGCCCTTTTTCATCAAGAGGTATTTTCTGATGATGAAGGCATAGATGAGAAGGCATGTAACATGAACTCTTCTTCTAAGCTAGTAAATTTAAGAAGACCTTCTAGAGAAGAGATGGATAGGATTACTATAGAAATGATTTCCCAAGTACAAATTAGGGGCATGGTGGCAAGAGATACAAATGGGAAAGCTATAGGAATTTTTATAAAGAGTACCAACTCTGGAGAGCCTAATGAGAACAAATCAAAGGGTGATCACATGGTGAAATTTAAGAATGTAAAAGGTAAGAATTGTGAAGGGGAGTTGGAGTTGAAAAAACTTCTAATGAGATAGAGAAACTAGTTAACACAATGGCTAAGAATGAAAAAATGAGGGCGGCTAGTACACCTAATGTATCACATAAGCAAAAGGATACTAAGGCAGTGCAGATTGAGATTCCTTCCTCTGCTCCTATTGATATGTTATATGTATTGTCCCAAATTACAGTTAAGGTTCCATTGTCATAATTGTTGAGGATCCTTGAACACAAAGATAGAGCTATTGCATGGGTAGATAATGTTCATAATAATGATGTTGCATGCAATGGATCTCAGGATAAAGCTTTGAAAGGTGTTGCTACTCAGGGAATTGTATCTCAAATTCCTCTTATATATTTGGACAGTTCTATCAATGCTAGCCTTGAAAACATTGATCCATTCTTTTTAAGTGTCCTTGTGAATGGAATGAAATTAAGAAATTGTATGATTGATAGTGGTGCCTCTAATACTGTCATGCCTTTCAAAATCATGGAGAAGTTGGGCCTTAAAGTTGATACAGTTCAAGGTAGATGTTGTGCAATGGATCAGAGGGAGGTACCAGTCATTGGGACTATCAATGCAATGCCATATAGGCTAGAAGCATATCTAGAGAAAGAGTTAACAATGAGTGTTTTTGTGGTGGACATCCCTCCTCATTATGGGATGCTACTATTAAGAAGGTGGAGTGCTGCCATGGGTGGAAGTTTACAGTGTGATCTGTCCTATGCCACTTTCAAGATTGATGATCAGTTTGTCAAGATTGAGTGAGAACCAAGAGTATGCCACATGATTGAAAGGAATATTGACAATGAGACTACATGCTTTGTGGATACTGATATTAATGCTTTTAGGGTAGAGATCCTTGTACTTGAGAAGGAACCTATTTTGTCACCTATCTCTATTGAGGTAAGTGTTAATTCTATGAAGGGTGATTTATGGGTAATGTACTTTGATGGTGCAAATTGCAAAGATGGAGTAGGAGTAGGTATTTTACTTATTTCTCCTAATGGAAACACCTACAAATTTTCTTTCACATTGAGTTTCTTTTGTACCAATAATATAGCAGAATATGAAGCATTATTGTTAGGACTAAGGTTGGCACAAAAACATGGTATTAAGTGTTTAAGTGTTGTTGGTGATTTTGAGATGGTGGTGTCCCAAGTTAGGTCAATGTATGCTTCCAAGAATAGAAGGTTAAAACAATATAGGAATGCAGTTTGGGATTTGATTGAACATTTTGATGCCTTCAATATTGAGTGGAAGGATAGGAGTAACAATAAGATGGCTGACTTGTTAGCCAATATAGAAATCAATCCCATTGATATTACATTTACTGGTATCTCTAAAGTTGAAATTTAGCCTAGGCCTAGTGTACCAGACAATATTGAAAATTTGCAAGTTTTTGATGATGATAATGATATCTTGAAGTTTATGAGTTGTGAAGATCAGTATCATGGTCAGGAATTTGACTGTTTAGCCTTGGTTGAGTCAATAGAAGGAAAAGAGGTTGTCTTTGGCAATGAAGTTATTCAACTTAGAACTAACAAGGTGCCCAAGGGGCTTGTTGTTCTTGAGACTGTGTTTGACAACTAGGATAGAGTTCAAAAAAATATCAAAAGAGAAGATCATGCTGATTTAGAGGAGATAAATCTTGGAACACATGAGGCACCTAAGAGGGTATACATTGGTAGGGACATGTCTCACAATGTGAGAAAATATTTGATTGAGTTATTGAGAAAATTCAGGCATGTTTTTGCATGGTCATATGATGACTTGAAGGTTTATAGAGAGGACTTGTTTTAGCATATCATTCCTTTGAGAGAAGATGCTAAACCTTTCCGACAAAAACAAAGGCCTATAAATCCCACTTTGGCACCCAAGATGCAAGAAGAATTGATGAAGTTGAGAGATGCTAGCATTATCAAGCCCATAAGGCATTCTTCTTGGGTGTCAAATCTTGTCCTTGTCAGAAAGAAGAATGGTGACATCAGACTTTGTGTGGACTTCAAAAATTTGAACATCATCTCATTAAAGGATAAATATTGTCTACCCAATATTGAAGCTATGTTGGAGAGAGTAACTAGATTTGAATTGATGTCTATGATGGATGGTTTCTCTGGTTATAATCAGGTGATTGTTAAGGAATCAAAACAATTCAAGATAGCTTTCACTACACCTTGGGGGACATATGTTTATGTGAGAATGCCTTTTGGTCTCATGAACACTGGTGCTACTTTTTAGAGGGCAATGGATGTTGTCTTTTCAAATTTTATAGATGATTTCCTTGTTGTCTATCAAGATGATTTAACTTCCTATTCCAAGAAGGAAGAAGACCATTGTACTCATTTAGAGAAAATATTTGTGAGAGCTTTGGAATACGGAATTTCATTAAACCCAAGGAAATGTGCATTTAATGTCACTGAAGGTAAGCTGCTTGGCCACTTAGTGGGGAAGCAAGGAGTGAGAATTGACCTTCAGAGGGTAGCAGCTATTGGTAAAATTTAGAGACCAAAGAATGTTAAAGGGATTCAGTCCTTGTTTGGTTAGGTCAATTTCTTAAGGAGGTTTGTGACAAATTTTGTAAAGGTTACTAGACCTATTTCTAAGATGTTGAAGAAGGGATCTACAATCAATTGGGAGGGTAAGCCTGATGAGGCTTTCAAAAATATCAAGCAGGCTATCAAAGATGCACCTATGCTTAAGGCACCTGATTATAGTATCCCAATGCACATCTTTTCCTTTGCATCTTTTCACACTATTGCTGCAGTGTTGTTGCAAAAAAATAAGGAAGGTTTTGAGTAGCCTATTGCATTTTTTAGTAAATCTTTGCAGGCTGCTAAATTGAAGTATGACATAAATGAGAAACAAGAATATGCACTTGTGAAGGCAGTCAAGGCTTTTAGGTGTTACTTGATGGGGGTATTTGTGATTTCTTTTGTGCCAAGTGCAGCTATGAAGGATATTTTCTCACAATGGGAGGTTTTTGGGTGAAGATGCAAATGGATCAATAGGATCCAAGAATTCAACATTGATATCCAAATTACCAAACTGGTTAGAGGACGAGGATTGGCAAAACTGATGGCCCAATCCAATCTTGATGATAATCAAGTAAATCATTCTAAAATTGATTATACATGTGATATGTATGATTGTGTTTGGTATTAAGATATTATCTATTATCTAAGAAACATGAAGTGTCCAGATGAGATGGATGACAATAAGAAGAGGATATTGAAATTACAGGCCATCAAGTATGTAATTGTGAAATCTAAATTGTATAGACAGAATTTGGATTGCATACTATTGAAATGTGTAGATGAAAATCAAGCTGAAGTATTATTGAAAGAAATGCATGAGGGGGTTTGTGGTGGGCATTATATGAGTAAAAAAATTACTCAAAAAATCTTGAGAGTAGGATTCTGGTGGCCCACAATCTTCAAGGATGCAGAGAGTTTGGTAAGGAGATGTGATGCTTGTCAAAGGTTCTCTGGTAAGCTTAAATTTTTAGGTAACATGCCATTAAAACTAGTAGAAGTACAAGCTCCTTTCCAACAATGGGGAATTGATTTCATAGGGGAGATACCAAAAAAGTCTAGTGGAGGACACTCATGGATCTTAGTTGCCATTGATTATTTTACAAAGTGGGTAGAGGCTATACCTACAAGGAATGCAACCAGTAAGGTGGTAATTGATTTTCTATTGAATAATATTGTTACAAGGTTTGGGTGCCCTGAGAGAATAGTAAGTGACAATGCCATGTGCTTCAGGTCTACTGAATATAAGGACTTTTGCAAAGGTTTAGGAATTCAAATTTCTTATTCCTCACCTTATCCTCCACAAGGAAATGGTCAAGCAGAATCTACTAATAAGATTTTGATTAAGATCCTCAGGAGGATTCTTGAAAAGAATAAGAGGGCATGGAATTCAAAATTGCCATTAGCTGTATGGGCTAATAGGGTAACTGTGAAGAGGGAAATTGGTTGTGCACCATTTGACCTAGTATATGGAATACATTCAAGAATGCCTCAAAATAATCTGCTAGAAATGTACAAATTTGTGCAATTATATGATGATGACATAGATGATGAAATGCAATTGAGGATTGAGGATCTCATCAGGCTAGATGAAATCAGGAGAGAGTTGGCTTCAAGGAATGTCAAGTTGCAATTGCAAATCAAGAACTTGTATGACAGGAAGGCTATGGAGAGGAAGTTTGAGCCTGATGACCTAGTATTAATCTGGAATGCTAGACTGGAGGATAAGGGAAAACATGGAAAGTTTGATCCCATCTGGTTAGGGCCATATAAAATTCATGAAAAATGGGGCCAGGATTCTTATGTTGTAAAGGAACTGAATGGTAATGTTCAAGAATTGCCTGTTCATGGACAATTCTTGAAAAAATACTTCTTTTGAAGTATTCTATCTTCCATGAGTAGTAGTTAGGTTGTGTATATATGTATAGCCTTGTAAATCTTGTAATTTTATCTGGTCCCTGGTCTTGTTTTGTCTAAGTTGCATGTTTTTCCTTTCTTGTTCCTTGTTGTCTACAATTTTTGCCTATGGGTGGTCTACTTTAACCAATGATTCTGATTCCTTACTGTGCCTATAGGAGGCACACATCCCCAGACAGAGCCACTATTAGCACCCTAAAAAAATTTCATGGCTATGAAAGTTTTCCCTTGGTCTCTAGAGTCTCTTTACTGGCCTCTGGCCCTGTAACCCTTGTCAAATTTTCAAAAATTAGCCATTAGGTACAAAAATTCAAAATATAACCTAACTTTACCCTGGCCTTGTTATTTTTTTATGTTACTTTATTAGGCCACTTAAAACCTTTTATCTGCATGTGTTAATTACAGATCACTTTACATATTTGTGGTTAGGTTTCACCATGTCAAGCCCCTCTTTAGTTTTCCTAAGTTCCTAAGTTCCCCCCGTAATGTTTTCCTATGTTTCAACCCTTTGAAAAACTTGTGACTGTCGCATGTTCACAAGGAATCTCTCTTCTCCTTGTGAACATGTGACAAGGCACCACCTATCCTGGTAGGCCCATCTTCAAGGTCTACAATAGATTAAAGTACTAACACATCTCGCAACTGTCATTACACAGCTAAGGTAAAGTGCTCAATGTTTAATATGGCAGTATAGTGACAATCATCCGATGCGAGGTTTGATGACACATAGGTGGTTCCTCGGGGTGCCAGGGTGGAACAAGTCAATGGTTTCTTATTGATCGATGGGAGTTTGATGTGGCACATGTCAGAGGTTTGAGGAATGAAGGAAAATTCAGATGGTAGCTTATGATTTGTTGCAATGGCTTATGCAGCAGGGTGGGGTTAGGTTGTCAGTCGCTTGAAGATCTAGTGGTTGTCGCATGATTGCAAGGAATATTCTTCACCTTCGTGATCATGCAACAACCATCAATTTGAAATCTAACATAAAGGCTGTCAGTAGGTGCAATGCCAGGTCATGTTGATTTGGTGGTTTTTGATTGGTTAGCAGGGTAACAAGTTAGATGTTGTCAGTGGGGCCGCAGTTCTCAAAGGAATAAGGTGTTTGCAGGCCCATGAGGATCATGTGGTTGTTTCTATATCACTGAGGTGAGATGCTTGACTTTTAGCATCGCTGTATAATGATGACCGTAAAGTTTTTTTAAAGAAATACAAAGTGCAGGAAGCCTGGGAAAAGTAAAAGGATCTAATGGTCACAATATAAAGTTGACCTAAATTCAAATGTGGACCGCCGATACACTGCTGGCACCATGGAAATAGCCATTGCTTCCAGAA
Source organism: Chamaecyparis obtusa (assembly GCA_027943335.1). Lineage (NCBI taxonomy): Eukaryota > Viridiplantae > Streptophyta > Pinopsida > Cupressales > Cupressaceae > Chamaecyparis > Chamaecyparis obtusa. Next base: position 305,520 of record BSBK01005355.1, read on the forward strand.
TTTGAATTTTTGAAGGGTTTCTAGTGACAAAAAGGACTAAAATTTATTGTTTTAGTGGTTGGATTTGGTGAAGTTGGTTTCTCAGTGCGTCTGCAGAGTCCAGAGGCATGATGATTGACTGCAGAGGTGTTTTTGTGCCCTAAGGGTATGGGAAAATGTTGCCCAAGGCATGTTGCAGGTGGCTAAAAGGACTGATTGACATAGAATTCCATGATTTGTAGTACTTTCTCAGAGATCTATCATAAGTGAAAATCTTTCTCCGGCATGCCCGATTGGTTTTCATCCCTTGTAATAAATTCTTGATTATTTCAGTTGGTTTAGTGGGTGAAACCCTAACCCTAGTCATTCGTAGCTTGTTGCAACCTATTTTGGGTTTCCAAGATGACTAGGGGGTATATATTGTAGCATTTTTTATTTAGTGAGGGTTCCAAAACTTTATTTTTGGTCCCTGTTCATTGATGTTAATTTACTAAATAGGGAGAGCTTGGATTTAGGGTTTGTCTCCTTGTATTTTGGTGTGTGATAATGTATTGATCCTGCAAATTTTAATGCGAATACATTTGGATTCCAATCTCATGTTTGTGTATGTCTTCTTATTTTGTTCTTGAGCTCATAGATTTTAATTTCACAAAGTGGGTTATCATATGGTAAACAAAGAGTATTTTGAAATTATCTTTGAGTTCCTAACAAAGTTAGGATTAAAGTCTTTCAGGTAGTTTCGGTGAGTTCATGGCTAGATAAGGATTTGATGTCCTGATATGTGAGTGAGAAGGATAATAAGCAAAGAACTTATCCTACATTCAAGTGTGTTTAAGTTAGGGTTCAGTTGATATATGTTATTAGGTGACTCTTTGCCCCTGGTTAAGTCACTGGTCCATTCTCTGGAGGTTGTCCATCATCAATCACACACACATTTAAATGATAAAATCTCTCAATCAGTTAGTAAGGGGTATAATTATCTATTAGTTAGTGATTCCTTTCAAGAAGTGAATCAAGGGTACACCCTCTTAAGCATTAAGGCTCAAAGTGTAGGAGGATATCATTATTGATCCTTGTTAATTAGCCCTCTTCCTTGTAGACTTTGGAGTGGTGATAGAGTCAAAGTATCATTAAAGTTATCCATCAAAGTATAAATCTACAAGTTGAAGATCAAAGGGAAAGAACCAACAACACCCACAAATTCTTCACTACTACAGATAGAAAAGGTTTGCCTATTATGGCTACAAGTTTTGATCACTTCTATGATCTTACCTTGTTAGAAGTAACATACTAGATCAGCTAGATCTACCTAGTTATAGAATTTTAACAAAACTAATGAAGTGTGCACTCGGTTAAGAGGTTTACATAAGACTATCAAGTCTACTCTATTAAGAGATTTAGCCAAAAACTGTATTATAATTCTTTGAAAGAAAAGGAAATTATCTGCTAAAATTGACAACTCAATTGTCTGATACAGATCAATAAGTACTAAATATATTTCACCTTTACTATGATGAATTTCTACTCTCAACTTCTCGGTTAGCCTGCTCTGATTCAGCTTAATCTAATCTCCTTTGTATATTGTTCTTCTCTGTCAACAGATAGTCTTGAAGTTAGGCAAGTGCTTCAAGTGATCCTTAATTCATACATTAGTTCACATCACAAATGATGTAAACATACATTTATATAGCATACTACTTTATGTCGCTTTAACAAAATTAGCTTTATAAATCTTAGACAAAACCCTAAGATCTATGGTATAGAAAAATGACCTAGATTGACCTATTACATAAGATATACATTGGATTTAATGAATATCTTGACAATAAATATTTTTCAATCTTGGTAAAGCATTTTTTGATCTATTGTAACTATTTGCATAGAAGAATGTGCCATTCCCAATTACTATGCCATTTCTTGTGATCATCAGTAAACACTATATAAACTACTCAGTGTATACTAGTGCTTGGTGTTTACTATCACTCAGTTTTAGTGTCTGCTGGTGCTTGGTAAACTATCTAATGCTTGGTCTATAAGCTTAACCAGCTGGTTTTTTTTTCTTCTAGTTACCAACTAGCTCAATTTAAGTAACTGACCGATACCTTTGATAACCTTTGATACTAATGACAACCTTTAATGGTCAATAGAGATAATAATGTCCCCTTTTGGCATTAGTATCAAAAATTTAATGTATATAGACAAAATTTTCTACATATAACTTATATCTCCTCCATATACATATATACTTATAAAAATTTCTATTTACCCCCCCTTGGTGCATGCTCTTGGTAATATGTAGTATACATAGCATCTATGTACATATTTGGCATATTGACATATATATTGATTTCCCCCCTTTTGATAGTAATGCCAAATATAGAAAATTAAATTGTATACTCACATCTTGTCAAAAATGTGGTGATGGCTTTACTTCATAGACTCCAAGAGGTTTTCCCATTCCTCTTTCAAGTTGGTGAGAGAAATGTGCTCAAGATCGACTTGTGCATGCATGTTAAAGATGTTATCCAACATAGAAATTTCTGGTGTTGCAACAAGTTGTTTCGCTTTGACAATGTGTTATCCAAAAATCTTCAGGTATGGAAGGAATTCTATCTGTAACTCTATGATCTGATCTATGATCTACTCTTCTTGTTTCTTGAGATCTTCTATCAACCGCCTGAGTTCCTGAACTCTATGAATGTTCTTTAAAAAAGCTTGTGGCTCAGTTATAGCTACATTTTCACTGGTCTTGATTTCATCTTCTAGACCTTAGATCTTTTCATTGATCTCAATAGTGAAGGTGTCCACAGTGCATAGCTTCAGTAATAATTGACAACTTAACTGGGTTATATATTTTATTTTTGTTATTACCTTAGATAATTTGACCTTGTTTATTGCCGCTTCTTGGGTGATTCTTTCTGTCAGATTGTCTTGAATCTTGGATTCTTCCCTTTCTTCAATTCGCTTGTCAGCATTAATGTTTGGGGAATTTATCTTCTCTGTAATTAGAGCAAGTTGATCTATAATAGGAGTATCTTCATCAATGTTCACTTTAGGTACAACCTATTGTAATATATCCCTAACATCTGTTAATATTTCTTTTCATTTAATTTCTTGCTTCAACTTTTCTTGTGTTTCTTTTCTTGTATAGAGTGCTCCATATTTTCTCAATTCCTTGGGGCTAAGGGTCCTCAGGTCACAATCGGGTATTACTATAACTTCATCTAGAGTGACTAGCCCTTTTTCTTTCTTTTTCTTCTTCTTCTTTGGTGCAAGGGGTGACTTCTTCATAATGGTGACAAGAACCTTGTCTTCTGCCTTTGGATTATCCTTCTTGGTTGACACACTGTCTTCTTTCCTCTAGTCCTCGGTAACATGTGTGTCAGTTGAGTGAGTGGGAGCCTGAGATGTGGTGTTAGGTGGGATCATGTCGGTTACCTTAGGCTCATCTTGTGCCTTTGTTTCTATAGTACTTGCCTATGTTCCTTTATACTTATGTGTCTCTTCAAGTTTTTTGGTGTCTTGTTCCCCTATGGTATCTTTATGTTGCTCGGGGTCTGACCCATCGGGCTTCTTCTACAAGTATAGGAAGCTTGGTTGGTAATGATGTAAATGCACATTTAGTAACTTGAGCTTCATCTTGAGTGTTTTTTGGTGCAATATTTACATCCTCATCATCCTTTTCATTAGGATCACCATTTGTGATGTCCTCAATGAGTACATCATCATCGGTTTTCTTCCTCATTTGGATCTCAACTGGATCAGGTGTATCCTGTGAAATAGTTGTCTTCCTTTTGTTTAGTGATATAAATTACTTTAGTAACTGATATACCAGAGTCCATTGAATTCTCTGCTATAGTATCATCAATGTAGATACCTTTTCCTTTGGAATGTTATCTCTTTTTAGACAAATTTAAGAATGCATTTTGCTCAGCTTGTTCTTTGTCTTTAAGAATTGATTTCCATAGGGAATCACCAGTCTCATCTACATCCACCACATTCTCATCCAGTATCATCATGGCTCATTTCTTTATTGTAAATATTGCTTGATAATTATCCATGTGTTCATTAATTTATGCTAGGCTTAGATGTGCGGATGCCCGAACTAGAGATCTTTCTCTCTTTCTTTTCTTGGTGTCTAGTGGATAAGCCCATTTTTTATTTATTCTATCATCCAACTCCTTTGGTAATGTTAGAGAAAATTCTAATGGAACTCTTTTAAACTTTATCATCATTTGGATGAATTCCTCCTCAATCTTTGCTTGATCCTCATTTGACATTTTGTCAAATCTGCTAAGTTCCAGATCAGCAAGGTCACCGTTCTCAGTTATATCTTCAATGATTTCATCTATTGACCTTACCTTGTTGCTGACCACTTTGAATTAACTGATGTCATCTTCATTTTCATTATCCTCAAGGTCTTCTTTACTTTTTATCAATCTTCTCCTTTTCTTCGGTGCCTCAAGTACAACCTTGGGTCCTTTCTTTGCATATGTCTTTTTCGATGTAGCAGCCTTTCATTTTATTACCTTCTCTACTTCCTTCTTCTATGGTGGTGAAGCTATAGTTGATGACCTTGAGCATGCACCTATCTATACTAGTAACTACCTCTTCTTTGCAGCTTTAGTAGGAGGAACTGGTTTAGCTTCTTGTTCTTCATCATATTTGGTTTCCTCATTTTCATACACCTTGTTAGCCTAGATTAACTAGCCTTCGGTTGGCTGTTCAATTGGTGACTCCTCAGATGAGTCCACATCCTTCTCAAATTTCTCACATAAATTTTTTTTCATCTTCTTAGCCTTCCTAGACATTTTATTAATGGCCAAACCTGTTGTGATTCTAGACTTAACTTCTTCATAGGTTCCAAACCTAGTAGCCTTGGGTTCTTTTGTTAGTGCTAGTAGTGCTTCAATAGATTTCAATCCTAAATCATAGTTCATTTCATAGCCCATAGGTTCTAGCCATTTCATTCTGGGTTCAATTGCTTTTATCAGAGAATGATCTATGTCTAGTAGAAAACATACCCCTATCTCAAATTTCTTAACTAATTCTCATGGAATTCTACTTATTTGATTCATCTTGGTTTTAAATTATTTAAAGTACTCATAAAAATCTTTATTCAAATTATCTCCTAACTTGTTTGTCATCTCGGCAATCTATACAGTTATTGGTTTATCTATTGTCCAATTTACTTTATCGAAGCCAGGGAGATACTTTTGTAGATAGAAAAATAAACAAACAAGGAGTGAACCAAACTTACATGTGTTTGACTTCTTTGACCTTATAGTCTTCATGTTTTCCTATAATTGGTTCAATAGTATCTCTACAAGATCAATCTAGAGATCTTTCTTCACAATTTTGTGTGCCATGTCGAGTATGCTACAGGGTACATTATTTAATCTGCTCGATTGAAATATTTTGTACCTGATCATATGTGGCATAAATTTTACTGTTGGGTCTTTAATTGTTGAAATCTTCAATGCTCGACCATCCCATGTAGCTCTAGTATTCTTCTCAACATCAGCTTGGGAGGATCTTCGGAAAGCCTTTGCCTTGTTAGTTGTAGGATAGCCAGTAGCCCTACTAATCATTTTCTTTGTGACCTCTACTGGTTTATCCAACCATAATTTTCCATCATGATACCAACTCAATACAATCCTTATCCAGTCTATTTTGAATGATTGCAGAAAGTGTATGGCACATGATAACCCTGATTTCTAAATCTGGTCATATTCTATTTTCAGTTTTCCATTGGTGCCACACAATTGTTGATATGCCACAATAGTCTCAAGATCTCCTACTTCTCCAATCTTTCAATGAATGAATGATCATTCATCTTTTGTTAACAACACCCTATCTGGGATGCTTGAAAAAGTGCCCATTAAATTTGTTTGTGATGTAATCTTGGGGTGTGGTTTCTACTTAGGTTCGTCAAAATTCTCTCTAACAATAAGATTTACTTCTTCCTCAATAGTGTGTGATTTGCTTGCAAATGATGTAGATTCCATAAATCAATTTAGGGTTTCAGAAAGCAACAGGTTAAAAAAAGTATGTAGTAGAAAATGTACTTACTCAGAATCGTCAAAGAGTGATGTTGGTTTGATCTACAGTAGCCTTGAATCCTTCTGAAAATCCTTTTAGCTTGAACTCTTTTCTATGAAATCTTTGCTCTTCGAGATCACAATGTAAAAATGAACTCTGTTTCTCATGTATTTATAGAATTTTTAATATTCCTACTCAAACTTTCATGCATTAAATGCTTGACCTACCTTTTGGTTCATAATAGCTGTTAGCTCGGTGACAATTGTAAACTTTTATCCGCTTAGTTAACACAAGATTTCTTTTCTCGGGTCATACTAATATTCGGTTAACCTTGAATAGTGATTACCAATGGGTAACCAATGCTTGGTCTAACTTTTACCAACTATATAACTTTTTTAGCTCAAAACATATAAACCATAATGTATCTTCATTCATGTAGATTTGGTATGTGCACAACATATATAGGGAACTATATGTAAAATGTGATCATTTTAAAATGTCAGCCACATACATACCTATATCACCTCAAGTGGAGGTATTGATGTCACCCAATCCAGTGGATGAGGTTTCACTGATAGCATTACTTGATTGAACATTCTCATTAGATCCCTTTCTCCACATAGTGTTCCTTATCTTCATAATGTCTGCAATAGTGTTTCCACTCTCAAATACATGATTTTCATTTGGTGCTCGGTCTTTGCAGTCTTTGCTTAAATTTCCAACTCTATGACAATGCATACATGCCATTCCAGTGCTTTTCTAGCGTCTTGATTGTCCAGACCATCTTTTCCTATTTGTGAGGCCTCACCCCGACCCGTCATAGCATCTTTCTTTTTCTGTATTTTGATACAGTGATACACTTGTTGATCTATTTTGGATTGAGACTCAAGATACGATATTTTGATGGTGATTATTATATTATGTATGTGTGGATGTGAATCTAGAGTACATCATGATTTTTATTATGCATCGTTGATTAAGTGAATTATTCATGATTAGATTTGATTACTGCACATGATGATTATGTACTTATGATGTTCAAATATTATTGAATGGAAAATTGTGATTTGAATTGAGCTATACATATTGAGTTATGATACTAAATAGGAAATTGAATATGTATATTTCATGTAAAGTTATCATCTTGAACTACTAATGCTCGATGTGAAGTGTGCAGGTACGAGAACCATGGGAATTATCAGAGAACCAAGGTTAAACACATGTGAACTGAGTAAACCAAGGCTTAGTCCAATGTGGGATTACAAAGCCTCGTTGTAATGTGAAATTGTCATAAAAGTGAATTTTCATGTGCATTAGTAGTTTGTCTTGGCATTTGTATGTAATGTGCAATTGTTAGTGTCACTTGACACTTGTAATGTACTCATTTAAATTTATTTTATTCCAGCCACTTCTAGAGGCCAATAAGAAGTTCTAGGGGTCATTTTTGGCATAATTTATGTATCTTAATGTTAGGGGTATGGGTTAGGAAGGTTTTTAGCTTATCCTAAACCCCCTAGAGACTTTGGCAACCCTTTTTTGAACCCATTTACCCTTACCTACGAGATTGGATGGATCTTGACCCTTACCCAACTTCACCTTTCCTTCCAATCAAGCATTAATCATGGGGGGACAAGGGAAATCAAGGAGACCTTAGAGTCAAATCTGCAATTATGATTGGTGGGTGGGTAGAATTTGGAGCCCTTTTTAGAGGCCTCGGATAGAATTAGAGGGTGTTCACCCACTTTCTAATTTTAGAGACTTTAGGGTTTTGGAGGAGGAAGAAAAGTGGATAAGCTCTTCTCAAATTTCCATTTCCATCACACTTGTGGACGTTGGTTACTCTTCTCATGGAAGTCTTTCTACTTGTGCATTAGATTAGCTTGTATCTATCTCCCTCATGTATATGAATCTTGATTCTTGTTGTGACAATGTGTTGTAAGGGAGGGATTTTGGGTTTGATTTCATGGTTTGATCTTGTTCTTTTTTTCTTGATTGAGGGAGTTCTTGTTTATGGGTGTGAGGCATTACTCACCCTTTTGGGAAGGGAAGAAGTGGCCTATGGGTGGAGGGGTTAGTTGGGCTCTCCATGAGGTGAGAGTCTCTTCTCTTGGAGAAGAGGGATAAGTCCATGGTGTATGGGCACCATGGAAGCCATTGCATTCTTGTATTTGAAGAGGATGTTAAGCAAAGTATGTGTATGAAGAGGCATTTGGATATGCATGGATATGTAGCCTTGAAGAGGCATTTGGATATGTAGCCTTGAAGAGGCATTTGAATACTCATGGTGAGAAAATTTGTATGTAATGGCATTCTCCCCTTGGAAAAGCCCACCTCCACCCTCTCAATGAGCTTGTAAGACTCATTTGTGTAACCTTGGAAGGGAGTAGTTTGTTGTATGTGCATTGGTGTAAATTGTTTGTGAGCTTCTTGTTGATCTTGTTGCATACCCGTTTAGCCTTGGTTCTCCAAGCTTGGGGGTGGTCTCATAAGAGACCTTGGTTGGGTGGTGAGCACCCATGGTTCTCTCCTTTGTTGTAGGTTTTGAGGTCAACACCCAAGTGGAAAAGCTTGAAGAAGTTTCTCTTGTTGAGCTTGTATCAACTCTCCTAAGTTGTTGTATTATTGACCTTGAAGGAGATCTTTCTCTCTTGTATATTGTAAAGAATTTCCATTATTGAGTTCATTGTAAAATAGTAGATGTATATGAAAGGGTATATGTAATATGATGAAGTGAAGTAGTTCTTTTATGTTGATCTCTCATTGAGTATTCCATCAAAGTGTAACATATAATTGTAATGTAAATGCTTCTTCATCATAGAGATTATGTAATGAAATTGATAGGATGTCTATAATGAAAATACAATGTATTTCTATCTTGTCTAATTGATTTTTTCTTCTTAAGATAGTGGAGTTATTTTCTTTTTAAAAAAAAGTTATTCAAAGTTGGCAAGAGAAGATATGAAATCATTCAATAGTATGTAAAATTGCATTAATATGGATAGTCATGAAGCTCTTAATACTTGGATTCATAGTTGAAAGCTCCTTGCAATCTATCTTATGGTAGACCAAACTCATACTTAAATAGACTATACTTGGATGAAGAAACTTGATCATTCCTTATTCTCTTTCAAAAGAATTATCCTTGGAATAACTGATAAGATGAAATATCAATAAAAGACATATATACATTCTAGACTTACTCATTACCTTCTTGAGAAACTCTTAAATTGAACCACTAAGTGCATTCTAAACACCTCACCTATGAATAGTAAATAAAACAAAGAGATCAAGTTGATGTAGTATTTGTCATATGGTAAAAAAAAAAGAGACACTTCCAGAATTTATAAGAGCAATTCTACTCTCTGGAAAATGTATGGGGATAAAATTATCCCCATACTACACAGAGAATATTCCTTATTTTTTTGTTTATACACTAAACAAAACTACCTAAACTAAAGCATACTCTAATCTACCTATTACCATGTCATTTACCCACCAAATCATGATTGATGGGGTCTTAGTAAAGTTCACAAATTAAATATCACTTTTAGGCCTTCCCCACTTGTTAGTGGCCCCCACAAAGTCCTCTTCCTAGGTGCAGGAGAGAGGCATGGAAGAGGTAACATTAAATATTTGATCATCATACTTTCCCCTATGTGGGTAGAAGGACTTTTAGGAAGTGACACTTGCCAAAAGATTTCATTTTGCCTTGCTTTTTACTTTATCTCCATGTATACATGGCTGACATGGTATAATGTACTATCCACCTTTCAACCACCTCTTACATGTGTACCTTATTATGTTCTTGAAGTCTGACATCTTCCCTTTGTCATAAAAAGTATCCTCTTCCCTTGGCATGCGTACCCTTCACTTGGGTATTACCTTGGGGAAAGCAAGAAACTTTATGGTTACACTTTGACTTTAACCCAAATCTCTAACCTTCTAACCTTGGAACCTGTGAATTTTTCCCCATGTTATGAGTGGGGTCCACCTTGATTTGCCCTCCCTTGCCTAGAAATGCACCCACTTTGCCTAGGGGCTTAGTTTAGCTTGTAGGGAAGCTAGTGGGTATAGGTGGAGGTAGTAGGTTTAGATAGTAGCTTAGTAAGAGTTAAAGTTTAGTTTAGTTTATTCCTTTTGGATTTGATTCTTTGATGTTTATTATTTTTTTGTATATGTTATGTTTTAAAATAATAATAATAAGAAAATATTTCCTTGTCATTAATAAAATTTGCTTTAAACAAGTGGGTTTAGATAACAGGTTTGGTCAAATTAACTATTTACTTAAATTAATTATTCCATGGGGATTGTTAATACTAGTTGTTAATCCCACATTATTATTGTTAGTTTTATCTCTTAATAAACTTAGATTTTATGCAACATTAGTTATATTAAGGTAATGTGTTTAAGTATAGTTAGTATTTAACCTCTAGTCTATTAGTAATTATCTTATCTAAGTGTTATAGATTGTATAAGGCTATCATACAAGTTAATTAGGTGTGTATAAATTGTAACTTGATTATTAATCTAAAGCATATTTGGGTATGTTGGAAACTCAATTGATTAGATTCAGTAGGATTAGCGAGTATATTTAGTACGTTAGATTTGTCAATTATTATCCTCAAACCATTAAGTCCCAAATCTGGTATTAGTGTATTAGGCTTTTAGTTAGTAGTATTAATGTTCCAACCTAACTAAGAATGAATTAAACGATTATCTAGTAGTTTTTTTGGGTTAGGTTCTTACACTGTTAGCAGTGGAACTTCTTAAAAAACTAATAAGTCAATTCAATTAAGTCCATTTTGATAACGGGACTAGAGATTCCCCTTGCTAGATCCTCCTATTGTTACAGTCATTACAAGCACATCCCTAACTGCTTTTGCATAGGAGTATCTGTGTCGATCCTTAGGCTTAGTAGAGCGAAGTGTTGACATAGTCATATGTTATTTCATATCACACTTTAAAAAAAAATTGTTACATTTTTTTGGATGTTCATTTTGGGCATGACACTATTACAGTTCACTGTAATGTGCCCATATCTACCACATGCAATATAGTTATCCCATGTCTTATAATCACAAACATAGGAGTTACCTTATTTCTTCAGTTGATACGGCTTGCATTGTATCTTCTTCTTAGGAGTCCATACTTGTTTCATCAATCTTAGCCTTACACTTTGGTGCAGTGTTTCCATGTTTATTACAAGTATAGCATATTTTCTCCATAGTAGTATTGTTAGCAATATCATTCTATTTATCTCTACACTCATAAGCATGGTGACCATACTTACCATAATAATAACAATATCCATTGAACTTAGGAGTGATAGGAGGTTTACCTTGTGCTTTTCTTCTACACACATTAGATGTATATCCTAGTTTGCCACAGTGATAACATGTCAATTCTTTAGGTCTTTGACTTTGATTGTTGTTGACTTGTTCAGCTTGATGTGATGACTCTCCTTCACCAGTATAGCCTAGACTAGCTTTACTCCAAAATCTTCTTTGATTAAATAGAAAGTCATCAATTTTCTTAGAACTATCCTCAGCCAATTTCTTCATTTCATTATGTTGCAGTTGAGTTTTCACTTCATTTCTCATCTTCTCATTCTCCTCTTTGAGTCTTGCAACTTCTTCGAGATTTCTTGACAATTCTCCATTTACTCAATTTACTTCTTGATTCACAATCATCATCTGATTAGATACTTGAAAATGGTGATTGGTGAGTCTCTGTATTTAACTTTCTTTTTCTTGAAGTTGTTTAGTCATTTGTCTTCGATCATCAATAGCCATATTCCTTTCTTGCTCAGCCTGTCTAGCATTGTTCATTGTCTCTACCATTCTCACCATCTTTGATTCTTGACCAATTTGTAGTGCTTTCACTTGTTTGATTAAATGTTGATTCTTTTTAGACAAATCAGAGATTATACTTTTAGATCCATTAGAAATACTTCCAGAACTAGATCCAATATGATCAAATATATCATGAATTGCTTCTTTATGGTAACCAATCTCATTTTTCAGAATAGCTAGGTTCTTCCTTTCAACTATTAATTTCTTCAGTCCTTCCTTGGCTTGTTTGTGCTATTCAATAAACATCTGCATCTAAATATTCTAATTCTCAATAGTCTTTTCTAGCTTATACCTCTCCATGACTTTAGATCTTTACCCTTCAGTGGTTAAACTATCCAATAAGAGAATTGTTCTCTGATACCAATTGTTGGTATTAGGAGAGATAAGGTACTCAAAGGGGAGGGGTGAATCAGTGCCCACAAAAACTTTAACACACTAACCTTTCAGATCTAGAACAAAAAATAGTGATAACTGTCCAAAATAACTTGCATATAATACATGTATCATTTATCCATTCAACTAGTGAAAGTAAATAACATGAAATCAACAATATAATAGTCACATAACACAAGTATTTTGGTAATACATAAACCCTTGTTAGAAGGTAAAAAATGTGGTGGGGATGACACCCACAAATTCTTCACTACTACAGATATAAATGGTTTGCATGTTAGGGCTACAAGTTTTGATCACTTCAGGTGATATTACCTTGTTAGGAGTAACATATTAGATCAGCTAGATCTACCTAGTTATAGGATTTTAACAACACTAATGAAGTGTGCAATCGATTAAGAGATTTACATAAGACTGTCAAGTCTATTCTATTAAGAGATTTAGCCAAAAACTCTATTAAAATTGTTAGAAAGCAATAGGAAATTATCTACTAAAATTGACAACTTAATTCTCTGATACAGATCAATAAGTACTGAATATATTTCACCTTTACTATGATGAATTTTTGCTTTGAACTGCTTGGTTAGCTTGCTCTAATTCTACATAATCTGATCTCCTATGTATACTATTCTGCTCTGTCAACTGATAGTCTTGAAGTTAGGTAAGTGCTTCAAGTGCTCCTTAATTCATACATTAGTTCACATCAAAAATGATGGAAACATACATTTATATAGCATACTACATTATGTCACTTTAACAAAATTAGGTTTACAAATCTTAGACAAAACCCTAAGATCTACAATATAGAAAAATGACCTAGATCAAACTATTACATAAGATATACATTGCATTTAATGAATATCTTGACAATAAATATTCCTTGATCTTGGTAAAGTGTTTTCTGATATGTTTTAACCATTTGCATAGAAGAATGTGTCATTCCTGATTACTATGTCATTTCTTGTGATCATCGGTAAACACTGTATAAACTACTTAGTGTATACTAGTGCTTGGTGTTTACTATCACTCGGTGTTGGTGTCTGCTAGTGCTCGGTAAACTGTCTGATGGTCAGTGTATAAGCTTAACCGACTAGTCTGTTTTGCTTCTAGTTACTAACTAGCTCAATTTAAGTAATTGACTAATTGATGTAGGAGCATCCTGGGTGTAAGAGCAATCTTGCATCACCCAAAAATATTTTTGTTTTTATTTTTCTTTAAGGGCTATTTTGTGCAGAGCTACTATTTATGGAAAGTTACTATTTTTGGTAATTTTTGTATGTGCTCAAAATGATCTAATTTATTTCTTGGAGGTTCATTTTGGTCATATAAGTCTGCCAGTAAAGTTTCATTTCCAGATCAAGTGTATGTTGGAAGATATTGAAGATTTTCGGTATTGGCAGCAGGGTACAGAAACTTTGGACTCAATTTTGAAGGCTTTAGAGGCCCCGTATGAGGTCAAAAATTTGGGTGATGGGCGCTTGCATGGGTCAAGCCTATAGAGCGCTTCGTGGCATTTTTGAAATGGGGTTATAATAGCCGATCGGGTCAACTGGTGATGACTTATGGTCTTCGGAAGTTGGGCCACCCGAAATGGCGAAAAATAATTTTCTTCAAAATTTATGTTCAAAGGTTATCTTGAGCCGACTATGATGTAATAAAATGTAAAATAAGATAATTCTAAGTTTGGTCAGCCTTATTGGCTAAAATTCTCGAACCTTCCCAGGCGGTGGAAAAATTGCCTATATAAGGAAGGCTGTATTATTGTCTTAGGCAGTTCAGAATAGTTCTGGGTAGTAGATCTGGGTATTGATTCGAGGCTTTGTCCTACAGAATATTGTAAGGGAATGCCCATGTGGCTTTGCATATTGTAATTCTAAAAGTTTGTAATTCCACATTTGTGGAGATAATAAGAAGCCAATTTTCTGTTCTTGCATATTGTTGTGGTTTCTCTATTTCTATTATGTGTTTGTGGTATTAAGGGGAGCATCCTTCATCACTAATACCTTTGATAACCTTTGATACTAATGAAAACCTTTAATGCTCAATAGAGATAACAATTTTAAGACCACCCAGAGTAAGCATTTTTTGAGAATAAAGTATTAAACAACCAAGTTCACATATAATTAATTTACTTACATCCTAAAAGAGATCATTCTTGTACTAATAGTTTGCACCAATAGTTCTTTCATGGTGGTATAGATGTGCATATAAGAATCTAATTATGCATTTCTATAGATAAATGGATCATGAAATAATATAATTAAATGAGAAAAATTCACAATCATGTGCATAAAGGAGATTAACAAAAATAAAAGGATGTGGAATGATATTTTAGAAATATGTTTTTTTATTATGACTTAGTTTGAGGCTCTTTGTTGTTGTAACTATTGGAAAAAAATCTTGTATTGTGCTCTATATAAATATCCATATCCAAGAGAAGTTCCTAGCAAGTGGTGTGGGAGAGAAAATGTATTGAGTAATTTCTATTGTGAGGATATAGGTGTAGATAGGAGCAATATTAAATAGTTTTAATCTATCCCCTCATTATTTCTGTGTGTGATATTTGTATACCTTTCCTTTGGAGCCTAAACCAATTACACAAATAAATCTAAGGTACTAGGAAATATATCAAGGGGTCCTTAGAGAAGGGCCCCACAACACCATTATTTCCTATAAAATCTATGGCTATATAGATGTATGATGCTCATGACACCCAAGCACGTAGTTATGTAGAGCTATGATATTAAGATGTTCATACTAACATGGTTATATTTCACTATGATATTCAGATGTATATGGTTTCATGCTATGTGACATTATCACATTAATATAAACATAGGTACATTGTCACATGGTACTATGGGTTTCAAATGTACGTGGCTCCATGGGCATATAGGAACAAGATATCTAATTTCAAAAATTCAATCCTTTGGTATTCCCATTGTTTCTATAGCATATGCAATACTTGATGATATATTAGAAAAATTTATGTTTTACTAGTTAGTGGCACCACAATACTACAAAAACAAAAAAATAATATGAAAAGAACTTTTGTAATGTAATTATACATTGGTAAAGAGATACTTGATATCATCAATCCTCATAAAAACCATTTTGTGCACTATGTGATGTTAAATGTGTAAAGTTAGGTAACTCACATTCTGTATCTCCAAGCGAATGTAATGTAGGATGAGGTTCAAGTTGACATCTTTGAAACCATTATTTGAGTATTGTGATTTAATTTCTTCAAATAATGTAACATAGTAGAAAGTGATGTGATGTTAATTTATAGAAGTAGAATAATGTAATCTCTTAAGACTGACTTAAATAGTGTAAAGAACTATATAAATTTTCATGAATATGATTAAATTGGATTGTAATTGTATTCTTGTAGTCTCCATTCATGCATGATTTAGTAGAAAATATGTGCTATTAATTGAAAGGATGAATGACTATTAACCACACTCTAGCATTTTTTTGTTTGTAGACCAATGAATCATGTTATGACTATTTCATAATTTTAAAAGATGTCATACATTATTTTTATATAATACTCTATGTTTTTTAATACTGGTAAAAATGGGTTTTGGGGGGACTTGAAACCCCTTATAAAGAAGAAACTAAAGATTAAGCATTAGACACACCGAAAAGAATCATGGTAGAATGTGAACACTACAACAAACTCGAACCCCAATAACAGAAAAAAATAGTAAACAGAAATAGACAACCAACCACAAAAAATAGAAAACAAAGAAACAAGAAACTAGGAAACCCAAAGTTTAGCTCCTTCTTGAATTTATTGATGCACTCAATTGAGCTCCCCATAAAATGATTGCTATCCATCATAATCTTCTTGAGGGGTGAACCCACAATAGTGGGTTGCACTTTTCTACTTGAACGAACACTAAACTCTACATTTTGAAAAAAATTGTCAAATTCAAATGCATATTGTTGTTTAACCGTTTGAAATCATAAGATGAAGTAAATTAGAGTCTTTTAGGAATTTTTTTTGTCTAGATTCTTAAAATATATATTTTTTATTTTAATTTATTTGAATGGTTTTTGTCTTTCTCCAATGAAAACTGGTATGTTGTTGAAAATGTCATTTTCAAAGAGTTACATTGTTTACATAGAGCATAATATTTTTTCTAAAATAGATATCAATGCGATTATTTCAAATTAAGTTTTGTAACATCCATATAGAGGGAATGAAATTTGTTTGATGACATTATCATGATTATTTCATATTTTATTAATGTTTGAAGTTGACTAAACCATAATTTTGACATACCTTAACTACATAGCTTATAGGTTTTTGTGTATTTATCCAATTTCATTTTTTCTTTTTTTTTATACAAAGATAACTTCAATACCTTGGAATAGATATTTTTAGAATATTTTTTCTCTCATTTACTATTTTCTCATAAGAGTCAAACATAGAGGTACGCATATGGTGAAATATCTATGTTTAGTAAAACTAAAAATACAAAGTCATAATAAACTTAATATATATTAACATTATAATCATTGGAAAATATTTTCTCAGTAGTAACTTACTACATAGATAGGTTTGTCAAATGGATTCATTTGATCTACCAAAAGATAAAGTTAGAGTGATTTTTTGTCATTATTTTAATAGGTGTGAAGGAGACTCCATTGTAGGTATGAATGAGGAGTATAGATGTTATATCCATGTTTTTTTTTTTATCTAAGAGGCTTTGAGCTAACAATTTGAAATTAATTCCTTCAAATGGAACCTCTCAAGGCTTTAAGAATCATATGTTATTAAAAATGTGTTATTTCAGCAAAAATCAACATGTCTAAAATAGTGTAACCCACAATTGTGGGGTCACCCTGAGGGTAGCCTCCATTCTGTCCAATTTATCCTACAACAGGTTCATCTTCTTATCGTCCCTATTCTCCCTAGCTTTGTACATCCATTTAGAACCAGAATGCATCCTCTTTTGAATATTATCCACTTTGGCAGAAAGGGATCTGAGGTAAAGACTCAAAGTCTTGACTTAATGAAAAAACCATTTAACTAGGTGAAAGGAGTACATAGACATGGCTTTGGCCATTTCCAAAACACCAAAGGGAGGATCAATTTTTTCCTCTAGGTCTTCCTTGAGAAGCTAGATATTTCTCTCTTGCATATTAACAATCTTCAAAAAAGGAATAGATCTATAGGAGGAGGGAATATCCTTGTCAAGAATCGTCACATCACATCGCACTTCTTTATCCTTTTTATCCAAAAAAACTTCAATGGAGGCCTCATTGTGTGGAGAAATAGGAACATCATGGTCCACAGAGTTGTCATCGTTGACTACAATAGGGACTTTCTCACCACCAGGGCCATTCTAATTATCTGTATCCAAAATTATCTAAATATTTTTCACCGCCTCTTCTTCCGTGGCACTACCAGTACCAGACATGGAATCCTTTTTGTCATCCTTGGGTCTTTTCTGAGACTTCCCTTTCAAATCCAAGAATCCCCTAACACTTTCCCCCTCTGATGCAATCTCCATGCTACTTTTCTCCTCAAATTTCAACCTTTTAGAGGAGGATCCCTCCTTACCCTCATCCTCCCTTCCTATTTTAGCCAAGCTCTTAGGAGATCCACCATCTAGAATCTAAGGAGAAATCAGGCTGAGAGCTACATTCTTCTTAACATGCTCAACAATAAGAAGAATAAGCCCTTCATGGAGGACTGGCTTATTCTCTTTCCTTTTGTATCCAACAATACTATGACAAAGAGAACTAAGAAAATAGAACGGAAAAGAAACCCTAACCTTATGCCTAAAATGACAGAGAAGATATAATAATCTCTGTTATTATTTTCATAGTAAAATACAACTACTAATTTAACAAGTAGAAGTGTGATAATGCATTAGGATTCATCTGAAAAGCCATAAAAAATTCTTGTAGGAAGTTAAAACTAAGAAGAATAGGATGTAATGCCCACCTTGTCAAGGACTAAAGTAACCTTATAATTTCAAATATATCTAATTGTTTTGGTTTAGATTAGTAGTTATATTATCATTACAATAGTTAAATTTTTATATAAATTCCTTGGAGAAAATATAATTTATTTGAGGATGATATATTGGGATTGTTATGGTTAAGTTCAAATAATAAAGGGCCCAAACCTATTAGAAAAACATCAACTCATATAATAGTTCAATCAAAATTCACAAGAAGTGAACTAAAACTAGAAAAAATAACTAGCAACAAAACTAACTAGATACCAGTGTAGATCTCTATAATTTTGTTGACTATTAGTGTCTTGCACTTTTTCATATATCTAGGCAATGATGGTCAGTCATCACTGCAACTGAGTCATTTTGTAAAGGCCAAGTTTTGTATTGTATACTTACTGAGCAGTAGTACTATTGAGTAAAGTTATGGTCACATTATGTTTGTAATATATCGAGTGTATAACCTATGCTGAGTTACATATATCAATGATTACTGAGTGACAAAGAAGTTCAACTGATTCCGAGTGCCAGGAATAACTTTTGTCGAGTTAGCCAGAATTGGCATACAAGTCTGGAATGTCACAATGATTGAGGTAAACCATTTTTGGTGATAATAATGTTTTGCATTGAGGTAATTACAAAGGTGATTATGCATCCATATTGTTATCATTGATCTCTATGTAAAACCTATAGCCAATTAGAAAATTGTATAGTTTAGGTGGCAATCAAAAAATATATGAACCGTAGATCTTTTAACAGTAAAATTTTTTTGTTACTATATAAGGGAAAGATCTAGATCAGAGATGTGTGTGAATAAAATAGAAAAGGAGACATTGAGATCAAATGAATACTGTGAATATGAGGAAATGATCAAGATAAATATTCAGATAGAGTTCAGTGACCGAGCAAAGTAGTGAAAGGATAGAATCAAGAAAGATCAAATAGAACAGATCACAATCATACAGTAAAGAGAAGATATGTAATCAGCATATCAGTGCAAACTAAAAGATCAGATACTAAGACATTTTGACCAGTGTATCAGGGTAAATCTCTTAACCATGTAGTCTTAACAGACTTTTGTAAATCTCTTTACCGAGTGCTTACTTTATTGTAAGTTTGTAAATCCTTTAACAAGGTAGACTGTATAAGTCTCTTAGATTTTAACAAAGTAGACTTCTCACAAGGTAGATCATTTTTTGATCACAATTTGTAGCCCTAGTAGGAAAACTTTATTATCTATAGTATTGAAGATTTGTGGGTGTCATCCCCAGCCCAGTTTTACCTTTCAAGGGTTTCTGGGTTACCAAAATCTATTGTGTTATGTGTAATTTCATGTATGCTACTTAATAAAATATGTTACTTAGATTGTTCAAGATTTTCTCAAATGATGCATAAAGTTCTAACAGATTAAAAGGATAGAAGTCAATAATTTCTTATTCACCCCCCCCCTCTCAGTACTACTTTCCCATTTACATTTCCAACAATTTGTATTAGAGCTAAAGGTTTCTCATAGGGAATTCTAACCACTTGAGGAAAAGATCTTAAAGATGGAAGCTTACAAACTAGGAAAAGTAATAGAGAATCAAAAGATTGAAGTTCAACTAGCATTACAACAGCTAGAAGCAGCTAGAGGGGAACTGAAGAAATCTTTGACCAAAAGAAGAGAAATTGCTATTCAACAAAGTGAGACACAATACAAGGAAGAAGACATCACTGGACTATTTGATACTGGTAGTTCTACAGAAAATGACAAATCCATGAAAGAAGTGATGGAGAAAAATACCATACTGAATGATGAAATTAGGACTCTAAAGAGAGAATAAGAAATTCAATCTGTTAGACTTTGTGAAGTAGTGGAGTAGAAAAAGAAAGCTGAAGATGATAAGGCAATGGCTGAAGAAGACAAAAGACAAATGGTAATAAGGCTAGATGAAAGAACTAGTGACATGCAAAGGTTGACTAATAATCAACTAGATATGGTAAATCAACTATTTCTAGCCAACCAAGAATTGGGTAGGAAAGAATCGGAGAACAATCAACTGAAATATGAAAATGATCAGCTGAAACATGAGTTGAGAACTAAGAAAGAAATCAATGAAAGGATTAACAAACCTAATGAAGCTACAAAATATTTTGAAGAACTGTTAAGGTCACCTAGGAGATCTAGTGATAGATTTGGACTTGGACTAAATGAACATTCATCTACTAAAGAAGGAGAGTCATCAAAGAATGGAGAACAGAAGATTGGTAAACCAAAGAACAAAAAGACCACATGTCATCACTATGGGAAGCCAAGACATACAACCAACATATGCAGAAGTAAACATGGTAAGACTGATTCTAAACCTAAGTTTAATGGACATTGTTTTAACTGTAAGAAGCATGGACATCAAGCACATGAATGTAGATCTAAAGCTATCAATTCATCCACCTCACCCAAGTCTCAAGGAAGCTATTTCAATTGTCAAAAATATGGACACAAAGCATTTGAATGTAGATCTAGACCAAGGTGGTCACCTAATGAGCAAACAAAACCAATCACCAAGTGCAAAAATTACAATTGGGATTACAACACATGGTAAAATTGCCATTATTGTGGTAAGTATGGACATATTGGAGAAAATTGCATGAAGACTCATTTTAGAGGCAAATCTAAAAGCTAGATGAATGGAAGCATGGTCTGTTATAAATGTAATAACTTTAGTCACTTAAAGAGAGATTGTAGATCACTTATGCCAAGAAATGTTAACAACCAAAATGAGGATATCTGTGAAAATTTGAGGAACTAGATGGAAAAGACATGGAGGAAGAAAGAAGAAGGAACAAAAAGTGAAGCAAGCACATTTGAGGTCACCCAATCTGATGGATCAAGTGATCACACTTCTTCCAACTAAGCATGAAAGGTATGTCTGGATCTCATTCTTGCAAAGCCTTACTTTACATCATTTCCAAACATAGAATTGAGAAAAAATCCATATCTACATAGATTAAGATGCATATCTGAGAAAAATGGAAAATTTCATTTTGATGCCGAGCATCAATGTCATGACTGAGCTAACAATAGTTGCCGAGCACATGTTATTGCTAAAATGCTATGCCGAGCTATATTGCAATGGTTACATCGACTGAGCTTGTGTTTAACCAAGTTTAACATAAGTATTGCCGAGATAGTTGTATTTCACCTAAAATCTGTACAGAGCATTTATGAGTCCCTAATCCTATTTTTTTAGATTCTATAAAGGAGAAAGTTGTTAATTTCATTTCACCAGGCTATTCCAAATTTTAGAGAAATTTAGAATTTGTGCGACCAGATCAAGTAAAGCAATTCTGAATCTTCTCAGTATGCCATCGACACAATTCATCTATAGGGTTAACTGACAAAAAGGTACCTTACCAAGAAATTATTTTCTTTTCAAAAATTATAGTTTGAAATGGCATCATCTTCATCGACACCAGTTAGGAAATAGGGAATTGAAGTTTTCAATGTACAACTTGTAAGGAATGAAGTTTGCAAATTGAGGTTATTCAAGGCAATATCTAAAAGTGTGATCAAAGGAGATTTGAATGGAGCCCTATCTTTGATTCCAGAAAATGTGCTAATGATGAATGATGTTAGGTCTTGCTATATGTGAAAAATTAGAGAAATCGGTGACTATGAGATCAGGGAAGCATATGACAAATTATGTGTCAACGGAGTGCTAAAGCCAGAGCATAAGGTTTTTTCCAACCAAGGGTTAGCACATGCCATAAATTTCTTGCAAAATTTCAAGGTAGAATGGATAAAGATCATGTTGGGTCAAGTGCACAACATGCAATTATGGCTAGAAGATGGACCGGTGAAGATTATGAAGGAAATGATACATGATGTCATTGGTTACCCTACCATTAACAGAAAGAGAATGATGAAATGTGTAGGAAAAGAGGATATTCAAGCGAGCACATAGGTAGTTTGGAATAAATGTGGAATGATAATTTCCACCATCACTGATCCAAAAATTGACTTCGATGTTAGAGTTATCTCACATAATTTTTACCAATCCAATCGGTTGGACAATGTCCCTTGTATGGTAGTGGACTATGCTTGGAAGATAATTAAGAAAGGGCACACATATAATCTTGCTGAGCTCTAGTTGACTAACTTTCTGAGAACTTGAACTCCATTAGGATGGTGAAGAACTCTATGTGTAAGTTTGGTTACTTGCTGATCTGTATATTCTCTTATGTCAAAAAGTATTTTCCTACACGTGGTGATGTGACATGAAATAAGAAGAAACCCATTACTGTTTAGATAAATGATTTCATAAATAAGATTGGTGATGATTTTGAAGGGATAATGGACAATTATTTCATTGAGTTTAAGAATAAGATGAGGAATAGGACTAGAGTCCCTGTGTCTCTGATTGAGAAATATAGTAAAGACACATGTTTTGTAGTAGACACAGACTTTACCTATGCATAGGAAGTCCTACCTAGGGTTTCATGGTTGATGCCACTACCCTATGAACTCAATATTGATGAAGCTACCTCTACAATCACAGTCCTCCTAGCTGAGGAAGTTGATAACAAGGCCAAATCTAAGATCTCTTTGGGATTATTGGCTGCCACCATTGAGAGAAGAAGAAAGAAAATAGTAAAGAATCTGGAAGAATATGTTAAAGAATCTGGCAAGGATGCACCACTAGAGTTAACCCAAGGGTTGGGAGAAGATGAGAAGAGTGCAACTAGTGGTAGTGAGATAGAAGAAGAAGAGAAGAAACCAATAATTGCCAAGTCCCCACCTAAAAGAAGAGTGTTGAAATGTAAAGTGTCTGAGACACCATCACTTAGATGTTAGCCAAGAAGGACTACTACCGAGACTCCTAAGATGCCTCCTACATTTGCAAAGCCAAAACCCACTCAATCAAAGGAAGTCTCGACCAAGGCTATGAAGAAACCAAGAAGGAAACTTGTTCTAACACAAGAAAATGATGAAGAAACTGAAAGTGATCAAGAAATAAAGGGGAAGGCAACACAACAGGGTTCACATCAACTCACTATTGATGAATTATGTCGTAAGATTACTAGCACAACTTTAGTTGATGAAGTGAAGAGATTAAAGTTTTGACCGATGAGTATTGGAGATAAAGAAAAATTTGAGGATGCTATACTTGAAATTTTATGCACTTTCAAGATGCTGCCGATTGAAATTGAAAATAGGATTCCAAAGGAATTGTGCAACAGAGTCATACAAAAGTGGGAGTATGCTTTACAAACTGAAAAGGAAATAAGAGAGAGTACATTAGCACAAGTTGAATCCACTCTCACTCCTACAAATATCAAAAAGATAATTAATGAATACAGAGGCAAGTTTGATCCTAAACTTAGAGCCTATCTTATCCTTCAACACAAGATTGAAGATGTTGTTCAAGAAAGTTTGAAAATTTGGAAGGTAGTGTTTGGTCTGTTACCCACCCCGGTAGAAGAACAAGATGAAGGAAAGAATGAAGGTACAGTTGCTACCACTTCAACAGTTGTTGAACCTGACATCAAGAAAATTAAAATGGAGATTGGTACTCCTAAGGAAGTGAAATCACAAGATACTTTTGAGGTTCATATTTTTGATATACCAAAGGAGAGTCCCATTAAGAACTCATTCTTAACTGAGGATGATTTAAAGAACACAACAACAACTAGAACACCCCTGCCAGGTAGTAACATAGTACTATTTCAAGTCAAGGATTATCCCACCATCATGAGCACACAATCTACCATTGATAATCCCACTATACCTGGAGTGGCTACTATTGATAAGTTAGTCAATACAAGTCTTACCAAGGAATCAATCAAGTTGGTACCACTAACTCACTCTATTGTGGAAGATGTTAAAGGAGAAGATAAAATTTAGAGTCTTTCCAAGGAATAACACAACACAGATGCACATGGAATAAAATCAGATGAACAAGTTGTTAGACCTCATGCTGAGGAAAAGGAGAAAGGAGAAGGAAATAGTAGAGGAAAATTCACTGAAGAACAAGCACTGAAGGAACAAGAGCCAATCAAAGCTCTTGTATAGCTACTGAGTGGAAACACCCCATCAAGAGCACCAAAGGAAAAAAAATGAGGTAACAATTGATGAAGTAATTGTTATTCCTAAATGGTATAGTAATAACCTTTCTTTTGAGTAGCTACAGATAATGAAAGATTTGCTGACAAGGAAAAGTAGGCAAGCAGAACTCTTAAGGGAGCGTCAGCAAAAATAGGTTCTTCATGAAATTAAGGACATATTTAATGAAGTATATGACTTGTCGAATGTAAATAGTTCTGCTCCTATATTGGAACAACTCGTACACATTGTTCAGAAAGTCAATAATGAAGTTACTTGTGCAAGTGATAAGCTATTTGAATGGCCTGAACATAGATTTGAGACAAAAATGCTGGATAAGATATCTGCCAAGATTGTAGTTAAACAAGTTGAGTTGTCAACTTTGGTAAAGGAGACCGAGTGATTAGTTATGGATGGATAGTCTCTACTGGCCAAGCTATGCAATGTTGAACTATTCACAGATGAGAACCAACACTTTCTTGAGACTCTCAAGCAAGAGATCCAAGCTACAAGTCAGTCCCTAACTTTGTATGCCAACACTAGTACTGGACATTATGTTAAAGTAATGCAAACATAGGGTAAGTTAGCTGAGATGATGGAAAATGATGGCAATATTCATTCTCACCTACTCTCTATTCAAACTATTCTTACACCACATCTAGAGACTATACAGAGAAAATTAGCTAAGGCTAAAACATTGATCCAGAGTGATTCACATTTGTCTACAGCCGAAGGTCTCATTAGTCTAGCTATTGATTTAGAAGTACAAACTAAAGTGTTAAATCTCACTTCAACTACATGGACAGATGCATTATACATGATCAAAATGCTACATAGACCTTTTTTGGAAAAAATTTGTAACTTACCTACTGATGAAGAAATTAGTTGTGTCAAAAACAAGGGGGAATCATCATGACATGAGTGCAAACAGGGACAAGTAACACAATTTTGAATATGTATATATATCTCAGGGGGAGTATTAGGCTAGTACAAACATATTTTTGTAATTGTATATATGAATGTCATGACAAAGTGTTTTTGCCACTAATGTCAAAGGGGGAGATTTTAGATCTCTATAATTTTGTTGACTATTAGTGTCTTACACTTAGTCATATATCTAGGCAATGATGGTTGGTCATCACTGCGACCAAGTCATTTTGTAAAGGCCAAGTTTTGAATTGTATACTTATCGAGTAGTAGTACTATCGAGTAAATTTATGGTCACATTATGTTTGTAATATACCGAGTGTATAACCGATGCTGAGTTACATATATCAATGATTACCGAGTGATAGAGAAGTTCAATCGATGTCGAGTTAGCCAGAATTGGCATACAAGTCTGGAATGACACAATGATCAATGTAAACCATTTTTGGTGATAATAATGTTTTGTATTGAGATAATTATAGAGGTGATTATGAATCCATATTGTTATCATTGATCCCTATGTAAAACCTAGAGCCAATCAGAAAATTGTATAGTTTAGGTGGCAATAGAAAAATATTTGAACCATAGATCTTGTAACGATAAAACATTTTTGTTACTATATAAGGGAAAGATCTAGATCAAAGATGTGTTTAAATAAAAGAGAAAAGGATACATTGAGATCAAATGAATACTATGAATATGAGGAAATGATCAGGAGAAGTATTCAGATAGAGTTTAGTGACCGAGAAAAGTAGTGAAAGGACAAAATCAAGAAAGATCAGATAGAAGAGATCACAATCATACAGTAAAGAGAAGATCTTTAATTAGCATATCAGTGCAAATTGAAAGATCAAATACTCAAACATTTTGACCAGTTTATTAGGGTAAATCTCTTAATCAAGTAGTCTTAGCAAAATTTTGTAAATCTCTTTACCGAGTGCTTACTTTATTGTAAGTTTGTAAATCCTTTAACAAGGTAGACTGTATAAGTCTCATAGCTTCTAACAGAGCAGACCTCTCATAGGGTAGATCATGTTTTGATCATAATTTGTAGCCCTAACAGGCAAACTTTAATATCTATAGTAGTGAAGATTTGTGGGTGTCATCCCCACCCCATTTTTACCTTTCAAGGGTTTCTGGGTTACCAAAATCTATTGTGTTATGTGTGATTTCATGTATGTTGCTTAACAAAATATGTTACTTAGATTGTTAAAGTTTTGCTCAAATGATGCATAAAGTTCTAATAGATTAAAAGGATAGAAGTCAGTAATTTATGATTCATCCCCACCCCTCTCAATTCTACTTTCCCATTTACATTTCCAACAACCAGAAACTAAATAGGAGGAAGCTAAACTTCCTTCCATTCCTCATTAATCTTCGTAACAGTGTTCTAGAAAAGAGTACTTCCTTGATTGGCACATAGAAGTATTTGGACTAGGTCCCTCTTTCACCATAATGGGTCTCTCTTTCATCTTCTTGATGGTAATAATATGAGTTTCCTCATGCTTTGTTCTTTTGGTCTTCCTATACTCTAGCTATTCCTACAAGGTGTTAAATGAGGAGGTCTTTCTTTCCATCATGTCCTTGCTAAATTTTACAACCTCATCAAGTTTCTTATTTATTTATTTTTGGCTAGCTTTAACATTCTCCATAACCCTTATCATTTCCTATTTCTCCTCTTCTAAGGGGTTGAGATATTTTAGCTCTCAAATTTGGTCCTCCACCATTCCCCAATTGTTCAACTTTTGATCCAACTCTTTCACAACTTCCTACATAGTAGTTTCCATTTTAGTAACATGGACTAATCACTAGCTTTAGCTTCAGCCTTAATAACAACCTCCAACATGTAAATTTTATTTCTTGTGGTGTCTAGTTAGGAATTTAACCATTTGATAGTGGCATTTTGTTGGTTGTAGACTATGAAAACTTTGGCCATATTTCTCACAACAAGGGAATACACAAGAAGATCATTTGTTGAAGAGGGTTTTCTTTTAATGGGGTTAGGAAACATTGAGAGGGACCTATAGGTCTTCTGGATACCTTTTATAACTCATCAAGGAACAAGATTTATGTGTGGGGATAGTACTGTTGGTGGGGAAATTATTGAGGTACCAAGTTGATATGGTAGCCCAAGATAGCCCAAAATATTTAGACACAACCATAGTGTTTATGTTTAGAGCCTTCATTTTATCTTTGGATAGAGGGTTAGCCCTCGTAGAGCTAGAGG
The DNA here is from genome assembly GCA_027943335.1 of Chamaecyparis obtusa. NCBI lineage: Eukaryota > Viridiplantae > Streptophyta > Pinopsida > Cupressales > Cupressaceae > Chamaecyparis > Chamaecyparis obtusa. The sequence goes on from BSBK01005355.1 coordinate 332,997, forward strand.
ATGAGGAAGCCAAAGTAGGATTAATAGCTTTGGGTCTTACCATAGGTTTATAGATATCCAAAATTGAAAGGGGGTATGAAATATTAGATTTTTTGAGGCCAATCTCTAAGTACTAGGATGAAAATTGTATAGCTGAAGGATTAAATCCTAATGGAGGGGGGGATAACTTTTTGCCTTACTAATCAACTGAGATAGGGATAAAAATATCCAAAACATAAAATTAATATTAAAATTGTGGGGAAAATGATTAAGCATAGGAAATAAATGGGAATGATGATATTTAAACCTATCTCTGAGGGTGAAGAACCTGATAAGTAATAGGCTAACATACTTTCCATTCACCAAACAATGATTCCTTATTGAAATGATTTTGGAGCCTCTATAGGATTGTTGATATGATTATGATTAGAAGATTAATTGAGATATCATATTAATAATTTATAAGATTGTGAAAACTTTGTTAGAAATATAAAGAATTAATTATTGTGATGTAATTACATCCTTTTTTATATTGTGTAGGAAAGAAAGTGTAATAATGAGATTTTGACAAAGAAATTATACCGATTTTCTCAACCAGGAAAGGAAAGATAAATGGATTATGGAAGAGGTGGTGCTTGAGACAAATTTTGAGTATGAATTAGAAGAAGAGGAAGAATATACAAAGAATACTAAGGATCAAGACTATGTTGAATAATAACAGGAGCTTGGAGATCAAGAAAAAGAAAAATTAGTTTACATTGTGATGATTATGAGTGAATTAGAGGAATCAAAGAACATAATGTGAAATTATCATATTGTTGTAGCTAGTGACATTTTAAATAACACCCCTCTATCCCCTGGTCTAAGAAATGATAATGTTACCTCCAGTATCCTAAAGAAAGTAAAAATATTACACAAGAGACTCACTACTCTTCAAGATTCTCCTACCCTATTGATCATTACAAAGGAACAATTTAATGCTACTATATCCTCTCTTCACAAGGTCATTAATGATCTTATGAAGAAGGTTGTTTTTGGCATTGTTAGTACAAAAAGAAAAATAAGGAAAAAGGTGAAGGAAAAAGAGGAGCATGAGAGAAAGGAGGAAGTGTAAGAAGAAGCTACTAAAGATAGGAAGAGAAAGATAAATACTCTATCTAAGGACTGTGAGAAGATTTCTAAATTCAATGATAGTTAAGTTAGTTTTCTTTTGTCCTTCTTTCTTAGATGCTATCATGTTTGGTTATTATGATAGTTTAAGATTGTTACTTTTAATCTTAGTTACCACAACATAGCTACTCTTATTTGAGAAATTTTCACCTTATGAGAAGAAACAATGTTAGTTTTGGTAGGATTTTAAAAAGCATATACTATTATAAACATATCATGGTGATAAGTTTCTATATTGATAATGTAGCTAGTAATAGTGTTAGGATGATTTATGAAGCTGATATTTTTTCTATTTTTGATTATTTTTTCTTGGGGTATTTTTTAATTGCTTTCATTTGTAATTGTCTAAAGCAGGGGTTTTAGTGGCGCTCCTTGATGTTTTCTCTCTAATGGGATCATGCTCTCTCCCCCGTGACTTAATAAAAAATAATGAGAGTTCTAGGGACATCAAGACCAAATTAAATACTTCTATGGAAATTCTTAAAGGAATTGTGAACATTATTTATAAGATGATTAGGCAATAGCACAAACTATGTGTTTTCACTTTAAAAATGGCTTGGGGATGGTTTATTAAAGAGGTAATTTAGGAGAGGTTATCATAAACCTCGTCCAAGCTAAAACTCATATGTGCCTTGGTGTGGGCCCTTAAAATGTGTTGGTTGGCTTATTTTCTTCAACATTGTACAAAAATAGGGGCATAGCATATGTACCTTGGTGTTGGGGACTCTTAGGACATGTGATATCTAGTGCTTTGGTCTTGATGTTGTTGGAGTAATATTGTTTTAACCATTTTACTCTTTATATAGGTTTTCTTAGGTAACCACATTAATAAGGTAGATGGATATCATTGAGTCCTATTTAGAATCCAACACATCTTGAGGATATTATTTAGTTCTATTAGATATCTACTTCCTCCAGCTTAGACACTTGACTCAACCCTATCCTTTCTTTCTATTTTCTCTTGCCTATTTAAGCTGGGCTTGTTATATGTTTATACTTAGCTCCATCAATACAATTTTATGTGTTTAAAACATCTCCCTTATGGTGGATGTATGTAGACTAGGTTTCAAGTATAGGATGATAATCCTAACATGGTATCAGAGCCGATAGTCTTATAGTTCCATCCATTTCTTCTTGAGAGTTTTCATTATTTTCTTCTGTCAAGAGATTCAAATTGGTCATCTCTTTAGATTGTGATTTTTTTGGGTACATATTCTCAATTTTTTTCATTAAGATAAAAGAAGCTATATTCCCAATTGTTCTTTGTGTTCATACATTTCATTTTGAAAGTTTGTGCACCATTCTCCAATAGCATTGATGGTTTTTGCATTTGATCATTTGGCTCAATTTATGTGGAGGAGATCATGGTTTCACATTTGTATTTTGTAGTATGGACACAATGGTTCATAGCTATAATTTATCATTACTATAGTCCTATTTTTTGGTTCAACCAATTGGCTTTTAAGTGTCCATCATTTATTGATTCTAAAAAATTTATGGATTCAATGACCTTGAAAGATTTTTTTCTCCTCTTCCTTTTTCATTTCATTGGGTTCCCTACACATTTTAGAGTCACATAGGACTGTAGTTAGTCACCTTTATTTATTTCATGCTTGTCTTCGGGTCATGTACCCACTTGGTGTTGTTGATGTGTAATGCTAACAACTAACTCAACACTTCATTGGCTTGCAAAGAAGAGGCATGAATAAGATACCCTATATACAGTCATCTTTGGCTCTTTTCCTTGTACTCATGACTTTTCTATTTGTCCAATTTCTAGCTTGTGTGTGCATCCATTCTAAAAGACTTTACTGAAGCTATTGGAGGGCTTGTGAGTCGTCCATGGCCCTAGTTGGCATTGTTTTTGTAAATGGAGACATCACAAGCCCACATGGAGAATAACTACATGCCCACTTAAGTGGGTTTGTATTTGTTGGAACCCTCCTTTGTTGATCAACTTTCACTTTTTGATGCTTGCATTAATATTTATGTGGCTTTATTAAGATATGGTTGATTTGATCAATTATGTGCTTATGGGACCCCATATTTGGATTGTCGATGATTTAGTCACTCTATTGGTTGTAGAAGGCATTGGTCATATGGTAGAAGCATTGCATTGTCATTGTGACTCTTGATTTACCAGCTTGGGTCAAACTATAGAGATTAAATTTCTTGTCGATGTCCTTATCCTTTGCTTTTTTCTTTTTTTTTTGGTGGCATTTAAATACTTTTGTCTAACACAATAGTAGACATGAGAATCTTATTGAGGGATCTGTGACATGTCATTTAAAGATATTGCAGATTTGTTGAAAGTAAAAATTGTAGACTAAACTAATTAAAATAGAATAGAAGATAAAAACCAACATGTACAGACACATAAACACAACGTTTATAGTGGTTCATCCAACTATTCTGGATTACATCCACTTTCAAGTAGGGTAGATATCTCTATTAAGAATAATGTTTGTTACACAATGTACAGTAGCTCTAAGCTCTTCTCATATACATTACATTGTAAAGCTTTATCATAGCATTATGTGGAAGTCAGAGAGGTTAACGATTACAATAGTAGGTGAATCTTTGGGCATCACATAATACCATAGCCGTTACATGGTAGAGGTAGTTACAATCTCCCACTTGAAGTCCAAAAAATTCTATGAGGTGAGCTACTCAGAGATATCCCCCACTTGGTGCTTACGGATATGTTGTCACAATGCCGAGAGAAGTTCTATAGAATTCAAATTTCTCTCATGGTACTACCATGGTTAATGCATCAGCTGGATTTACCTTTGTATCAATCTTCTCTAACTGTAGTCTTCCCTTTTCAAGATCATGATGATTGAAGTGAAATCTAGTCTCAACATGCTTTGTGTGACTGTGGAAAGCTGAATTTTTGGCCAAATGAATGGCGTTGTTGCTATCAGAGAATAGATTAAATGTGGATTGTTTAAATCCCAACTCTTCAAACAATCATTGTAACCATATCATCTCTTTAGCTCCCTCAGCTAGAGAAATGTATTCAGCCTCAGTGGAGGAAAGAGCAACCACTTGTTTCTTCTGAGAAGTCCAGCTAATCGCTGCCCTGACAAAAGTAAACACATAGCTTGTTGTTGACCTCCTTTTATCTAAATCTCCACCCATATCAAAATCAACATATCCACAAATATAAGAGGCCTTATTGTTAAAACATAAAACATGAGAGGAAGCACCTCTCAAATACCGTAGAGTCCATTGAACTATTTTCCAATGAGTTTTACCTAGATTACTCATAAAACCACTCACAACTCCCACTGCATGAGCAATATCTGGACGTGTGCTAACCATGGTGTACATTAAACTCCCAACTTCTTAAGAATAAGGAATACCAACCATCTCATGTTTTTCTTCCTGAGTAGAAGGACACATTTTTTAGGACAATCAGAAATGATCATCCAATCGAGTGGCAACCAATTTTTCATGTGTCATATTAAATTTCTCTAAAAATTTGAGGATATACTTTTCTTGAGATAACTTAATTTCTCTTTGGTGTCTATCTCAGATTATATCCATCCCAAGAATCCTCTTTTCTACCCCTAAATCTTTCATGGAAAAATGAAGAGACAAATGTGTCTTCAGCTCATGAATGACTCTCATACTATTACCAGTAGTCAACATATCATCAACATACAATAGCAAGATCACAAACTCACTAGTCAAAAGTCTTTTAATGTAGACACATGAGTCTGATTTATAATGAGTAAAACCTTGCTAAGTCATGAAGTTATCAAACTTTAAATACCATTGATGCGGGGCTTGCTTCAGCCCATATAGACTCCTCTTTAATCTACAATATAAATGCTCCTATCCCTGTTTAACAAATCCTTCCAGCTGTTCCATAAATAACTCTTCAACAATATCCCCATGTAAAAATGTTGTTTTGACATTGAGTTACTCAAGCTCAAGATCCCATGCCATTGCCATGCCAAGTACCAAATGAATGGTCTACATTTTAACCACTAGAGAGAAAATCTCATTGAAGTCCACACCTTTTTGTTGAGAAAATCCCTTCACTACCAATCTAGCCCTGTATCTCTTTCATCCTCCATCTTCATCTTTTATGTGATAGACCCATTTATTTTTCAAAGCCTTATGGTTTGGCGGAAGAAAAACCAAATCCCAAGTCTAATTCATGTGTAAGGAATCCATTTCATGTTTCATTGGATCTATCCAGAACACTAAATTGACATCAGTACATGCTTGCTTGAATGTTTGTGGTTTTGCCTAATCAGAACACAAAGAAAATAAAAACTCATAATCATCAAATTTTGTTGGATGCTTTCTCTCTTTGGTAGACCTCAAAGGTTGAGGATTTTGATTATTGTCTAGATTGTGAGTTGAGCCAGTAGCCTCTGGAATTTTAGAACTTTGTACATCACTAGGAGCTTGCTATTTGCCAAGCATTAGCTCATGGAAAATGCTCCGATCTTGGTGCATAGAGGAGTCCCCTATTTCAATACTATGATGCACATGTGGAGGATTTCCTGGATCCCATCTATAATTTGTCATCGATGGGTGAGGAGAAGACTATGCCCCTTGCTCTATACTTCCCATAAGGTGTGGAGATGTGGGTGACTACAGTGTATGTTGGCCCTCAAAGATTGTGCATGCGGGGAAGTTGGGTTTTGTGGTAGCAAAGCTAGCTCTGCCCGTGGAGGAACAATCCATGATAGGGAGCCTAGTGTGGAGAATGAGATGGGAGGCTGCATGGGGAAAGGAACATCCCATGTAGTAGCAGATGGAGGGCAGGGAGGTAGAAAGTTGGTCTCCACATGCAGCAGAGGACAGTGTGTGTTTGTGTCATTGCTGTTGGAAAAATAAGGCTATGTGGGAAATAGAGTATAGTGCCCTATGGTAGAGGGAATTGGCCCTACAATAGTTCCAATAGCCATCGATGATTTTCCTACCTATGTGGAAATTAGAGGGGGATAGGGATAGTTTGATAAAAGTGGCAGCATGGAAACAATGGTAGGGTGTGTGGTATTTTGAACAAGCATTGAAGTAGAGATAGGGGATAAATTTACATTTCCTAAAGGCATAGCAATAGTAGAGGGATGGAAAGTAATGTGGGGAATGCATTGTACATTATTGCCATTGTCTGATAAATCAAATTTAATAAAATCATTAGAATTAGACTTCTGATTGTGCAAACATGAGAATGATTTCTCATTAAAGACAACATCCCGACCCCATATCACTTTCTTGGTGATTGAATCCCATAGATGATAACCAAATTCATCTTCACCATACCCCAAAAATATGGATCTTTTGGATTTAAAATCCAATTTCATTCTCTACTTATTAATGTGAGCATATGCATCGCATCCAAAAATACACAAATGAGAAAAAGAGATTCTCTTACCAGCCCACCTCTCCTCTGGAATGTCAAAATCCAGACATGACGAAGGAGCTTAGTTTATTAAATAAACTATTGTATTACATGCCTCTTCCTATAATTCCTTCCCCAAACTAGCATTAGACAACATACACTGAGCTCTCTCCAAAATAGTTCAATTCAACCTCTTAGCTGCACCATTTTCTTGAGGTGTATACAAGACTTTTTTAATCCTCTGAATGTCATGATTTGCACAAAATTGGTCAAACTCCAAAGAGGAAAACTCACCACTATTTTCCATTAATAAACATTTTATCTTTCTTCGAATATGATTTTCCAGCTTAGCCTTAAAGCTTTTAAATTTTGAAAAAACTTCTGATTTCTTATTTAGCATATAAATCCAAACTTTGCGAGTGCAATCATCAAGAAATGTGACAAAATAATTAGCACCACCAATAGTAGTTACCTCCATAGGACCGAAAACATCATAATGAATGAGCTCTAATGGAGATGATTTCTTTTCATGACCCATCCTTATGAAGCTGGTGTGATTTTGTTTTCCATAAAGGAAATGCTCACACAATTCCAAATCAACTGATTTTAGACCTTGAAGTTGGTCTCTTCAAAGCATAACTTCAAGACCTATTTTGCTCATATGACCAAGCCTCTTATGCCAAAGTTTGTCATTGTTATTTACAATCGCTATGGCTACTCCCACTTCACCATTACACTCTAATGTGTATAAACTTCCAGATTTCTACCCTTTAGCTAAAATTAATTGACCCTTGGACACTTTCCAAGAAGCTATATCAAAGCTAACATTTCAACCTTGTGTATATAATTGACTAATTGAAATCAGATTATGCTTAAGTGTAGGAACATTCCTAACATCTTTTAAAATCCATTTTCTTCTAGTTTTTAGCGACAATAAAATATCCCCTTTTCTGATAATATCACAATCTTTATTATCCCCAAGAAAAACTTTACCAAACATACATTCATGGTAATTTGTGAAAGCACTCCGACATGGAGTTGCATGAAATGAGTCACTAGAATCAAGAACCCATGAGCTTGAATGTGTGTCACCAGATGCAAGTACCAAAGCTCCATTAGTTGCAGCATTAACACCGGCATTGATAACATTATTTTGAGCCCTTTTGTAGTTCCAAAATTAATTCTTTGTGTGCCCGTATTTTCCACAAAACCAGCATGTGCCATTTCTCCCTCTCAATTTTGAGTGATGACTCGATCTACCTCTTCCATTATTATTATTGTTTCTTCCTCTCTCATGACTTTTGTCTCTATTTCTTGTGCTCACAACTATTAGAGCATCACCGAAAGAGGGTTCTTGATGCTTCCTTTGCATGTCTTCACTAAGTAGTGTGGTTGCTACTTCATCAAATTTCAATTTTCTCTTAGCTGCAATGGAAGTTCTTATAGCCATTACAACTCCTTCCTAGCTGTTCAAAAGAGAGCATAATAGTAATATCACCTTTATTTCATCATCTAATGAGATGCCAACCAAAATTATTTGAGTAACTAAAGTATTGAACTCGTTGAGATGATTTGATAACACTCATCCTTCTTTCATTTTTAGATTATATAATTTCTTGATGATAAATACTTTGTTCGATGTTGAAGCTATATCATATAATGAAGATAACTTATCTTGCAGTTCTTTCATGGTCTTCTTTGTCAAAAAATTGAAGAGCACATTGCTTGATAGAGATAAGAAAAATTTTTCCTTGGCTTTCTGATCGATCTTCTCCCAATCTTCATCTAACAAAGACCCTTTGCCCTTGGTTTTTCCAGGTAAAGCTTGTTGCAAATCCTGCTTGAAAAGAAAGGATTCTATCTAGACTTTCCATAACTAGAAGTTTTGCCTTGAAAACTTTTCAATCTTCAATTTGTCTGCCTCATCCATAGTGTTTACAAATCCTCACCAATTTCCAAAAAATAAAATGAGCTTAACCAGCTCTGATACCAATTGTTGAAAGTAAAATTTTTAGACTAAACTAATTAAAATAGAATAGAAGATAAAAACCAACATGCATAGACACAAAGACACAATGTTTATAGTGGTTCATCTAGCTATTCTAGATTACATCCACTTTCAAGTAGGGCAGATATCTCTATTAAGAATAATGTCTGTTACACAACGTACAATAGCTCTAAGCTCTTCTCATATACATTACATTGTCAAGCTTTGTCATAGCATTATGTGAAAGTCAGAGAAGTTAATAGTTACAATAGTAGGTGAATCTTTGGGCTTCACAGACTGTCATAGTTGTTACATGGTAGAGGCAGTTACAAGATTGACATGGAGAATTTGTTGATATGATCTTTAGTCGATTGTGAGAAGGCTCCATCACGAGTAGCTCTTCTTTCTTCTTGGTCTACGGATGATGTACTATGTAGTAGAGACATTGTTTTGGCCTTTGTATGGCTTTGACATCTTTTTAGCAGGGTTCTTCACTAGCTCCATAAAGGATTGATGTTATTTTTTTTCATTTATAGTGTTTGTTGTTGGACTGGACCTTAAATTGAAGTTGGTGCAATTCTTGGGTGGCATTTAAGGTTCTTTAGGTTGGCTTCATTCTTGCATTGACATTCAAGTTCTTAGTGTATTTATTGTGAGTCTATCTATCTTAGTGGCACTCTAAACAATTTGCACAATGTTGGCCCAATCCATATAGTGTAGGTCATGCACAAGCTTATGCACCCACAAAAAGAAATGCTTGATCTCAGTCTCATTCATGAATTTTGAATTTGAATCATAGCTCAAATATGCTTTTTGGTGTTCTAATCTTTGTAGATTCATGCATCATCGGTCTGTGTGGTCCTCCTATTGATTTGGTAGCTCAAGTATACCTAATTTTTATGACTTATGTGGTAACCACAACACATTAAATATGAAGGTGGGCCCAAAGGGTTTTTGTTATGAAATTTTTTCATATTGGCCTTGATATCCTATTTATGGAAATCTCCTTTTTAATGGTTATTGGCCAATCCAACCACTTTATCTTTGGGCTCATGGATCAGTGAGTTCACATGGTTCTCTATGCACATGAGAATTGAAGTCATCATTGACTTTGATGGTTTGTAGTCTCAATAGTGTGTAGAAGTTTTTTCATGGATTCTAAAAGTGTCCAAATTAGGTCTTTTTTTTTTCAAATTGGTGCAAACTTTTGAAAATGTAAGCAATGGAAGCTATCACTAGATAATTGCTTTGATGAATTATGTGCAACAAAGGTATTTGATGGAAAAAAATTATATTTCATGCCACTTTGAATATCTTAAAGTTTCAAGTTTATTAAGTTGTCTCTTGGAAAAATTATTGTTTGGGAATTGTACAATAAAATTGTATCTATTCTAGGGGGGACTCTTGCATATTCATCCTTTGTGTATATTTTTACAACATGTCAGTCTCTAGGATTGAGTTTCTCACCCCACATAATGATCACACATGGAAGCTCAAAATGTCATAGGTTTTTGAATCTCAAAGTCTTTGGTAGATCTTGGAAGCTAACCAACCTGTGTTCACCAAGGCATGTGAGGAGTTTGTTCCTGGAAACAAAATGGATGAGGCAAAAGGACTCATTGGTATTCATGTGTTAAATAATCTATTCTTTCACATTGCTAAATGTACAAAACCTAAATAAGTATGTGATAAGCTTGCAAGTTTGTATGGTAAAGTCAATCAAATAAAAATCTTGTAGCTAGAAACCAATCTCACTTCTTTTTCGCAACATACATTTTCCTCTATTCAAGATTCCCTTGCACATTTCATATCAATTTTGTGTCAATTGAAAGGTTTTGGTCTTGCGAAAGAAGATAAGGAGTATATTTTCTTGATCCTATCTAGGCTTAGAGTTCCTTTGCAAGTGTCTTCCTCTACTTTATATTCTACTATGGATGCTATGGGAGAAGATCATAAGATCCCCTTGTTTTAGAAATTTAATGATATATTAACTAGGGAGAAAGCCAAGTTGATTAAAATTGATGCTCTTCCTAAGAGTCATGCCTTTATAGCTCAATCTCCTAAGGGTGAGGGTAAGTATAAGAATAAGCTACAAACAAATTTAGTTTTAGGAGGTAAGCCTACAAAGGCACAACATTGTAGTGGATAATTCTTCTTCCTCAAGAAAAGGACAACCCTTCTCAGCTAAGGGTTCATCATCTACAATTTCAAATTGGATTCTTGATTGTGGTACTTCACATCACATGAATTATTATGTTGATCTTCTTGATTCTATTTATAATAGTCTTACTTCACATTTTAGTATACTTGGAATTCATCATAGATTCCTATTCTACAGACAAGATCAGCTCGGATACATGATGGTAGCATTCATGATGATCTTTTTGTTCCTAATATTTCCCTGAATCTCTTTTCCATCTATCAAATTGGTGATCATGGTGATGGAAAAATTATTTTCTTTTCCCATACTACCATGACTCTTAAAGAGATGTAGAATCTTTAAAAGGTCATTGCTACAACTACAATTGACAATGAGGCCCACTTTTATTTGTTTTATCAATTTGATTCTTCATCGGGATCATCCCTCATTGCTCATGTTGATTCTATGAGAAATCTTTACACAAACCATTTGGGCACTTGAATTTTAGCTATCTTCAATAGATGAGCACATAGAATTTGAAGATTTTCCTGCATCATATGTCATGTTTAGATGGTGTTTTTCAGGGTTGTGTTCTTTGCAAGCATCATTGTGATCCCTTTTCGAAGGGTATATCCAAAGAACTTTTATATCTCTTTGAGTTTATACATAGTGACCTCATGTAATTTCCAAATCCTTCATTTTTAGGGGACACTTACGTTCTCACATTAATTGATGCCTTCACTAGGAGAACACGAGTGTATTTTTTGAACTACAAGAATGAGGTCCTTCAACACTTCATTACCTTTCTTGTATTTGTGGAGAAGCACCCAAGAAATTTTCTGCAGAATATTCACATAGATAATGGGGGATTATTTAAATCATGCCTTATAGGTATTCTTCATCATCATACAATTCCATAAAATCCTATGAAAAATGGTGTGGGAAAGTGGAAGAATAGAACCTTATAGGAAATGACCAATTACATGCTTCAATCAAGGTCCATGGCTCTAAAGCATTTTGGGAAGAGGTTGTTAATTGTGCCAACTATATTTAGAATCATGTGCCTCATAAGGTAGTACTAAATATGAATCCTAATGAGGCTTGGTCTTATTTGAAGCCCTAAGTATCCTTTTTAAGAGTATTTGGTAGTGATGCTTGGAAATTTGTTCATAATAATTGACGCAAAGAAATGGAGAAGAAAAGTTAACACCTCAATTTTGTTGGCTATTATGAGGATGTGAAGGGTTATTGATTGTTTGATCTTGTCACTCAAGAGGCTTACTTTTATCATGATTTTTATTTTGATGAGTCCTTTTACTCCAAAGGATTCCCCATCACACGCCTCTCCTTCTTTTATTCCACATTCTTCTTTTGAAGATATTTTTTCTAATGATGGTGATGATGATGATGATGATGATGATTCTCCTAATGCTACCATTCTAAAATATGGTATTGATCTAGTTGTTGACATTTATGTATCTTCTCCTTCTCGTCCACCTTCACCTAGTAGACCCTTATTGGCTCAAACAGTTGTTGAGGATACTAGTCCTCTTGTAGGTGATCCCATAGTGGTGAGCACACAATAGTGGCTAACAATTTTTTCGTGGAAGCTATTCCTCCAAAAAATCACAAAAGTGCATATTTACATGCATACTTTCGATAGAAAGTACTTTCTATCGAAACTAGATACTTTTGATCGAAAGTACTTTGTATCGAAAGTACTTTCTATCAAAAGTCCCTAAGTAAGAGCAATTTGTAGAGTTTGATATAAAGTACTTTTGATATAAAGTACTTTCTATCAAAACTAGATACTTTCTATCGAAAGTCCCTGAGCAAGGGCAATTTGCACAGTTTAATAAAATTCTAAAAATTTCATGGCTTCAGGGATAAATTATAGGAGTCAAATGGAATAATAAGGAGACATCCTTTTGCATAACAGAAGTACTTAGAATAAATTTTCTAATGATTATAGATTTGAAATTTTTTTATTATATTATATATATATATTTTTTGACATTAATTGAATGTAGTTTTTTAATAAAATATAAACCCCTAAGTTTGAAATTCAATGAAAAATAGTAGAAAAGAGAAAAAAAATAGAAAACAAATAATGCCCTCCATCTTCGAGTCTACTTTCTATAAAAAATAAATAAATTAAAATTAGATAAAGTTAAAATAACCTATAGATAAATTAAAATAACCTATGCCTGGATGTTAAAAAATTAAATTTGAAACAAGTACATTGATATCTATTATATAAAAAAAAGTTACGCTCTATGAAAATAATGTAACTCTTTGAAAATGACATTTTCAACAACATACCAATTTTTGTGGGAGAAAGAAAAAACCATTCAATATATATATATAGATATAGATATACATATACATATACGTATACATATACATATACATATACATATACATATACATATACATATACATATACATATACATATACATATACATATACATATACATATACATATATATATATATATATATATATATATATATATATATATATATAGAGAGAGAGAGAGAGAATCTAAAAGACTTTAATTTACTTCATCTTTTGATTTCAAATAGTTTAATGACAATATGGATTAGAATCTGAATATTTTTTTCAAAATATAAAGTTTAGTGCCCATTCAGGCAAAAAAGTGTAACCCACTATTGTAGGTTCACCCATAGACACTCATCACATTTATTCCAAAAATTTAAATATTAGTAATTTGAGCCATGCAGTCTCTAATGATCCTCAAAAATTTTTGAATGCTTCAGGTAAACATGAATGAGATAATGCTATGGCTGAGGAGCATTCTTCTTTGATGAAGAATCATACTTGGGATTTGGTTCTTGTTCCCAAGGGAAGAAATTTTGTTTGGTGCAAATGGGTGTATCATACCATATTTTCATATGATGGTTCTATTGATAAGTATAAGTCTCATCTATTGCCTAAGGGGTTTTCACATGTTAAAGGTATTGACTATTCTAAGATATTTTCTCCTATTACCAAGATGAATTCCATTCATCTTGTACTATGTATTAATTTGTATCAAAGGGTTCCATTCATCTTGTACTTTCTATTATTGCACCAAAGGGTTGTCTAGTGTACTAGATGGATGTGGAGAGTGCTTTCCTGTATGGTGATCTTCAAGAGGAGATATATATGGAGAAACCACCAGGTTTTGTACATACTTATTTACTTTTTTGTAGGCTTCAACATTCATTATATTGTCTTAATCTTATATAGTTTAAATTCAATGACATGGAGTCGATATTCT
>BSBK01005356.1:1235000-1237097 GCA_027943335.1 Chamaecyparis obtusa
GGTTGTGAATTATAATTTGGAAAATTATGAACATGCAACTAAAAGTTTTTTAAGTGAGGACTTGACTGAATGTGTCGAAGTAGATCTGCTTTCAGATTTGTATGAACTGGTTTATGAAGGCTTTCAAGAAAGTGTCTCTTATGGTTTTGACACTGATTTTGACTCTTCACCAGAAATGGAAATCAACTTGTTTGATTTAGACATTGATGATTGTGATGTTGTCAATGGTAATGAGGTAATGTCTTGTCAAACTAAGATTAGCAATGCTGATAGTGCTCCTTATGACAGTGATTTGTGCTCGAAAAAACATGTGTCAGGATGATGATATATGTAATGGGTTGCCAATTGATTTATTTATGCCATGTTTTGAAATGTTTGATGAAGAAATGGACAAAGTTTCAAGTTCTACGAATGATTACCTTTTTCAGCCAGAGGTGTGTGTGATCTTTCAAGAGTATAATGAAATGAATAATGATGTTTTGTTTCCAAAAGTGGCTGAAAAGAATTAGGTTGAATGCATAAATCAGTAGGTAGATTTTGAGTCTTTTGTTTTCTCGATTCAACATCTTGATGTTTTTCAAAGTGAGTTAGATTTGGAGCCACAAGTTGTGGTCAAAGGTGATTTGTTCGAGCATTCACATGATGTGCAAGAGGTTGAATTTTAGAGGTTTTATTTTGATGTTCAAGTCATCTTTAAAGATAGCCAGCATATGCCCAGCTTAGTATTTAAATCAGAATGTCCTTTTCCTTAGCTGGTTGTGAGTTTTGAAGGGTGTGACATTTCTATGTTGCATAGTGATCAGTACTTTTAGAATTTTAGTGACTTTCAAGTGCTTCATGAAAGAGAAAGTACTGGTTATTTCTTTTATGATATGCTAAAGTTTCAGGTCAGTGTGTTTGGTCTTGTCAGCAAAAGAAGTGTTTTTAGGTTACCTTGGATTTGTGCAAGTGAGAATTACATATTTGATAGAGATAAAAGTTTTCTCTTACTGACAGAGTTTTGAAGTCCTTTGTAAATGTTTGTAAACTTTGTAAACTTTCTTTGTTTCAGTGTTCGGTAGTTGGTTTTGGGGTTCTTTGTTTGGAGTTTTGAGAAGAAGTAGAAAAGTGTCATGCTGATTCTCTTTAGGTGGTTTGCTGTACCATGAGATTCTAAAGTTCTCTGCACGCCCACATGGGGCATGCGTCCATAGTTAGAGCCACTGTTGGTACTAAAAAATACAACATGGGTTTTTGAGCACCTTGTTAAAATTTTGCAGTTTGAGGCCCTACAAATGCTTTTTGTGCCTATTTGCCCAGATGAGATCCTGAGGTTTTCAATGCATGTCAAGTGCTTATCACCTTTGTTTTGGTAGTTGAAGACATCCTAGGTCATTAATTTCAAGTTTCAAGTTGTTTCATGATGTCTTGTTTTGAGCACTTGTCCCAATTCTGCATGTGCCTAAGTGTCAATTTGCTGTAGTAGGCCCTGTTTACATTCAAATATCTTTTTCCCGGTGATTGGTCATGAAATTCTGGTTGTGGCATTGTATTTTAGGTATGGGAGTGAGTCATCTCACCAATTTTTAGCCCTCTATGTGCCCGTTTGATCTATTTGCCAATGTCATTCCATTTGCAATTTGTTAGAATTCTCTGAATGTGCACTGTCCAATTTTCTAAATGGTCTACTTTGAGGCTTTGTAATTTGTGCCCTGTTCGAAGTTTGACATAATTGAGTATGGTTCCATACTATATACCTAAGAGACTACATGCCTAATGATTTCCAAGTCCTTGTCAATCCATGTGACCACTTTTCCAAGCCATTTCCGAACCTAGTTTCTATGATCTTCACTGTTTTAAATTCTGAACATATCTAGCAGGCTGACTTTGCTGATTGAATGCATTTTGCCATGTGACTTTTCGAGGAAGCTAGTTATGGTTTTTTATTCCTTGTATGAGGGTGATTCAGTGTCCAGGATGTCGGGTCTTGAAAGTTTTGTCTGGTCAGTTTTAGAAGCTAGTTCCAAAGCCAATTTATGTGATTTTGGACAGTGTGGGCATGATTTGTTTCTAAGTGGCTATGTTTGATTTATAATAACTTTTGGCACAAATATCTTC
>BSBK01005357.1:0-127500 GCA_027943335.1 Chamaecyparis obtusa
AGCATTTTGCCTGTAGTGATTGTAGGGCACAACATCATGACCTATAGAAGGAAAGTGGGTAAGCTTACATTACCTTTCTATAATGGGATCTGAGAGGACCACAACTAGAGTGTAGGTACAGAAGGTGCACACTTATTTTCAACTTAGTCCCATACCAGAGGAGGAATTTATTAAATAACTAGAAATACATTTGGATGGAATTTCACATGAGTGGTGGCATCATGACATGGACACCATATTTTACAAGATGATTTCTTATTATGTGGAGTTTAATAAAATTTTGATCAAAAGATTCAATAAGAAGGATCTAGAATTTCATTTTTAAGGAGTTATCTGTGCTTAGGCAAAGGGATTCTATTGAAACTTATATTCTATAATTTCAGAGGCTTTTTGTCCTTGTGATAGATATTTCACAAAGAATACTTTTAGTATTTGTATATAATAGAAAAGGGATAGGGGAGAACAATCCTATTTCCTATTGACATTAGGAAGGAAAGATAACCCAATAAGCTTCAAAGGGTCCAAGAGTTGAATAGGTATCAAGATTCTTTCACTGATATGGAAAATTGATAGGGAGATATGAGAACTAAGATAAAATGGAGGAATTGATTAACTTTTTATGCATATAAACTGATATTAAATAGACATATTTTTATAAGTACTAGAAATAACAGCCATAAGATGTCGCTTACCTATGGTTTCAGTATGATATAGATCTTGGGGGAAGAGGTTACTTAGGACATCCTATTTCTCAAAGAGATCACTAGGAGCATCTTTTTCCTGGCACTTTTGACTGATTCAAATTGTAGACTTTCTATCAAGTCTTGTACTTTCCCATATCCAAGCATGGGTGAATTCCACTTGTACCTCCACACAGAGAAAGAGAATATTATTGTGTATAGAGGGGTTTTCCTCAGTCAAACCCCAATTCGGAATCAACCTTGAAATAAAATAAAATAAATGAAAGTGTGTTGTTTTATAGCAGAGGCTAGATCTAAAAAATGAAGTGTAGTATACCTTGGAAATGTGAATGATTCTTTGAATGTGATGAAGCATGTTGATGCAATAGCTTTTAATTCACACAAAAACCCAAAAGGAATCATGAAAGATAAAACCTTGTGTAATGGATGTTGTAATTTTCTACAATGCTTGATTAGAGAGAGAAAATAATGAAATGACAACTTGAATTCATAAATATATGTAGATTGATGCTTGTACTAAGATATTCTCCTTTTACAGTGGACTCCTTTCTTGGCCTTCAATGAGGGATAGAAGCTTGATCTATGAAGAACATTTCCTTAAAATATGCATTTGGAATGTTTGAAATATCGCTTGAAAATGCTTGAGATGCAAAATTGTAGGAGAGCTCTTTAAATCTTTATTATGAGTATCCAATGAGGAGAGATGGGTTTTCTTTTATACCTCTCACTAATATCTCAAGATAAAATCTCAAAGAAGGCTGACGAGAATCTAGAAATCCCTCTTAACCAATGAGACATGTCCCTGGTTTGAATTTGGGGGAAAAATTAAGGAAGAGGTTGGCTTGGGTGACCTCTTCCCAACAAAATGTAGTGATATTTTTTTTTGGGATTTGGGAATGTAGAGAAAAGGCCAAAAATGTAGGCGATGCAAGGTTAGGGTACTATAAATCAATGTGTGAGCTCATACATGCTAAAATAGGGTTTAATTGAGCATCTATTATAGGTGCTTACAATTTAGGACAGTATAGTATTGTTCATGGATGGTTTAGTAGATCCATTAAAAGGGTGGATCAAAGGCCTCAAACCTACTCATAGGATAGAGATAAAAGAAATAAATGAATATGGAACCTTAATCATCAAAGAGTAAATTTCAATCCAAAAGTTTCCCTTAAAAAAAATACAAGAATAAAAAGTTATTTTACAAGGAATCATAATAACCCCAGACGTGATCCTCACAAGTTGGACATCAAGAAATTGAATGACCTTCAAAGGAATAAATTATGTTTTCACTATAGAGAACCATGAGACCCTCATATCAGTATATTGTTAAAGCAAAGGTTAAGCAAATTGAGTATTTTTCAATTGAAGATAATCAACATAAAAAAAATATAATAATAATTTTGATTTAGGGAGAAACAATGAAGAAAACACATTAGAAAAGGAGTATAGGGATGAGAGGACCATTGCACAACTCACTAGTACCCAAAAGGAAATAACTTTCAAAGTGGAGGGGTGTAATACAATGACAATGAGTGATCTCTTTTATAGATATGAGAGTTACTCAAATCTTTGTCGATTATAGTTTTACAAAGAAGAGAAGGGTTATAGATGGAAGAACATGATTAGTTCAAGGTGATGATAGCTAGTGGGAATAAGATTCTTAGTACTCATAATATCTCTAACATACATCTTCAGATGGGTGACTAAGAGTTGGTGGATAAATTCTTTGTGGTGGACATGGGTGATTATGATGTTAATATTGGTATGATATGGATGAAATCTCCTAGTAGAGTTTACTTTTAATTTGGAGAAACTGGAAATGAGGTTTGAGCATCATGGAAGGAAGGTAGTACTCAAAGGATTATTATATGGTAGGCTTTATAGTGGTCTCACTTAGAAGAATGGAATGTTTGTTCATGTATGATGAGGTAGACTAGGTAGTAAAGTGTCTAATTATGCCCACATATTTTTAGCAATAGGTCAAGAGTAACTATCCTAATATTTAGAAGGTGATATCCAACCATACTAAGGTTTTTTTATAGTATTCCCCATGGATTTCCTTATGAGAGAGGATTATAGAATATTATAGGAGTTGGAAAAAGTGACCAAACCTAGTGATCACCATCCCTTACCACCATCCTAAGAAGAAAAATGATGAAATTGAGGAAAGCTATTAAGGAATTATTGGAGATGGGACACATTAGGTCAAGTGATAGCCCTTTTGCTTCAACAATAGTCCTCATTAAGAAAAAATATGTGAAAATGAGAATGTGTATCAACTATAGTGCTCTGAATAAGAAAACAATTAAGAATAGATACCCCATATGATAAATTGATGAATTAAATGACACATACTCCTTTTTAAAAATAGATTTAAGATCAAGGTACCATCAAATTAGGATGAGGGAATGAGAACATTGATAAGATGACCTTTACATATTATTAAAACCTCTTTGAGTTATTGAATATACCATTTGGGATAACTAATGCTCCTACCACATTCCAAAGTTCCATGAATCAGGTGTTCAAGAAGTAGTTGCAAATTTTTTTGTTAATTTTCTTTGATCATATCTCAATTTTCAATAGAACCTGGGAAGAGCATTTGTGAAATTTTAAAGGAGATCCTACACATCTTAGATAGTGAGACTTTATATGTCAAGGAGGACAAAAATTTTAATTTGGTATGATAGATCTTTTATACCTTGGCCACGCCATTAACATAGATGGTGAGTGAGTGCATCCAAAAATTATTAAAGGCATGATTAAAGGGCCAACTCCTATAAGTCTCACTCATATTAAGTTGTTTCATGGGTTTGTGCAATTTTCAAAAGAGGTTCATGAAAGGATTTGCATAGATAAAAACACCACTTACGGATCTTACAAAGAAGGGAACCTTTGAATGGTCTCAATTAGTTGATAGGTGTTTCAAACATTTGAAATAGGTGATGTCTTTCTATCGAGTTTTAGTAGTCCTTGACTTCACCAAACCATTTGAGTTAGAGTGTGATGCATTAGGGGAAGGGATTGATGCAATATTGACATGGGAGAAATATCATATAAACTTATTAGAGAAAGAAATTGAGAGGGGTAGAGAAAAGGTACTTCATTTATGACAAGGAGATGTTGGCCATCATGTATGCATTGGCCAAGTTTAGATCATATATAGGAGGAGGTAGATTTGTAATTAAAATAGACCAAAAAATTATAAAATACTTCATGAATTAGAGAGATCTTAATAATAGACAATAAAATTGGATCACAAAGTTACAAACATATGACTTTGTGATATTGAATATGGAAAAGGTAAGAATATAATGGTAGCAAATTCATTTCACTTAGACCACACAAATGTTCTTTAGTTGAGATATCAACTGATTGGAAAGTGATGATTATAGTCAATTATTCAAAGGATATGTGGACAAAGGGTTTGATAGAGGGCACTACCTAGGATGATAGGTATACAATGATCCTAGGAGGAGATTTTATCTTTTGATACTTGAATTATTTTATGGATTTTTACTTTTTAATCCTTGAATTTAAATTTTGGAAAGTTCATGACCATTTGATGTCACAATTAGTTCATGTGTTCTATGGGTGCATATGTGAGTTATGTCATGTGATTTTTTAGTCCTTGATCATTATTTGACCATGCGGGGTGACAACTATTATTGTGGTGTTGGGATTTTATTTACCTGGTCACCTTGTTTCTTTTGTTGTGATTGGTCCATGTTCTAAATGATGGCCATTTTGGGTTACATTTTACTCCATGTTTGGAGAGAGATTTTATTGATGCTATTAATGATCATTAATATTGTGATATGAGAACTATGAGTTTTGGTGATTGTTTATTGAGATGTCCATTATGTAGTATACGATTTGGATCATGGTATAGGATGTGATATTCTTTATTATGCTCCATACTTTACTTGGTGACTATCATGATTTAGTTGTTGATGAGAAGTCTTTTATTATTTTATCTTTGTCTTCTATTTGTTTCTTTTGGTTGGAGCATTAGGGTAGGTTATATATGAGCATAGAGGGGAAATGTCTTGTAATGGATGTCGGGGCCTTAAAGTGGTTGTCAAGATAACTCATTGTAAATTGAGTAATAAGTGATAACTTAATAAATTTATTAGGAGAAAAACATTAATAAGATAATTTTGTGCATCGCCCATGCCTTGAGTGCTAGTACAGGCTAAGAATGAGAGTGGGAGAAGATACTTGCTCATCTAGAGTAGACATTCAGGTCTGACATAGTTAGTTTTCCTTTTCTGTATGAAAGGATTATTGATACTACATAGGGTCACTTGGGGGTTAGGGTCTAGAGAGACTACCAGGGTAACTCAAGAGTTGACTTATGTGATGACACTTCCCTATATGTGTTCTAGGTTCCTACATTTCATTTGGTACACCTGATTCATGTTTTGATAATTTATACTTGATAACCTTATAACCATCTATTACCCTTTTATCTAGTGTAATTTTTCTTTAGTCTTGTTTTTTTGGATGTTTCCTTGAGTGAGGCCTAGTGGTATCTCCTCAGTACGATGGGGTAGACCTTCAGGTTCCACGTTCTTGGGTGGTAGTGATTCTTTTTACTATTGAGATCCGACATTCGTGTTCTTGAGCTTGGATGATCCTAGTAGATATTTCTCTATCTTCTTGTTCCTTATTGTAGACTTGCTTATTATCTTCATGAGATGTATATCATGTATTCTATGATGTATTGATTTGAGACATCCTTCAGGAGATGTGTGTGTGTGTGTGTGTGTGTCTATATATATATATATATATATATATATATATATATATATATATATATATATATATATATATATATATATATATATATATATATATATATATATATATTTTATATATGTGACTTGATTTATCATTGGTATTCCTATGACATGTGCAATGGAAGATGTATTATATGTATTCCATGGTGCATCAGTTTGTATCTTGTTGTATGTACCTTTTCTTACATTATTATGATGGATGTACCTTATCATTCAGTTGTTATGTGTATGGTAGAATTACTTTATGGTTGGTGTTCCTAGTTCATACTTCAAATTGGGTTTTAAAATGAACATACGATATATCATGTGATTATGCTATGGTTGATCTTAGTAGTTTAATTAATATTATTAAAAGTAACTATGTCTTAGAACCTTTGGGATTGTTAATTGAGTTTATGTAAATTAATATAATGTCTTATCATATGTTAATGATGTTATCTTAAGTTATGTATGTACTTTCTTCTGTATTTGTATTGTTTAATGTTTTTTTAAAAAATATTTCATCAACATTATGTCTAGCTAGGTTAAATTCTCATTGGTTCGCAGACGAGGTGTTACATTTGGTATTAGAGCATGAGTTTGTACACTAGGAAATCCAAGAATTTGTATGCCTATTAGGTGTTATGTAGTTAATTATGAAACAAAAATAGATACATAACTCTTTTGTATTTGATAACTATTGTAACTAAACATTTATGTCTCTATTTTGTCTTAGCTTCTTTGAGATGTTGCGTGGTTTGTTGGTTGTCATAGGTAAAATGTCTACTAAGGCTCAATCTATTGCTATTACTTGTGTTAAAACATAAGGATCTTTGGTTAGATTATTTCTCATGAAGTTGGCAATTGTCTATGTGAGTGCTTTGTTGCAAGTTAGTATTTACCTTGCTTCTTGTTGTATCGTCTTAAAATGGAAGCACTTCCATGGTAAGAGTGTTTAGCCCTCCGAGTAAGTGGTTTGGGGTCATGTCGAATGCCTTGAATGGATACTCGACTTGGATATGGCTTTTCCCCCTGTTCTACCCCATTTTCCACTTCTTCCTAGCATTTTCCTGGCATTCTAGACCATGAACCTGAGGTTTTTGACCATAAGGTCAAAGTTGACCTTATGGGGTCAAAGTCAACCTCGATCTTAACTAGGTCAGGATCAACCTTGACCTTGACCTAGTCAATTTTGAGCTCGACCTTGACCCTATGGTCTAGGATCTTCGATGTTAGCTTCCGATTTTGGGATTTCATTTAAATCTTGCATTTTCCCTCTTCGGGGCTACTATTTCTTGGATTAAGTGTTGAATTCTCAAATTAATATTTGAGGTGGACCTTTCTCAAGATTTGTATAAGAATCATAATTTATTATTGGAGATTAGCCTTTCTCAAGTTTTGTGCTTAATACTCAAATTAACTTTGGGGTTGGCCTTACCTCGAATTTTGTAACAAGGCTCTTAAATAATTATTTTATTTATATATTAAGGGTGGTCCCCTCCTAGAGTTTTGTGTCAAGACTTTAATTTAATTTCCTCTCCATGTGCACCTCTCTAGATTTTTGTGCCATGGTCCCTTAATTATTATTTTCTACGAGGCCCTTCTTGTGCCCTAGATCACTATAAAAGGGAGCCTTCCTCTCTCATTTTCACATCTCATCTCACAATCTCTCAAGCTCTCAAGAAAGAAGATCAAGCATTCAAGCCTTCAAGCCTTCAAGCATCCAATTCATCAAGGAGATCCATTAGAAGCCATTGAAGGATTCAAGCTCTATGGAGCTCTCTTGTTGAAGATTCCTCCATTTTCATCCAAGCCTCTTCCAAGTTCAAGATCTATTCAAGATTGGTGTTGAAGATCTAAAGATAATTGATTGGAGACATCCAACATTTGATTCTACATTCATCCATTCTTGTGGATTCAAGGATTTGAATCCTCCACAAGGGTTTCAACTCAAGCAAGGTGAATTGTTCCATTTACTTTGTTTATTCCAGCAATTTCAATTCAATTTCAAGGTTAATTCCTAAATTGGGGTTTGACTGAGGCAAACCCCCCAAACAAACAACCAAAAACCCTCTTTTTCTTGTAGGTACAGGTGCAGAACTTTGAATCTGAGAGTAGATTTGGATACCCTTTTCGGCAAACTTTCGAGATCCACGAACAAAGTCAAATTTGACCTTCATTTTCCTGAGGTAGTCCTTGACCTTTTATGAGGGTCAAGGTCGACGTGATCTCATCTCGGAAAAATATTTTTGGGTTTTGTAGATCTCGCAATTTCAATTAATCACCATAAGAATTAGTAGTTTTTGAGATCGTTTGACAGGGTTTTTAGCCGATTCTTTTTCAGAGGTAAGTACCTTTATTTCTTAATTTCAATATTAATCATTTACATTTACTTTCTATATCAATACAATTTCATGTAAGTGTAAAATATTGGCTTTGGGGTCTGTTTTATATGAAAGCCATTGCCCTAGGCCCCATCCATATTTTATCCTTTACACTTGTGTCCCTTGTGTGGTTTATGTGAGTGTTGCAATTAGATGTGAAAAGATAGAAATTAGGAAATAATTCATAATATCTCCATTTACATTTAAATGCATTGTGCATAATTTGAAATAATGTATACCATTTACTATGTATTTATAAGATTAGGATGTTTCTTTCATCATAGTACATTAATTAGGTCAAGGAACTAATTCCCCAATTGAACTATGCACTATATTCATATGAGAACCATCGTAGCTTATAACCTACTTGTAGTATTTTGCCAAAAGTATTTAGTTACATTTTCATTAGATGCATATTATCTTAACAATTGTCTATTGTGTTTGGGTACATTCTCTAATGCATCTAGGATGTTGTATATATTTTTGGGTGTCGTGAAGTGATTACTCCCTTAAGTGTGGTTGATACTAGTCACTCTATTATGTAAATTATTTTATGATTGATATTTTATTTTGGTTCTTGATAATTTGCTCATGTTTTGTGGGCTAGCATTGAATTTTAGAACTTTCTTATGTATAGATTAGTCACCTAACTCTCTTTCCACTACATATTTTGTAGCATTGGTCACACTTGATTTACTGTTGAATTTGTTGCAGCATTTGTTATGATTTAATGTTGAACTTGGTATTACTCCACTTGGGTTTTCCTTTTCGAATTTGTGGTGACTACTCCAAATGTTTGGTAATTTTTGGCCTTGTTTTATGATAAGTGTTATTTCTATCATATTCATTACGGGCCTCTAGTAGTATGTATAAGGGAGGACATCACAAATATTGAACTATATTTATATGATTCTTTTATGACATTTGTAGGTAGTATATTTTGACTTTTAGTATAGTATATTAGTAATTGTTGGCTTCCAAGAGTAATCCTAATTTTAGGAGGATGTAATACATGCCCGTTTTCTACCATTTCTATTTGTGATGTCAAATACTATCAGTCCTTTTTATTTGTCAAGCTAGATCTTTAGATGGATTTGGTGATGTTTTGATGTTATGACAATACTTGTTGATGATTCAATACTATGATACTTGGATTATTTTATGTATATCTTATTGTTAGTTAGATGATGACCATTATTTCAAATGATGATGCCATGTATATTTATGATTTTTATTGACCCCATACCTGAATGTGTATGGATGGCATGTATGATTTATATTTCTATTTGATGTGTCTGATATGGTGAGGGATGAAGTTCCACTTGCTTGCGAGATCCACATAATGTACTGATTCTGACCATTGCATGTTATAAATATACATATATGTACATGTTTATCTTTGTGATGACAGGTTTATAGGCACCGAACATTGTCTTCCCTGAATTAGCAGGAGCGAGTATGCCCTTATATATGTCTCAATGGTAAATGACAAGAGATAGCATTCAGACCTAAACCTTATCCTTAACCTACATTGTGTCCTATGACTATACAAGTATTTGATTGACTACCCTATCCAAATTGTTCAATGTGACATAAATTCATGAGCCCTATTGAGTATGCTTGTTGCATTTTGATTTAGTTGATTTTTCAGTATGCATGCATTCATAAGGTCGATGTTGCATTTTGTCATGTTGTGGATAAATGACTTAATTAAGATATTAAGGTTAAATAATTCTACTTTTTAAATGCTAAAATATTAATATAGAGTTATTTAATTATTAAATATTAAATTAAATGTCTATATTTATTAAATAATTTAATTATTAAAGTCTAAATATAACAATTAAATATTTAATCAATATTGAAATTTAAATGCACAATTGAATAGTGAATTGCTTTAGTTTGACTTTCTAGTCCTAGGTTGCATGTTTGAAAACCATGTTTCAAATATTTATTTAATTAAATTGAAAATTGAATCATGCACTTCTTCTTCTTTTTTGATGGAGGGTGTAGGAACCCGATACGGGCCCACTCGTGCACCTCTTCAGCTTAGAGCCAAGGACTGAGGGGCATCCACACCGCCAAATTCATCCTGGGCACAATCCTGGCCTCATCCCTTATGATGTCTGAACCTTGCACTCAGTAAGACTTGATCCCTGGTGGGCTCTTTGTGAGCCATTCAACTTCACCAGCAGACCAAGGGCCCATTGACAAATCAATCACACACTTTTGAATACATAAAGTTTTGATAAAAACAAAGTTGAACTCAAACTAAAAGTTCAGTTATACATACTTTGGTGGAGTTTAAAATTGAGTTAAGTGATATTTATTTTTGAATTGCATATTTTTATTAATTAAAATAAAATCATACAACTCAAATGCACTTTATTAATAAACTAGAACTTTAACTTTAATTTATAAAGTTGAGTTGTGCAAACTTAAAATTATTTAAAATTAAAATAAAGTGATATTATGAATTTTAGAGTTTAGTTCATTTCTCCTAGCTAGGGTTGCACTTTTCAAACCCTAGCTTCATGGGTTTTCTATATTATAGATCTAGGAGGCCATTTGAGAGATTATTTAATGAGGTTTTGGAAGAATTCTCTTTTAGGAGAATTTTGGGATTAAAGAATTTGGATTTTGAAAGCTTTGGATTTTGGTTTTTGATTTGGTCTTCTTATCTCTTCGAATTCAATTCTTTGATTTGAGGTAGGTTTTTAAACCTTTGTAATTAAAAAACTTGTCTTCTTTGTGTCTGATTATTTTGTATAATTTTTGATTGCCTTCTTCAAAACTAGATCTTGTTTGGGTAATTATGTGGAAAGATTTGATAAAAAATTTCATCTTTGAAAGTGTGATTTTGCATGTATGATTTTGGGATATGCGCTAGGAAAATGCATCCGATGATTTTAGGGTTTTGTGTAATTACATAAACCCTTAGGTTTTCTAAATTTGGCCTTTCATTGAATTATTAAATATTTCATTTAAAAATTTGTATATGCATGTATAATAATTTAGGTTTGCATGCCAAAAGTAAATTTGCATGTCAAAGAAATAAGAGATATTTTTATATTTTGCATGTATTTGTGTGAATGTGTGTGTAATGATATAGATTTGCATGTTAGAAAATACATATATTATATTGTAGAAAAGAAATATGCATGCCCTTTTTTTTAGAAAATTTTTTTTAAAAAAAATGTAAAGAAAATAATTTTAAAATAAAAATCTAAAAAAAATTAAAAAATAAAAGTGCTTCTTTCCATGCATCCATCTCTTTAAAAAAATTATTTAATAATTTCTTTTAAAAATATGAACTTCTTGTATCATTTTAAAATGGAAGCACTTCTGTGTTAAGAATGTTTAGCCCTCCTTAGGGGGTGTTTTGGGCCATCATCATGTTGTCATCTATTTTATGCCCCCTTCCCATCTTCTGTGCCTGTTTAGGGCTCTGTTTGGGCCTCCCTGGGCACTGATTTCCTCACCTGGCACATTTTTTAGGGGTCCTAAACCCTTGGGTCAAAGTCGACCTCAACCTTGACCTAGGTCAAAGTCAACCTCATCCTTGACCCAGGTCCCCCTTTTCATCAGAAAGTTTTTTGGATGCGGGGGGGAACTCAAAAATTTATTTTCTCGCTTTCGGGTTGGCTATTTTGGGCTTCGAAATGGTAAACTCTTAAATTACATTTAATCTAGGTCCATTTCTAGGGGTAAGGGCCCAATGGGAATTTATTTCTCATATGTCAGCCTCTTTAGGAGTTTGTGCTCTAAATATCTATAAAAGGAAGTCTTCTCTCATTTTCTCTATCACTCATGAATCGATTATCAAGCACTCTCAAGAAAATTCAAGCAAGAGTTCAAGAAATCATCCATCCAAGCATTCAAGTTCTCTATTTAAGATCAAGGATTCAAGCATTCAAGTCTTTGAAGTGATTTGGTTCAAGCATTCAAGATTCATCATTCAAAGCCTAGATATATCCATCATGGTCGTGTGATCTTCCTTCAAGATCCTTTGTTCATCTTCAAGATCTATTCATTCTTCCCGCAAGGTGGATTTCAAGCATACAATCATGGAGGTTTTGATTTACATTTATGGTTTTGATTTAAATTATTGAGTCCAAGCTTTCATATCAACATACTTGTTTACATTTCAAATGCAATTGCATATCTATTGAATATCATAGCTTCGTTGTTAGATCTACTTCTACTACATGCTAGCATTCTCTATTTCAATTCCATTTTTAAGGTTGATTCCAAATTGGGGTTTGAATAAGGCAAACCCCTCATCCAAACAACAAAAACCTCTTTTTCTTGTAGGTACAAGTGCAGGACAGTGAATATCAGTGTAGATCTTAGTACCCTTTTTAGTGAACTTTCGAGATCCGCAAACAAAATTTTCGTCGGAGCTGTGTAGGTCAAGGATGACTTTTTGGGGTAAGATCGTACCCCTTTCCTGAGGTCAAGGACTACCTTACTCAGAAAAGAAAAAGACTTATGGGTTTTCTCTATTTCTGCATTTCCAGGCCACATGCGATTGCAGAATTTCCTGAAACTGAACATAGACACCAGAAAATAGTGTTTTCTAGATTTACCCTATTTTGAGGTTAGTATTTGTCTTCAATTAAATCAAGTTTCTAATAAATGCTTTCTATAACTGAATATAAGGTTTTCTCCTTTCTTCATATTCTTCATCGATTGATTCATTTGTGCATTAACCATTCTATTTTGGTTGATCAATTTGGATCTCTCCTTTGGGAATTTGGATTAAGAAGTAGATCTTACATTCCCACACAATACATCCATTACATTCTCATATGATACATCATTTTATCTATTACATTTTGGTGAACTCGCGATAGACAACTCTTTCTTTTTTGTGTTAGATGCTTTGCCTCTTTTCCTTAAGATTAACTTAGATTAGTTTTCTTTTATATTTCAAAAATACAAAAAAATTATAAAATTTCTTTAAATACAAAAACATTTACATTTTCATGCTTGTAGTTTTACTTTGTGTTCAAAATGTTTGATTTTTGTTTTGAATACTTTGATGAGGCTTTTATTACAAAAGAGGATAGATCTCTTAATGAGGTACATGGAAGTGAGGATGAAAATTGTTTGAATGGGATCTCCATTGATCCTATTCCTATTTCATCTTCCTCTACAACCTCTTCAATTGACATTTACCATAGGGTGTGTGCATGGTTACCTTCATGCTCCACTATTTACAACATTGATGCACCTAGAATGTTATATCCTAAAAATCCTATTCCAGCTATAGAGGCCTTTAAGAAAATCCTTTGTGATAGTGATCAAGGTGTTAATCTATTGTGTGGTATCACTCATCTTGTGCATTTAAATGTTAAACCTTTAACTAAAGAAGTTCAAGATTTAGGATTCACTCCCCCTATCATTGGTGTGGAACCTTCTTTCATTCCCTTACCTAGCATTCCTACTTACACTCCTCCTATAGTGGTTACATCTCTTTCATCTCTTCCTATGAGTGTTCCGCTGGTGTCTTTACCTACCTCACAACCTTCTTACCATACTATTCCTTATACCTATTCCAACCCTCTTCCAATTGTGGTTCCAAGTGTTTCTCTAGTCGTGTCTTCCATTCCTGCCTCTTCCTAATCTTCCTACTCCTAATCTAGTTCATAATCCTATCCTTCCTAATCCAATTCCTAATATTCATATTCCCAATTCTCCATTTGCTATTCTTAGTTCTTCCCACACTTATGATGAAGTTCAAACTATGGTTCATGATGCAGATGTGCAAAGATTCTTTAAATTACCTTACCCTTATTATTTGATCCATAATGATATTAAAGGGAAGAGAAAAGAAACTTCCCCTTTGATATTTCTTCATAATTTTACCCCTCATCTTGATATAATATAAACCTTTTCTCCTCTTGTCTCTAGACTGGGGGGCAAGAGGTGTATTTCTCCCAATCTTCCAGAATCCATTAAGTTTTTTTCTTTGAGCTTAATTGGTTATTCTTTCTCTCATTTATCTTGATGATTTTGTATTATGATAGATTTTGCTTCTAATCATCCATCTCTCTCTTCTAGTATTCATTATATCTTTTCTAAGACATTTGTTTTGCAAAAGGTATCCCTTGCTTTCATCCTTGGGGGGAAAGGTTCTCCTTCTTCCTCTCCGTCTAGGGATCAACTTTCCTTAGCTTAGTGGCATTTATTTATATTGCAACATTATTTCATTATATTGACTGAGGTTTTGGCTATGGATATCCTTTTATGTAAGAGGTTGTTGTCCTAGATCATCACCTCTTCTTTATTTTGCAAATTATGTTCTTTATAAACTCTTACCCTTGCTTTGGTGTTAGAGTTGTTTCCCTCATTCCAAACATTCCTCTTCCTCTTGACTGCAGGGGGCTAGATGATTGAATCTTTGTTTCCTTTTGAAAGATGATATTTTATCTAAAAGAACTCCACTATGGTGGGGGTCTTGTTGATAGGATATCTTTCTTTGAGGATACTTTTTCCATGAGTGACATATCCTTTTCACAATTATCTACGCTCTTTGATGTAGGGGTCAATACCGTTCGCTAATAATATAGTGTACATTGTTTTTAAACATGATATCTCCTTACATTGTGAAGTAGGTATCCTCCTTCTCTTCCTTATCATGTCTAGTAGACATCCACGATAAGGAGGGGGGCATATATAGGGTCTCTCTTGTACTATAGTTTTTCAATTATATGCTAAATCCTCTAAAGGTAATGCACATAAGTTTCTAATTCCTGAAGAGACACACATTTTTCAATATTCAATATGCTAAATCCTCTGAGGGTAATGCACATAAGTTTCTAAATCCTGAAGAGACACGCATTTTTCAATTTTCAATATGCTAAATCTACAGAAGGTAACACACATAAGTTGCTAAATCTTGAAGGGACATGCATTTTATATTCCATGGTGATACAAGAATGTGGATCTATGGGTATTCCAAAAACCATCAGAAGACACATTACAATTACAAAGAACAATTTTTGGGTGAACTATCAGGTTGGCCACTTGTTGGGCTCTCCCTCCTTAGTGATTCACGGTAAGGTGGGCATCTTACTAGGTGAGGTAATCACTCTCTCTCTTCTCTTTTATTTCGCTTTCATGCTAGTAGGACTGGATCATGAAGCTATGTTATTTATAGTGTTTCTCTTGTCTTTCTTATGTAATCATTTATGCTTTTATGATAGCTTTCCAAATATGATATTAGTACAAGAGGCATTTCTTAGCAAGGTTTCCTTTACTAGTTGATTTGGGTTTGTTTCAATACTAACCCCCCTTTTTGTGTCTTTTAGCTTTGTCTTTGTTTTTCTTTGTTTTTGCACCCTTGTGCATGTATGTTGAGTTAGAATCCTTAGCTTGGAGGCTCATTTCCTTAACTAAGTGTTATTCTATCTCATTGTGAATCCACTTGGATCTTTCTTCTCCTTTACCGTGAGCATGTTCAATTTCCATACTCCCGCTAAAGTGGGGGCTTAATGTATCATCTTAAAATGGAAGCACGTTCATGTTAAGAAAGTTTAGCCCTCCTTAGTGGGTGTTTTGGACCATCATCATGTTTTCCTCTATTTTCTACCCCCTTCCCATCTTCTGTGTTTGTTTAGGGCTCTGTTTGGGCCTCTCCAAGCACTGTTTTCCTCACTTGACACATTTTCCAGGGGTCCTAAACCCCTGGGTCAAGGTCAACCTTGACCTTGACCTAGGTCAACATTGATTTCAACCTTGACCTAGGTCAAAGTTGACCTCATCCTTGACCTAGGTCCCCCTTTTCATCGAAAAGTTTGCCGGATGCGAGGGGAAACTCAAAAGTTTATTTTCCTGCTTCCGGGTCGACTGTTTCGGGCTTCGGAACGGTAAAATCTTAAATTAAATTTAATCTAGGTCCATTTCTAGGGGTAAGGGCCCAATGGGAATTTATTTTTGATATGTTGGCCTCTCTTGGAGTTTGTGCCCTAGATCTCTATAAAAGGAATCCTTCTTCTCTCATTTTCTCCATCACTCATGAATCGATTTTCAAGCACTCTCAAGAAAATTCAAGCAAGCGTTCAATAAATCATTCACTCAAGCATTCAAGTTCTCTATTGAATATCAAGGATTCAAGCATTCAAGTCTTTTAAGTTATTTGGTTCAAGCATTCAAGATTCATCATTCAAACCCTAGATCTATCCATCATGGTGGTGTGATCTTCCTTCAAGATCATTTGTTCATCTTCAAGATCTATTCATTCTTCCCTCAAGGTGGATTTCAAGCATACAATCATGGAGTTTTTGATTTACATTTATGGTTTTGATTTACATTATCGAGTCCAAACTTTCATATCAACATACTTGTTTACATTTCAAATACAATTGCATATCTATTGAATATCATAGCTTCATTGTTAGATCTACTTCTACTACATGCTAGCATTCTCTATTTCAATTCTATTTTTAAGGTTGATTCCAAACTGGGGTTTGACTAAGGAAAAATCCTCATCCAAATAATAAAAACCTCTTTTTCTTGTAGGTACAGGTGCGGGACAATGAATATCAGTGCATATCTTAGTACCCTTTTTGGTGAATTTCTGAGATCCACGAATAGAATTTCTGTTAGAGCTGTGTAGGTCAAGGATGACTTTTTTGAGGTAAGATTGTACCCCAGGGTAAGATCTTACCCTTGTCCCAAGGTCAAGGATGACCTTTCTCAGAAAAGAAAAAGATTTATGGGTTTTCTTTGTTTCTGCATTTCCAAGCCAGATCCAGTTGCAGAATTTCCTGAAACTGAACACAGACACTGGAAAATAATGTTTTCCAGATTTACCCTATTTTGAGGATAGTATTTGTCTTCAATTCAATCAAGTTTCTAATACATACTTTCTATAACAAAATATAAGGTTTTCTCCTTTCTTCATATTCTTCATCAATTGGTTCATTTGTGCATTAACCATTCTATTTTGGTTGATCAATTTGGATCTCTCCTTTGGGAATTTGGATTAAGAAGTAGATCTTACATCCCCACACAATACATCCATTACATTCTCATATGATACATCATTTTATCTATTACACTTCCTTTTTAGAATTTTCATGTAGCGATATTCTATTTTTAGAATGTTTTTTTAGAAATATATATAATAATAATAATAGTAATTTTATTTGATGGGAGTTTAAATGTGGATGTGTTTTATAGTTGGGATTTTTTTTTAAAAAAAATTGTGACTACTTGTTGGTTATGGGTAGAGTAATGTCCTAGGAGGGGATTTTGTCTTTTGAAACTTGAGTTATTTTATAGATTTATTCTTTTTACTCCTTGACTTTATATTGCGGAGAGTTCATAACCATTTGATTTCACGATTGGTTCATGTATTGTGTGGGTGCATATGTGAGTTATGTAATGTTATTTTTGAGTCCTCGATCATTATTTTCCCTTGTTGGGTGATAACTGTTATTAAGATGTTGAGATTTTATTTACTTGGTCACTTTGTTTCTTTTGTTGTGACTGTTTCATGTTCTAAACGATAGCCTTTTTGGGTTATGTTTTACACAATGTTTGGAGAGAGATTTTATTGATGCTATCAATGATCATTGATGTTGTGATATGATAAATATGAGTTTTGGTGATTATTTATTGAGATTTCCATTATGTGATGGACAATTTGGATCTTGGTATAGGATGTGATATTCTTTATTATGTTTCATACTTTACTTTGGTGACTTTCATGATTTAATTATTGATGATAAGTGTTTTATGGTTTTGGATTTGTCTTCTATTTGTTTATTTTGGTTGGTGCATTAGGGTAGGTTATCTAGGAGCATAGAGGGGAAGTGGCTTGCAGTGGTTGTCAAGGCCCTAAAGTGGATATCAAGATAACTCATTGTAATTTGAGTATTAAATGATAACTTAATAAATTTATCAGGAGAGAAACATTAATAATATAATTGTGTGCCTCATCCATGCCTTTAGTACTAGTAAAAACTAAGAATGTGAGTGGGAGAAGATTCTTGCCCATCCAGAGTAGACGTTGAGGTCTGGCATAGTTAGTTTTTCTTGTTTGTATGAAAGGATTACTAATATCACATAGGGTCACTTGGGGGCTGAGGTCCAAAAAGACTACTAGGATCACTCAAGAGTTTACTTATGTGATGACTTCCCTATATGTGTTCTAGGTTCCTATATTGCATTTGGTACACCTGATTTATGTCTTGATCATTTATACTTGATAACATTATAACCATATATTACCCTTTTATCTAGTGTGCATCTTTTCTTTAGTCTTGGTTGTTTGGATGTTTCCTTGAGTGAGGCCTAGTGTTATCTCCTCAACATGGTGGGGTGGACCTTTTGGTTCCACATGGTCAGGTGGTAGTGATTCTTTTTACCATTGATATCTGACATTCATGTTCTTGAGCTTGGATGATCTTAGTTGATATTTCTCTATCTTCTTGTTCCTTATTGGAGACTTTCTTATTATCTTCATGATATATATATCTTGTATTCTATAATGTATTGATTTGAGACATCCTTCAGGAGATGTATATGTATTTATATTGTATATGTGACTTGGTTTGTTATTGTTATTCTTTCAAAATTCAATAGAATATGTATTATATGTATTCAATGGTTTATCAATTTGTATCTTGTTGTTTGTACCTTTTCTTACATTATTATGATGGATGTACCTTATCATCAA
Source organism: Chamaecyparis obtusa (assembly GCA_027943335.1). NCBI lineage: Eukaryota > Viridiplantae > Streptophyta > Pinopsida > Cupressales > Cupressaceae > Chamaecyparis > Chamaecyparis obtusa. The sequence goes on from BSBK01005357.1 coordinate 18,557, forward strand.
GTTTTTATGTTTATGATAGAATTACTTTATGGTTGGTGTTCCTAGTTCATACTTCAATTTGGATTTTAAAATGAACATAGGATATATCATGTGGCTATGTTATGGTTGATCTTAGTGTAGACACTTAAAAATGTCCCATGCTTGCAAGTGACAATTTCACTAACATTCCTCTTAAGTTATTAAATAATCTTTATTATTTAATTAATTGTGTCATTCTGCCATATTATAAAGTTAAAATCATCACTTCTCCTTAATTCCATAATTAAAGCAATTTTAATTAATTACTTTAATTATTAAATGTCTAACCATTATTTCATCAATTATTCATCTATAATATTCATTATATGTTAAATGACTCTAGAAACTAACAATCTACATGAGTTGGAAGTGTGTCAAGACGCAGGGATTACAAATGCAAGCCTAAAGCTCAAAAGACAAGTGATAGATAAAGGGTCAGAATTGAAAAAAGATCTAAAGTAATAGAACTAGGATGTAATGTATGGAAAATATGAATATTATTTTCTAGTAATTTAAAATAGGACTCTTCAATTGTAAAGGAAGGCATGCCTTCCTCAAACTTCCCAAAATCTTTGGGAAGCAACAATGTAAAAGAGGGTATGCCCTCTTAAAGAAATTTGAACATCAACAAAGGTAATGTATCAAATTTTATGCATGACACCAAACGTCTCTGGCAATACTGGGGGTTTTCTTCCCCGTTCTTTTCCCCCAAGTGCCTGCACACTGAACGAGGTAAAAACATTTGTAAACTTTTTATTAATATAATATATAGAGCACTATGCCTTTCACTGATAAAAAAAATAAAATAAAAATTATTCACCTATAATATAATTAAATATTAATTATACCCTTTCTCAGTATAGTTAATTAAATAAAGCATGTTATTTAATTAATATTCCCTCTTTCTAATTATTTTATTTATGTAATTCAATCAAAATTCCTATCATAAATTAAATAAATTGTATTTATTTAATTAAACTAATTATTCTTCTCTCGTAAATAAATATTAATTATTTATATATAAATTGTCATATGTGCAAGTAAATAATTATTTTATTTATTTAATCATTATTTATTCCTCCAAAGCTAACTCATATTGACTTTTAGTTCACTCCACAATTCCCTCTCCTAACTATTCAATCCACATTGTTAATTCCTCCCTCAATAATCAGTTAAAGTCTTTAGTCAATTTAGTCTTCTAATCTATGCAATTAGTTGACTCCTTCATGCAACCAGTTGAATCCTCCATACAATTAGTTAACTCACCAGTCTATTATGTTATCTCACCAATCCATTCAAGTAATCTCTCTAATCTATTTGCTGACATATCAATAAATCCCCCTAATCAAGGCAATCAAGCATATTTGAACTCCTACTCACTCTAAGTTCAACTCCTCAATCATAGTCAATCAACCCTTCAATCATGGATTCTTGGTTGGAACCCCTAAAATCTTATAAATAGAGAGCCTTTTCACATATTTTGAAAAACCACAATTGCTTTGAATTCTTATGTTGGCACAATCTTGAGCTCAATTCTAAGAGCCCACATTGCACGAGAAGGAGAACACCGAGGAAGGACTACTTGGTCTACATATTCATTGTTTATTGAATTGATTTCATTATGTATTGATGTTTATGTGTATTGTTTATCTTGCATCCTTTCTTGATTATTGGGAATACTAATTTCATTAACTATCTATTTATGGTTGAGATTTTTATGATATTGTAGGTTTCTATTGATCATGTTATATATTATTACACTTAGTAGTATAATTAGTGTTATTAAAATTAACTACTTCTTACAACCTTCGAGATTGTTAACTAAGTTTATGTACATTAATATACTGTCTTATCATATGTTAATGATGTTATCTTAAATTATGTTTGTACTTGCTTCCGCATTTGTATTGTTCAATGTTTAAAAAATTATTACATATGTCTAGTTAGGTTAAATTCTCATTGGTTCCCGAATGGGGCATTACACTTTTCTTTTAGATTTTTGCTCAATTTTTTGAGGGAACATCCCACCTCCATTCTTTGGTCATCTAGGGTAACTTTTTTATGCAATTTTTCAAATTTTTCTTTGAAACAATGCTCAAAATCGCATTGTCTCAAAGAGGGTCAAAATGTACACACATAAAAAAGGTCATCATCCCTAGCGCCCTTTTTATGTTGGTTGATTTTGGCCATTTTGGTCATTTTAAGTCATTTTGATTTATCTTTTATCCTATCATTTATATTGGTCGTCCTAACACATTTTTATCATTTTGACATGTGTAATTAAATAATTTAGATAATTATTTAATTAATGCCCTAATGTTGGTTTTAGGGAATTAATCATTTAATTAATTTCCATGTCTTAATGTCCCCCTTAGACATAAATAAATTTCATTTTTTATGTTTTTTTGTCATCAATTGCTATTATTTTCTTATTTTATTTTACATTCAAATATGATAATAATTAAATGTCTTTTAGGTTTTTTGAGGGAAATTTGCAAATTAATTTTATTATTTGGCTTTTAATATTAATCATTGGCTCTCCTTTTCCCTCTTGTTACGTTGATAGACATAACCCTACAGTGACATCAAACCCCCTTATGGAGGTCATTTATTAAAAAATGATGTAATTTTAAATAAACAGTTGGTATTCCACTGCCAGCTCTTAATAACCATTGCTAGCGTGTTAATAATAAATAATATGAAATGAAAAACAATAGCAGCTATACAATGTAATAATAAATTAATAATTAATAAATAATATGAAACGCAACAGGCAAATAGTGCAAACTGGCAACAGTAGACGAAACGCCAACAACAGCGTCAGGTCGTGGTAGTAATGACAGGTCATGGCAGTAAAGAATACGGACCTGAACATTAATATACACTCCCAGCACGCATTTTTCTCCCATTTAATATACACTCTATATTAAATCTATCTCACATAACAGCGTAGATGGGCAACAACTCTAAAATTCACAGATTAAAAAGCCCAAATTAATGGGACCACTAAATGGTGTCAATTGCATACAAAAATCAAGTGCTTAATACAGAATAGGAATGGTCATGTACAACCTGGCCTTTTTTAATAAGAGAATTCAAGACACTGCAGTATGGGTGGAGCATGCGTCAATGGGAAGTGGAATATAAAGCATACGGGAGTGCAGAGTATTTCATTACAAATGTGCCCATATATTCCTCATTGTGGAATTCATATTTCTGTAGCTGAAGCATCGATGCATTTTTATAATCTACAATGAAGATGCCGATGATTCTTCTTCACAATTTGTTTCCATTCTTCCTTAACATGCACTACTATATTTTATGATCTAAAATTATGTGCTGGATCGAATTTTAGGGCAAATGTCGCATTGACAAAACAATTTAAAAATCTAGCATCTTGGTTTCATCGCTGATCATTACTGAATTAATTTTCAACAACATGTGCTCTTGCATTTTGAAACAATCACAGCATATTCTCGAGCACCAGAGCATAAATAATGCCATCTCGATGTTTTGCAGTTTGGGAATTTCCCTGTGCCAAAGGCAGGGCCTCGTCAGATTTTGGTTAAAGTCCGCGCAGCTGCTCTAAATCCTATGGATATCAAGCGACGAAAGGGCTTCTTCCGGAATAATGACTTCGACTTTCCAGTACGTTCACTAACTTCTAGGTTTTGGATAGTATGAAAATGACTCGTACTTGTCAAGTTATTAGATTTTTACAATTTATGGGATTATCATATTGTTTATGAATTCGAGAATTATGAGATTATCCCTTTTTTTTTTCTGAATTCGAGAATTAGAGGGTGCGCAACGTTTAAAAGTTTCATTTCTAAAGATTTTTAACATCTTGATGATGGATTGCACAGTTCACAATCAGATCTAAAAACAAATTGCAATAGTGTGTATCCATACACTGTTAATGAGTTTGATATTAAAAATACACTGTTGAATTTTGATCTCAACATGTATCTAATTAGAGTTAGAAGAGTTATGGGGATTTCCCAGAGCAAAACAACCAATATGGATCTAATTAGAGTTAGAAAAGAGTTATGGGCAGCACCAGAGCAAAATATCGAGAGATCTTACGTTATGCATCACACAAAAGTAAAAGTAACTTGTATAAATAATGCCATGTTTTCTCGCATGTCGTTTCCAGGATAATCAATCTCTCTTTATTTGCAGGTCGCTTTTAAAAATTGGTATTTCAAATTTTCATAAATCTGTACCTTCCTAATATGTTTCTCACTTTTATAGGTCACTTTTACAAATTGTTATTTCAAACTTTCCTAAATCTGTACCTTCCTAATATGTTTCGCACTTTTACAAGTCACTTTTACAAATTGTTATTTCAAACTTTTCTAAATTTGTTCCTTCCTAATATGTTTCTCACTTTTGCAGGTCACTTTTACATATTATTATTTCAAATTTTCCTAAATTTGTACCTTCCTAAAAAGACCAGGAGAAAAGTAGAAGTTGTTTAGGTTGATGCAGGCTTGCACGATTCTGATTTTTTTGTGCCAGATTTGAGGCATTTTAGTGGTGGTTGTTAAGGAATATAAATCTGGAGATATAATATAATCTGAAGATATGCAGTAGAATACAATTGCCTTGGTGATTGATTGATTCTACCACACTCAACGACTATATATATATAAGTTAGAGGAGTTTAACATGAACAGTCATGACTTATCATATACGATAAGCCATGACTGTTCGTTCTTAATAAATCAACTTTAACAAAGGATTAACGTTATGTTCCAACGCAAATATGTTTTATAACAAAATCGGCAGCATAAGCATTGTGCAAGACAGTCACGATACCATCGTGACTGTCATATACGAACTGTCATAGTTCGTATATGCCAGTCACGGTGTGTACACACGACTTTCTCTAGCGTATGCCAGTCACACCATATAGGTGACTTAATAATTCATTAATCAGTTCGTGTATTGTCTCAATGAATATTAAACACGAACACAATAATTTAACACTCCCTCTTGAGAGAGAGTTTAATAGAACTTTTCATATCATGATATTTGACCCAATCCAAGACACTTACAAAATGTCAATCATGATGAGTTACTACATAGTAATAATATAAATGTTAAGATGTCCGGTCCTATCCGAGACAAACCCTTCCGGGAGTCGATCTTAACAATTTTACTACCCAACAAATAACATAAGTAACAAGATGTCTGGTCCTATCCGGGACAAACCCTTATGGGAGTCGATCTTGTATTACTCATAAGCAACAAGATGTCCGGTCTTATCCGGGACAAACCCTTTATGGGAGTCGACCTTGAAGCCTGGTTACTATTGAAAAGATCGTCACCTTGACATAGTAACCTATATACACCGAAGATCGTCATCTTCACAAATTTGAAATATTTCAATATTTTATTTTATTCATGAATAAAAATGTACATAGTTACATTCATATTTTGATCAAACCGATTTTACCTCTGAAGAAATCTGTCTTTACCTTTGCAAGAGGTTTAGTAAAGATATCTGCATTTTGTTCTTCAGTACTGATGTAGACCAATTTAATGATCTTCCTGTCTACCATATCTCTCACATAGTGATATGGAATTTCTATGTGTTTTGATCGATTGTGAAAAACAAGATTCACAGAGAGCTTAATACAACTCTGATTATCACAATGAATAATAGTAGGTTCTAAAGATTTACCAAATAGGTTAAAAAGTAATTTTCTTAACCATACTGCTTCTCGAGCTCCCATGGATGCAGCCATGTACTCAGCCTCTGTAGAACTCAGAGCAACTGCAGATTGTTTTCGACTAAACCAAGAAATCACTGCAGAACCTAAACTGAAGCAAACTCCTGTGGTACTCTTACGATCTAAGGAACTTCCTGTCCAATCTGAATTTGAGTAACCTTGAAGTTGAATTTTAGTTTTGTCATATTTTAGCCCAAGTTCACTTGTACCTCTTAAATATCTCAAAATGTGTTTAGCTGCCATTAGATGTATCTGCTTAGGTTCACACATGAAGTGACTTAATACATTGGTGGCATAGCAAATATCAGGACGTGTGTTTCCCAAAAACATGAGAGATCCAACTATTTGTCTATAAAGTGTAAAGTCTGCAAGTTCTAAATTTTCTTCTTCATCTTTTAACTTGTGAAGGTTAGTTTCCATTGGTGTAGCTAAAGGTTTACAATCTGACATATCAAATCTATTCAGAATGTCAGAAATGTATTTCTTTTGACTTAGGAGAATGTAATCTTTCTTTTGAATAACTTCAAGTCCTAAAAAATAGTGAAGTAGGCCCATATCCTTCATGTCAAATTCAGCTATTAGATCCTTCTTACATTTTTCAATAAAATAGTCTTCTCATGTAATGAGTAAGTCATCGACATAGAGAACTAGAATTATCATGTCACCTTTTTCATTTTTTGAAGTATATATTAGGGTCTGCAGTATTCTTAGAGTACCCTAATTTGCTTAAGTAATGATCGATTCTTTCGTACCATGCTCTAGGAGCCTGCTTAAGTCCATAGAGTGCTTTCTTTAACTTGCAAACGTATTTATCTTTGTCATGGGTGAAGAATCCTTCTGGTTGTTCAATGTAAACTTCTTCCTCAATTTTTCCATTTAGAAATGCAGTCTTAACATCCATCTGATGTACTTTCCATTCTTTGGAGGCTGCAATGGCAAGTATGGTTCTGATAGATGTGTAACGTGCTACTGGAGCAAAAGTTTCTTCATAGTCAATGCCTGCTTTCTGAGAAAAACCTCTTGCAACAAACCAAGCTTTGTTTTTATCAATACTGCCATCAGGTGCATATTTGATTTTGAATAGCCATTTTGATGATACAACTGACTTATGTTTAGGTCTAGGAACAATATCCCATACATCATTTTTCAAAATGGACTGATATTCTTCAACCATTGCTTCCCTCCAGGCTTGATTTGATAAAGCTTTCTCAACACTAACAGGTTCAGATTCTGAGAGTTCAGTTAGAAGTGCAGTGTAACATTTTTGAGTTCTAGTTCTTTTGTTCTCTCTAAAGATTTGTGCTGGTTCCACATTGTTCTCTTCAAGTATTTTCCTAGCCCATAATGGTCTCTTTTTATTATTTTCATTATCTGAGCAAGAAGGTTCAAAATTCAGGATTTCTTCTTCATTATTTATAGGTGCTGAATTCATGTCTGAATTTATATTCTCCCTCTCTTTCTCTAGTGAGAGATCTCTATCAAGATCTATAGAAATGTTATCTTCATTATCTGTAGATAAGAAGTTTTCTTCAAATTTAACATCTCTGCTTATTTCTACTGATTTCTGACCAGGTATATAGATTCGGTATCTTTTGGAATCCTCACTGTATCCTAGGAAAATACCTTTCTTGCCAGAAGGTTCTAATTTAGTCCTCTTCTCTTTTGGTACATGTATATACACGGGACAGCCAAACACCCTTAAGTGACTTAGGTCAGGTTTGACTCCTGTGAATACTTCTTCTGGTGTGGTGTTTTCTAGTATAGCATGAGGGCATCTGTTTTGAATATAAACTGCAGTGTTAGCGGCTTCTGCCCAGTATGATATGTGAATATTTTGGTCATGCATCATGGCCTTTGTTGCTTCAATGATGGTCCTGTTCTTCCTTTCTGCTACTCCATTCTGTTGAGGATTATAAGCTACAATATACTCCCTCTTAATCCCAATAGATTTACAATAGTTTTTGAAATTTTTAGAGGTGAATTCCCCCCCATTGTCTGATCTAAGAATTTTGATTTTCTTACCAGTTTGGTTTTCTACTAGTGCTTTAAGTTCTTGAAATTTAGCTAGAACCTCACTTGACTCTTTAAGTTTTAAGAAATATATCCATGATTTCCTTGAATAGTCATCCACAAAGATTAAGTAATATAGAGCACTCGAGAAGGAAGGTGTAGACATAGGACCACACACATCAGTATGGATAAGTTCTAGAATGTTATTTGACTTATGTTCACTTGGAGGAAAAGATCCTTTAATGTTCTTCCCTAATGCACATCCCTTACAAATGCTAGAGTGTTCAGATTTTAAGAGAGGTATGCCAGAGGTGATCTTAGACAATGTTGGAAGGGCACTATATCTAATATGACCTAGTCTTTTGTGCCAAATCTCATTATTTTGATGAACATTGTGATTTAGGGCTACCTTTTGTTCATTACATAACTTGTACAAGCTACCTTCTCTGTTCCCTATATGAATGACATTTTTTATATTAGAATTTTTAGTCCAGAGAAGGACTTTGTCTTCATTGAAGGTTACCCTGTATCTTTGATCAGCTAGTCCAGAAATGGAGATTAAATTTCTCTTGATTCCTGGTACATACAAAACTTCTTTCAACTATAGAGTTACTCCATCTCTTATCTTTAACAAACAGGTCCCAATTCCTTTTACCGGATAAGAGGAGTTGTCACCAATAGTTACCTCTTCTGAAGAGTTCCCTGAGAAGGTTTCGAATTGATCTCTGAATCCAGTGATGTGTCTGGAAGCACCACTATCTATTATCCACGTACTTTTATTAGAATTTAATTCACTTGCTAAAGCGAAGAAAAGGAGAGAAATTTTAGATTTTTTTACTTCCACTAGGGCAGCTTGTATTTTTTGTTTTTCCGGGCAATATTTGTGAATATGTCCGTATTTGTCACATTTGTAACATTTTACTATGGAAAGATCCCTTTTATTGAATTGTTTCCCATTGTTAGATTGTCTGAATTTTCTCTTCCTTTTGTGAGATGTTTTCTTTTTGCTTTTAATGTGGAGAGCTTGTAATTCATTTTCATTATTAGACCCCATTCCTCTGGAAGCAAGCCTGGATTCCTCTTGGGTACAATCGTTCTTTAATTGCTCAAATTTAGGTAACGGTGGTCTGGTGCTTATACATTGAATGAAGGTTTCCCATGAGGTGGGTAAACCTTTGAGAGCAATTAGGGTGAGTTTAGAGTCTTCTACTGTATTTCCAATGCAGAGCAGTTGGTCTCTTATTTCAGAGATTCTCAAAAAATAAGAAGTGATGGTTTCTTCCTTGTTCATTTTCATATTTAGAAGTTGACTTTTCAATGTTAACATTCTACTGGCATTGTTGATTTCAAATGTGTCTTGAATTATTTTAAACATTTCAAAAGCACTAGTAATTCTAGATATGCTAGGAAGAATTGAGTCTTTCATAGAGTCAATTATTAGTTTTCTGGCTTTATTGTTTCTCCTTTTCCATATTGTCTTCTCTGTTTCATCTTCGGGTATTTTAATATCTTTTTCTATATACTCTTCTAATTCAAGTTCCATCAGAAGAGATGTAAGTCAAGTTCTCCATGATATAAAGTTAGAGGCACCTTCTAATATATCTTCCATTCTCATGCATTGAGCCATTTCTGAACAATTAAACTCAACAGTTTTATTAAAAAATATGCTCAACTGAAGGTTATTTATTTATTTTTATTTTTTTCTTATGTCCTTTTAATAACCTCACTCTGATACCATGTTAAGGAATATAAATATGGAGATATAATATAATCTGAAGATATGCAGTAGAATACAATTGCCTTGGTGATTGATTGATTCTACCACACTCAACGACTATATATATATAAGTTAGAGGAGTTTAACATGAACAGTCATGACTTATCATATACGATAAGCCATGACTGTTCATTCTTAATAAATCAACTTTAACAAAGGATTAATGTTATGTTCCAGCGCAAATATGTTTTATAACAAAACCGACAGCATAAGCATTGTGCAAGACAGTCACGATACCATCGTGACTGTCATATACGAATTGTCATAGTTCGTATATGCCAATCACGGTGTGTACACACGACTTTCTCTAGCGTATGCCAGTCACACCATATAGGTGACTTAATAATTCATTAATCAGTTCGTGTATTGTCTCAATGAATATTAAAGACGAACACAATAATTTAACAGTGGTGATGTCACATTTATCCTTTCTGCTATGAACAACCTTCACCTGGCATTCACGAGAGAGAGTCTCCTAGATAATCACATTTATGTGCAAATGGAACCAGGCAATGTTTTTCTGTAAATAAGGATAACAAATTTAAGTTTGCCATGACATGTTAGGGTTTACAATGCTATTTGGATGATGGGAAGATTAAAATGATTTTTCTTCTACGTTACATTTTAACGAACTGAAATCGGTATTATATATATTTATATGGCATAAAGACGATGATTGTATTTGTGCCTTCTGTTTTATACAAGTTGGACATACTGATATTAAATCAAAGGATATGGTTTTAGATTTCATTTTAAATGAGAAAGGATTACTACAAAGTGAGAATCTTAAATTGTATGATAAGATTCAAATACAATCATATATTAAGAAAATAAATAGAACAATTTTTATTTAATAAAAATAAATAAATAAATGAGAATTTTAAATTGTATAATAAGATTTAAATACAATCATATATTAAGAAAATAAATAGAACAATTTTTATTTAATAAAAATAAATAAATAAATAACATATTAATATTTATGTTTATGCATATTCAAATAAAAATAATTTAAAAGAAAATATATTATTTAAGGAAAGACAAATTGAACATCAAAGAAAAGAGTGTTTTTCTAATATTATTGAAGACAAGAGAAATTACAATAAAATTGGGGTTAATCTTAAGGTTAAAGGGATAAAATATAATTAGGGTTCAAATAAAATTAGGGTTAGGGATAAATGAGAGTAGTTCAATTTAAGTTTAAATTAGTTTAAGTTACAATTTTTTAAGGTTTTTAGGTATATGATATATTGAGAGTTAGTGTTAAATTATAATTAAGGTCAAAATTAGAGTTTGAGTTAGGGTAATTGATTAGAGTTAGGGTTAGAATCAAAATTTAATTATAATTATAGTAAGGATTGAGATTTGTTATACATTTGTTTTTTTCTATAGTGTAAATAATCTTTTTTAAGCTTTGAAATGTGAAAAATATTTTGTATGTGTTGGAAATGTAAATGGGAAAGTAGTACTAAGAGGGGGGGGGGTGAATCAGAAATTACTAACTTCTATCTTTTGATCTGTTAGAACTTTATGCATCATTCCAGCAAAACTTGAACAATCTAAGTAACATATAGTGTTAAGAAACATACATGAAATCACACATAACACAATAGATTTTGGTAACCTAGAAACCCTTGAAAGGTAAAACTGGGGTGGGATGACACCCACAAATCTTCACTACTGTAGATAATAAAGTTTTCTTGTTAGGGCTACAAATTGTGATCAAAACATGATCTACCCTGTGAGAGGTCTGCTTTGTTAAAAGCTAAGAGACTTATACAGTCTACCTTGTTAAAGGATTTATAAACTTACAATAAAGTAAGCACTCGGTAAAGAGATTTACAAAAGTCTGCTAAGACTACTCGATTAAGAGATTTACCCTGATACACTGGTCAAAATGTCTCAGTGTCTGATCTTTCAGTTTGCACTAATATGCTGATTACAGATCTTCTCTTTACTGTAAGATTATGATCTCTTTTATCTGATCTTTCTTGATTTTGTCCTTTCACTGCTTTGCTCGGTCACTGAACTCTATCTAAATACTTCTCCTAATCATTTCCTCATACTCACAGTATTCATTCGATCTCAATATCTTCTTTTCTCTTTTTTTATTCACACACATCTCTGATCTAGATCTTTCCCTTATATAGTAACAAAAATGTTTTACCATTACAAGATCTACGGTTCAAATATTTTCCTAATGCCGCCTAAACTATACAATTTTCTGATTGGCTCTAGGTTTTACATAGGGATCAATGATAATAATATGGATGCGTAATCATCTCCGTAATTTTACCTCAATACAAAACATTATTATCACCAAAAATGGTTTACCTCGATCATTGTGCCATTCCAGACTTGTATGCCAATTCTGGCTAACTCGACAAAAGTTATTCCTGGCACTTAGCATCAACTATACTCGGCATCGGTTGAACTTCTCTATCACTTGATAATCAATGATATATGTGACTCAACATCGGTTATATACTCGGTATATTACAAACATAATGTGACCATAACTTTACTCGATAGTACTACTGCTCGGTAAGTATACAATACAAAACTCGACCTTTACAAAATGACTCAGTCGCAGTGATGACCGACCATCATTGCCTAGATATATGACTAAGTGTAAGACACTAATAGTCAAAAAAATTATAGAGATCTACAATCTCCCCCTTTGACATTAGTGACAAAAACACTTTGTCATGACATCCATGTTTACAATTACAAAAAAAAATATGTTTGTACTAGCCTAATACTCCCCCTGAGATATATACACATATTCAAAATTTTGTTACCTGTCCTTGCTCACACTCGTGTCATGATGATTCCCCCTTATTTTTGACACGACTAATTTCTTCATCGGTAGGTAAGTTACAAATTTTCTCTAGAAAAGGTCTGTGCAGCACCATGATCATGTATAAGGCATCTATCCATGCAGTTAAAGTGAGATTTAACACTTTAGTTTGTACTTCTAAATCAGCAGCTAGACTGATGAGACCTTCAGCTGTAGACAAATGTGAATCACTCTGGATCAATGTTTTAGCCTTGGCTAACTTTCTCTGTATAGCCTCTAAATGTGGTGTAAGAACAGCTTGAATAGAGAGTAGGTGAGAACAAATCTTTCCATCATTTTCCATCAGCTCGGCTAACTTACCCTGAGTCTGCATTACTTTAACATAATGTCTAGCACTAGTGCTGGCATCCAAAGTCAGGGACTGACTTGTAGCTTGGATTTCTTGCTTGAGAGTCTCAAGCAAGCATTGGTTCTCATCTGTGAATAGTTCAACATTGCCTAGCTTGGCCAGTAGAGACTATCCGTCCACAACTAATCGCTCAGTCTCCTTTACCAAAGTGGACAACTCAACTTGTTTAACTACAATCTTGACAGATATCTTATCTAGCATTTTTGTCTCAAATCTGTGTTCAGACCATTCAAATAGCTTATCACTTGCACAAGAAACTTCATTATTGACTTTCTGAACAATGTGTACAAGTTGTTCCAATATAGGAGTGGAACTATTTACATCCGACAAGTCATATACTTCATTAAATATGTCCTTAATTTCATGAAGAACTTGTTTTTGCTGGTGCTCCCTTCGGAGTTCTGCTTGTCTACTTTTCCTTGTCAGCAAATCTTTCATTATCTGTAGTTGCTCAAAAGAAAGGTTATCAGTATCCCATTTAGGAATAACAATTACTTCATCAATTGTTACCTCATCTTTCTCCTTTGGTGCTCTCAGTGGGGTGCTACCACTCAGCAGCTGTACAAGAGATTTTATTGCCTCTTGTTCCTTCGGCGCTTGTTCTTCAATGAATTTTCCTCTACTATTTCCTTCTCCTTTCTCCTTTTCCTCGACATGAGGTCTAACAGCTTGTTCATCTAATTTTATTGCAGGTGCATCTGTGTTGTGTTCTTCCTTAGAAAGACTCTAAATTTAATCTTTTGCTTTAACTTCTTCCTTGGCAGAGTGAGTTAGTGGTATCGACTTGATTGATTCCTCACTAAGACTTGTACCGACTAACTTATCAATAGTAGCAAATCTAGGTATAGTAGGATTATCAATGATAGATTGTGTGCTCGTGAGGGTGGGATAATCCTTGACTTGCAATAGTACTATGTTACTACCTAGCAGGGGTGTTCCAGTTGCTGTTGAGTTCTTTAAATCATCCTCGGTTAAAAATGAGTTCTTAATGGGGCTCTCCTCTGGTATATCAACAATATGAACCTCAAAAGTATCTTGTGATTTTACTTCCTTAGGAGTATCAGTCTCCATTTTAATTTGCTTAATGTGAGGTTCAACAACTATTGAAGAGGTAGCAACTGTACCTTCATTCTTTCTTTCATCCTTTTCTTCTACCGGGGCGGGTAACAAACCAAATACTACCTTCCAAATTTTCAAACTTTCTTGAACAACATCTTCAACCTTGTGTTGAAGGATAAGATAGGCCCTAAGTTTAGGATCAAACTTGCCTCTGTATTGGTTGATTATCTTTTTTATATTTGCAGGAGTGAGAGTGGATTCAACTTGTGCTAATGTACTCTCTCTTATTTCCTTCTCTATTTGTAAAGCATACTCCCACTTTTGTGCAACTCTGTTGCACAATTCTTTTGGAATCCTATTTTCAATTTCAATCGGTAGCATCTTGAAAGTGCATAACATTTCAAGAATAGCATCCCCAAATTTTTCTTTATCTCCAATACTCATCGGTCCAAACTTTACTCTCTTCACTTCATCAACTGCAGCTATGCTAGTAATCTTATGACATAATTCATCAACAGTGAGTTGATGTGGACCCTGTTGTGTTGCCTTCCCCTTTATTGCTTCATCACTTTCTGTCTCTTCGTCATCTTTTGTTAGAACAAGTTTCCTTCTCGGCTTCTTCATAACCTTGGTCAGCACTACCTTGGGTTGAGTGGGTTTTCGCTTTGCAGATGTAGGAGGCATCTTAGGAGTCTTGGTAGTGGTCCTTTTAGGTTGAGGTCTAAGTGATGGTGTCTCAGACACTTTACGTTTCAACACTCTTCTTTTAGATGGGGACTCGACAATTATTGGTTTCTTCTCTTCTTCTTCTTCTGTCTCACTACCACTAGTTGCACTCTTCTCATCTTCTCCCAACCCTTGGGTTAACTCTAGTGGTGCATCCTTACTAGATTCTTTAACATATTCTTCCAGATTCTTTACTATTTTCTTTCTTCTTCTCTCGGTGGTGGCAGCCAATAATCCCAAAGAGATCTTGGATTTGGCCTCTTCAAATGTACCAAAGTAAGGTGCCTTGTTATCAACTTCCTTAGCTAGGAGGGTTGTGATTGCAGCAGTAGCTTCATCAATATTGAGTTCATAGGGTAGTGGCATCAACCATGAAACCTTAGGTAGGACTGCCTATGCATAGCTAAAGTCTATGTCTACTAGAAGACATATGTCTTGACTATATTTGTCAATCAGAGACACAGGGACTCTAGTCCTATTCCTCATCTTCTTCTTAAACTCAATGAAATAATTGTCCATTATCCCTTCAAAATCATCACCAATCTTATTTATGAAATCATTTATCTGAACTTACACATAGAGTTCTTTGTCGTTCTGATGGAGTTCAATTTCTCAGAAAGTTGAGTCAGTTGGAGCTTGGCAAGATCATATGTGTGCTCTTTCTTAATTATCTTCCAAGCCTGGTCCACTGCCATACAGGGGACGTTTTCCAACTCACTAGATTGGTAAAACTTATGCGAGATAACTCTAACAGCAAAGTCAATTTCCAGATCAATGACGGTGGAAATTGTCATTCCGCATTTGTTCTAGACTGCCTGTGTGTTTGCTTGAATATCCTCTTTTCCTACACATTTCATCGTTCTCTTTCCGTCAATGGTAGGGTAACTAGTGACATTATGTATCATTTCCTTCGTAATCTTTACCGGTCCATCTTCCAGCCATAATTGCATGTTGTGCACTTAACTCAACAAGATCTTTATCCATTCTACCTTGAAATTTTGTGAGAAATTTAGGGCATGTACTAACCCTTGGTCGGCAACAACATTATGCTTCGGCTTTAGCACTCCATTGACACATAATTTGTCATATGCTTCCATGATCTCATAATCACCGATTTCTCCAATTTTGCACATATAGCAAGACCTAACATCGTTCATCATTAACACATTTTCCGAAATCAAAGATAGGGCTCCATTCAAATCTCCTTTGATTGCACTTTTGGATATTGCCTTGAATACCCTCGGTTTGCAAACTTCATTCCTTACAAGTTGTACATTGAAAACTTCCATTCCCTATTTCTTGACTGGTGCGGATGAAGACGATGCCATTTCAAAATGTAATTTTTGAAAAGAAATTAATTGCTCGGTAAGGTACCTTTTTATCAATTAACCCTGTAGATGAATTTTGTCGATGACACACTGAGAAGATTCGGAATCGCTTTGCTTGATCTGGTTGCACAAATTTTGAATTGCTCTAAAATCTTGAATAGCATGGTGAAATGAAAATAATGGCAACTTTTCACGTTATAGAATCTGAAAAAATAGGATTAGGGCCTCATAAATGCTCCGTACAGATTTTAGTGAAATACAGTTGTCTCGACAAACTCATGTTAAACTTGGTTAAACACAAGCTCCGTTGATGTAACCGTTGCGATACAGCTCGACATAGCATTTTAGCAATAACAGGTGCTTGGCAAACATTGTTAGCTCGGTCATGACACTGATGCTCGGCATCAAAATGAAATTTTCTATTTTTCTCAGATATGTCCTAATGCATCTTAATCTATGCAAATATGGACTTTTTCTCGATTCTATGTTAGGAACTGATGTAAAGTAAGGCTTTGCAGGAATCAGTTCCACACATACCTTTCATGCTTAGTTGGAAGAAGTGTGATCACCTGATCCATCGGATTGAGTGACCTCAGATGTGCTTGCTTCACCTATTGTTCCTTCATCTTTCTTCCTCCATGTCTTTTCCATCTGGTTCCTCAATTTTTCATAGATATCCTCATTCTGGTGGTTAACATTGCTCGACATAGGTGATCTACAATCTCTCTTTAAGTGACCGACCTTCTCACATTTATAGCAGACCATGCTTCCATTCATCCAGCTTTTAGATTTGCCTCTAAAATGATTCTTCAAGCAATTTGCTCCAATATGTCCATACTTACCATAATAATGGCAATTATACCATGTGTTTTAATCCCAATTGTGACTGTTGCGCTTGGTGACTAGTTTTGTTTGCTCATTAGGTGACCACTTTGGTCTAGATCTGCATTCAAATGCTTTGTGTCCATATTTTTGACAATTGAAACAACTTCCTTGAAACTTGGGTGAGGTGGATGAATTGCTATCTTTAGATCTACATTCATGTGCTTGATGTCCATGCTTCTTGCAGTTAAAACAATGTCCATTAAACTTAGGTTTAGAATCAGACTTGTACCATGTTTGCTTCTGCATATGTTGGTTGTATGTCCTGGCTTCCCATAGTGATGACATGTGGGCCTTTTGTTCTTTGGTTTGTCAATCTTTTGTTCTCCATTCTTTGATGACTCTCCTTCTTCAGTAGATGAATGTTCATTCAATACAAGTCCAGATCTATCACCAAATCTCCTAGGTGACCTTAACAGTTCTTTGAAATACTTTGTAGCTTCATTAGGTTTGTTCATCCTTTCATTCATTTCTTTCTCAGTTCTCAACTCATGTTTCTGTTGATCATTTTCATATTTTAGTTGATTGCTCTCCAAGTCTTTCCTTCCCAATTCTTAGTTGGCCAACAATAGTTGATTTACTATATCTAGTTGATTATTAGTCAACCTTTGCATGTCACTAGTTCTTTCATCTAGCCTTATTGCCATTTGTCTTTTGTCTTCTTCAGCCATTGCCTTATCATCTTCAACTTTCTTTTTCTGCTCCACTACTTCACAGAGTCTGACAAATTGAATTTCCCGTTCTCTCTTTAGAGTCCTGATTTCATCATTTAGTATGATATTTTTCTCCATCAGTTCTTTCATGACTTTATCATTTTCTTTAGAGTTACCAGTATCAAATAGTCCAGTGATGTCTTTTTCCTTGTACTGTGGCTCACTTTTTTGAATAGCAATTTCTCTTCTTTTGCTCAAAGATTTCTTCAGTTCCCCTCTAGCTGCTTCCAGTTGTTGTAATGCTAGTTGAACTTCAATCTTTTGATTCTCTATGACTTTTCCCAGTTTGTAAGCTTCCATCTTTAAGATCTTTTCCTCAAGTGGTTAGACTTCCTATGAGAAACATTTTGCTCTAATACCAATTGTTGGAAATGTAAATGGGAAAGTAGTACTGAGAGGGGGGGGTGAATCAGAAATTACTAACTTCTATCTTTTGATCTGTTAGAACTTTATGCATCATTCCAGCAAAACTTGAACAATCTAAGTAACATATAGTGTTAAGCAGCATACATGAAATCACACATAACACAATAGATTTTGGTAACCTAGAAACCCTTGAAAGGCAAAACTGGGGTGGGGATGACACCCACAAATCTTCACTACTGTAGATAATAAAGTTTTCCTGTTAGGGCTATAAATTGTGATCAAAACATGATCTACCCTGTGAGAGGTCTGCTCTATTAAAAGCTAAGAGACTTATATAGTCTACCTTGTTAAAGGATTTATAAACTTACAATAAAGTAAGCACTCAGTAAAGAGATTTACAAAAGTCTGCTAAGACTACTCGGTTAAGAGATTTACCCTGATACACTGGTCAAAATGTCTCAGTATCTGATCTTTTGGTTTGCACTGATATGTTGATTACATATATTCTCTTTACTATATGATTGTGATCTCTTTTATCTAATCTTTCTTGATTTTGTCCTTTCACTGCTTTGCTCGGTTACTGAACTCTGTCTGAATACTTCTCCTGATCATTTCCTCATACTCACAGTATTCATTCAATCTCAATATCTCCTTTTCTCTTTTTTTATTCACACACATCTCTAATCTAGATCTTTCCCTTATATAGTAACAAAAATGTTTTACCGTTACAAGATCTATGGTTCAGATATTTTCCTAATGCCGCCTAAACTATACAATTTTCTGATTGGCTCTAGGTTTTACATAGGGATCAATGATAACAATATGGATGTGTAATCATCTCTGTAATTACCTCAATACAAAACATTATTATCACCAAAAATGGTTTACCTCGATCATTGTGCCATTCCAGACTTGTATACCAATTCTAGCTAACTTGGCAAAAGTTATTCCTAGCACTCAGCATCAACTATACTCGGCATCGGTTGAACTTCTCTGTCACTCGGTAATCATTGATATATGTAACTCGACATTGGTTATATACTCGGTATATTACAAACATAATGTGACCATAACTTTACTCGGTAGTACTACTGCTCGGTAAGTATACAATACAAAACTCGGCCTTTACAAAATGACTCGATCGCAGTGATGACCGACCATCATTGCCTAGATATATGACTAAGTGTAAGACACTAATAGTCAACAAAATTATAAAGATCTGCAGTATGATGGGACATTAGATTAGGTTATTTTATAGGCTATTTATGAGGTGAACTACATGAATACTATGCTAAACATTTACATAAATTAAATATTGGTTGTTTGAATATTTAAGTTCTTTGTTTTAAAATGTTTTAAAATTAATTCTTTGTAAAAATATATATATTAAAAATATTAAATGACAATAATATTAATTTTTATTTTTAGAGATATTAATTTATTTTATTTAAGAATTATTTTCTAAATAGTAATCATGACCCAAACCCTAACACTAACTGTAACCAATTCCTAATCCAAAGCCTGCAAATATATTTCTAACCTTAAATAGTAACTCTAACCCCAATCTTAAAACCAAAACCAAATGGATATTTATAATTACAATTAGAGTTCAAAACCCAACCCCAACTCTAATGCTAATCCTATATAAAATCCTATATTTCTAACCCTAATAATAATCTTGAAACGAAATCCTAACAATAATTAAACTTTCAACACCTTCAAAAATATACTCCTATCTAGGATAAAAAATTAGCATCACTTGATAAATGATATATATGTACCTTAGCCTAAATGATATTATCAAATTTAGTTTGTATGCATGTATATTAATTATAATCCTAACCCTAATCTAACCCAACTTGAAATATAACCCTAAACTTAACCCTAGCCCTAATTGAACCCTGCCTCAAAGTCAAAACCTAATCTAATTATAATTAAACATAACCCCACACTTAATGCTTACCCTAATTAAACAATAACCCTATTTGAATCCTAGGTAAAAATATAACCCTAATCAAAGGTTAATAAGTAACGAAATGCTAGTCCTCATATAATTAATTCATAAGCCTAATTATATCCCTAATTGAACTATATCCCTAACCCTAATTATAACTAAACCCTCACAATCATCAAAATATATCTATAATCAAACTCTAACTATAATTAAGTTAAACCTAATCCTAACTATTTTTTAGCCTAAGATTGAAGCTAAACCTTACTATATAACTAACCCAAACCCTAACCACACTCCTAACTAAAACTATAATTTTAATCCTAACCTTAATCAAAATCATAATGCAAACCCTAACCATTATTTAAACTATAACCCCAAACTCAAAACCCTAACCATAATCCTAACCAAAACTATAATTTTAATCCTAACCTTAATCAAAATCATAATGCAAACCCTAACCCTAATCCTAAATACCATGCAACTTCTAGCACTCACCATAATTCTAACCATAACACTAAATTGTAATCCTGATCCTAAGTTTAATTTTAACCATATCCTAAGTCATCACCCTAACCCTAACTATGACTATATATCTAACCTGAGAATGACTCTATATCTAACTATATCATCAATCCAAAACCTAATCCTGACCCTAATCATGAAACAAAACCTAATCTCAAGTGGAAACCCTGACTGTAATATTTATCCTAACCCTTGCTGTAACCTTAACCCTAACTAAACCCTAATAAGGACCCTAACTAAAATGTAATCTAAATACTAACTATTGTACACACTAAGATGCACACTTCTCTAAATCATTACTTCCAAGAGAGTCCATGGATTGGAAACCTTGAGAATGTGATTTAGAGCTCCCTAGGCATGGAGTGCAAGGGTGTTAAGAATGCTCTCAGCTAGAGCTATTAAGCCAATAAGCTTGTTAGTAAACTATGCAATGGGAGATTCAAATGAAGACAAGGGAAAGAATGCCAATATCTCCAAGAATCAAATGCAAATGCAATTATGCTAGAAATGGAAATGCAAGCTATGCTATGAAAGGAAATATGCAAGTATTACAAAGCCTCCTAATTAAGCTAGATGAATTAATCTCAAGCACAAAGGAAACTAAGCTAAATATGAAGCTATGAATGCCATGATAAATGAAACTAGAATAACATGTAGATGCAAAAGCCAAGAATGCTCCAAATCTTCAAAAGCTCCAAAGTGACCTAGAAAACCTGCAGCACAACATTAGCATAATGGGGCTCTAGAATGAAGAAAAGAGCTCTCCTTTTATAAGAAATGAGAAAGAATGGACCATGGAGATTAAGAGGCAAAAGATTTAATCAACGATGGAGCATCAAAGAGGAGAAATCCATGTGCAAAAGTATCCTCCAATGAGAAAATAAGAGTTGACTTTTGTGCCCATATGAGACAAAAAGTGTTTTTTCCCTTTTTATAATATAAGAATAATGCTTTATTTGTGCAACTTAGGATAAGAGGAAAAGTGGGGATTTTTTATTTAATAAAAGGGGAGGAAATATTCCTTTTAATTAAATAAAGACTTAGGATAAAATGGTTAGCCCATAGAAAATAATCGAATGAATGATAGAACTAGGATTTGATCAAGAATAAGCAATTGATGATTTAGCAAATAATGCTAGCAAGGGGCTAATAGTCTAGATGACCATTTTTAGATGATTACAACTATAACCCTAACTCTAAACATAATATAAATCCTAACCCTAACTATAATCCTAACTCTAACCATAACCATAACCTAAACTCTAACCCTAACACAAATTTTAATCCTAACCCCAACTATTTCTCTGGCCTAAGAATGATGCTAAACCTAACTATGTAACTAATCCAAATCCTAACCATTATGTAAACCCTAACTCTAACCCTAGCCATAACCCAACCACAAAACCTAAGTATATCATCAACCCACATCCTATCCCTACCCTAACTATGATGTAAACTAAAACTCAATGTAAACACTCACCTTAATCATAATTATAACCCCAACCTTAATTCTACTTCTAATCTAAACCTTGACCTAACCATAATTCTAACCATCTCCTTAACCATACGTAAAATCCTAACCCTAACCCTAACCATGATGCAAACCCCAACCCTAAAATATAATCGCAAAACTAATACTAAACCCTAACTCTAATCATAATCCAAACCCAAACCCTAGCCCAACACAAACCCACCTCTAGCCCTAATTATGATGTAAACCTTGATCTTATCCTATAATCCTAACCTTAAATCTAAATTCTAACCCTAACAATAATCGTAACTCTAACTCTATTCATAACCTAAACCCTAACCTTAACCAAGATGTAAAGTATAACCCTAACTATAATCCGAATATATCTTAGGGTTACTAATTAGTGTGTAATACAATTAGGTTTAGAAAAAGTTATTATATTATAATAATATTAGATTAAATTCTATTTAATAAAAAATGTTATATAATTATTTATTAATTTATTTAATGTGTTATGTGCATTGCCACTACTACTAGCTAATATATACTCTATATTTAAAATACACCAAGATTATCGAGGCATTTAATTTTTTCATCATTCACCTTTAATAAAAATTAAAGTTGAAAAAATTAAACGCCTCGATAATCTCAGCGTATTTTAAATATAGAGTATATATTAGCTAGTTTATTCACTTCTTCATTGTGTTCATTCAATTTTTTAGTCATATTTATATTTAGTGGGCTTTCTTCTTCCTTTTTTTTGGCTAACCACGATTTCCTAGTATCCTTATCAAACACATTGTTGAAATTAATCCTTGTTTTTTGTCTATTATTTGTGTATTTATCAATAAAGAGCAACATATCAAATTATAGGATAAAGAAAAAGCAATGAGGCGTCATTTAAGGAATGTTTGGTATTTTGATTTGAATGCTTTGTTTATCCATTTCATTTCCATAACCTTAATTGGTTGTGATTAGGGTTTTACTAACATGGTTTTTATAGCTTTTGTGGTTGACTTAATCATGTTTCCATACTAATTTCCTTAATTTTCCTAATCTACACCTCTAATTTCTCATAATTGAATACTTTTAATTAATTATTTAATAATTTAATGTTCATTTAATACTTTTCTAATATTCCTCAATTATTCTTCTAAAATTAATTAAATATTTTTTATTATTTAGTCGATTCCTTTTCTCAATTTTAATAAAATTATATTATTTAATTAAATTAATTCTCCTTGATCTTTTTACCCTAATTAAATAATTATTTTAATTATTTAATTACTAAGTACGTCTTGCATAATTGAAAAAAATATTTAATTATTTCATTTTCCCAAAGCTAACTAAGTCTTCTTAAAATAAATAAAATATTTATTTTATTTACTCCCTCTCATGCATACTTAAATAATTTTCTTATTATTGAATGCTAAATTATTCCTCCAATTCTATCTCCATAACTCCCACAGACTAACAGTCTGACTCTTCAATCAATTCTGTCATTTGCTCAATTACTTCAGTCATCTATCAATCAGATTTGTTAACCCACCAATCTATTTTGTTATTCGGCTAGTCAACTACCAATAAGTTTGAGTAATATGTACAGGCAGTCTTGTCACAATCAATCCTAGTCATTCATTTTCAATCGGTGCCCCTTGATCTGAATTGTCTAATAAAATCTAGAATTGTATAAGATGAAGATGATTCTTCATAATTTCTTTAACCAAAATTCTTGAATTTTGTGCCTTCATATTAAGAGCAAATTTTAGAGCCCACACATATACAAAAAGGAGAGAAGCAAAGCAGGAATATGGTGATATCATTATGCATTGTATTGATTTATATTATATGCATGTTGATTGATTTATGTGGTCTTCCACTTTTGATAGGAGTAGAATCTTATGTCTGACCAACCCCACAATAGGCAATAATAATCATGCCATGGCTTCTCCTAGGAGTAATATATTCAATCTAAGTATCATTTTCCCCATCATGAAGTGCATTTAAATTGTCAACACAAGGACGTATACTTGAAATGGGACAACACGGTTTGTGCACTAAGTATCTCATGGAGTCATTTTGCTTAAGCTGCAGGAAGGAAAATACATGAAAGAAACTTACACTATTGCTACAAAAAAGTAAACACTCACAGCTACTAATGAAAATGATGCTGACAACTATAACTTCAATCTTAACCTATTTTGTCAACCCAAAGCATTCACAATGATTATCTCTACAAGTGTTCTAGGAACATACACAGTGTATAGTGCTACATGAAAGAACATTGAATTCTACTTGAACTATTGTAAATGCTTAAACAACTTAATCTAGTCTACTCTAATCCACCTTCCAAGTGGGCCCCCTTGGTGACCTTCTGCTAACTATCAACATAGTATAGAACTCAAAATCACTTCCTTGTTGTATTTTCAGAAAATTGATTACATATCATGAAACAACACACGAAATTGGAAAAGTAACTTTGCTTCAAATTATAGAAAATAATACAACCATCTGACTAACTTTCTATCTAACAATCATATCCATTTATATAGATGATTGATACTTATTTGAACACAAAGGATAAGGTCCAATTAATTTGTGCCATAAAGAAAGAAAAGTGCAACAGTCAATGACAAAATATCATAAAGGTTGCATAACCGCTTCAACAAAACATTGATCGTAGAGAAAATATAGCGTAAGCGTGTTCCTATATTTCTTGGAATGATTCTTCCTTCAATTTATCAGGCATGTCTCATGGTATCATAATGGTTCTCCATAATCGTGACCAAGTCTTCCTCGCTCTTCATCAATGCTTGGTGATCCACTCTTCAGTCGCTTCTCTTTCCCTAGTAGGTTAGTAGAACATGCATACATTCAAGTATTTAACCATTCAACTTAATCTAAATATTAGAATATACATTCAAATAATTATATGAAATACTGCAACATATGTATAATATTTGGAAAAGTATATCAACTATTATATACCCATAGGTTTTGTTGGTTTTTTGTACTTATAACATGTTCATAGGTTCAAATACTGAAAAGGCATAACAAGTGTTTTAGAAATGTCTGGAACATAGCATAAAAGTATCATAAAACAAAGATAATTTTTTGACCCATCATTTGCCCCCTACGAGCATAATGCTTGTCCTCAAACATTGCATTTATTTTCTATTCCTTGGAACTCCCCAACTTCTGATGCAGGAGCATCCTAGGATCAAAGCTGTTGACTTAGATGTGGGTTTTGGTTGAGATTTACTTCAGAGGGTCATAACTTTTGACTTGGATGTGGGTTTTGGCTGAAATTTTACAAGCAGTTGTGTGAGGAGTTATTTGGATTTTCGATGGAGCTTAGCTCAATTAGTGGCCATTTCGACATTTTTTTGGGAGCCTGAAATATCATCTTGACCTCCGAATTTGACTTCTAGTGTTTTTTTTTTCAATTTTTTAGAAAGTTATTTTTGTAATAAATCCGAAATCATATTCTTGATTTCATAGATTAGTTGGCAATTCATCTTGCCTTATTTGGGGGCATCTTTTGGGAAAAATCAAGATTCGTAGGATGGGTTTTGAAAATTACCAAAAATGGGAAAATTTGATTTTTCTAAAAATTAGCCAAATATGCTAATTTTCTGGAATTGTAATAAGTAGTTGTTTTCTTTCATTGTAGAGGCAAAGTAGAGTTGGAGCAGTTTAATGAAGAATATGACATTCTGAAACTTTGGTGTTCTGTGGTTTTTTTTTTTGAGTTATTGTTTGAAGGGTTTGGGCTACATCAACTTCAGTCTTTCCTCTCATTTTGCTCTTGAAAGTGTAATAGAATCCTCTGGTCTTTTCCAAATAATCCACCCCATAATCTTCCTAGAGCTGATCTATTTTTTTAGCATTAACATCATACAAAGGCCACATGAGCATTTGTGACTAGAATGTCAAGCGACACTAAAGCTTGCGTTGAATTTGTCTTCCCAACTGCATGTACTTGGGTGCCCTATTCATTGTTACTTGAAGGTTGAGAGGGCTATGTGGCTCTAACTTCTTAAAATCCTCTTGCAACCTATTCCACCTATTCCTTACACCTGCTAGGGCTCACTGGAAGGTAAAATAGGGCATCCCCTAATACTCTTTGTAAAATTTCTCTCTAACAACAAAAATTATATCCCTAGTTTCTGCTTTTGTTTTTCCATAATGAGAGTTAACCAATCCCTCAATAAAACATTAGGCTTACTACTTTCTGCCCTTAAGGGTAACTGTTATGATCTCTCCTGATCCATGTAATTATCTAATTGCCTGTCATAATTAGTTTCATTGTGCATCCATGACATTAAGGCCTTTAGATGCATATCTTTGATATAAAGTACGGGATTCCAATCAGTTTCTTTAGGAATAATAAAATTATAGAGGTAAAGTTCACAAAGTAGGTTTTGTTGCCAAGTAGGAAGGGTTTGGTATAGACCATAGAATTCTTGAGCTATTTTAAACTCTAACTCTTTATCTTTAATGGTCATCATTAACCGAAATAGAAGAAATTGCTCTTTTAAACAAATGACATAAACTCTGGGAGGAGGCATGCAGGCTATAATTTGATCGGCTAGCTTTAAAGCATGGTCCATTTTCACTTCTTCCTTTGCATGTGTTCTTTCAAATCTTCTATTTCCTCCATTTGGTCATTAATTTATTTTTACATCTTCTTTATTTCTTCTTTCCACAGAGTCCTTTTAAAAATAAACTGAGTATACAAATTGAAAAGAATAGATTGAAGAGTAGGTGGACCAAACTCTTCTCACTAAGGTTTTTATTTTCACTACAAGCCTACTCTAGGTAATCAGTGAACCAGGTTTTTTTAAAGGGCACAATAGCATTCTTGGAACAAGAGTGAGATGATGGTTGACACAATTGAGGTTCTTCTTGTTTGTCTTCTTGAACTATTTGATACATTTCTTGGGATCACTTTGTTGCTGAGGTGGCTCCTGGTAAGTACTTTTAGGTTGATTATCAAGTGATTCATTCAAACTCTGGGAATTATCTGGAACATTTTTTTGTGCTGGGGAACTATCAGGAACATAATCAATGTGGGGTTCAGTGGCAGGTTTATCTAAGGGAACAGATTGGCCATTTGCAGGAACATGTGGAATTTTCCCTCTCATCTGAGAGCTTCTTTATAAAGGAGTCTATGTAACCTCTATAGTTTTCTTCCTAATTGTTTTCTTTGGTCTCTCTCCTACAGAATTGGTTGTTGTAGGAGTCAACTTCTTTTTCTTATTTCTTGA
Organism: Chamaecyparis obtusa; assembly: GCA_027943335.1. Classification (NCBI taxonomy): domain Eukaryota; kingdom Viridiplantae; phylum Streptophyta; class Pinopsida; order Cupressales; family Cupressaceae; genus Chamaecyparis; species Chamaecyparis obtusa. Next base: position 45,600 of record BSBK01005357.1, read on the forward strand.
AACTGTAGGGTTCTGGGGTTCATTTTCATTATCAAGAACTGAATTTCCTTCATCAGTTTTTCTTTTCCCTTTCTTTTGGGAAGAGGCGGGTACATTTTCCACTAGAGTAGGGAGAGGTTCATCTTCCCTAAGATTTCCAAGATCTCCTCCTTTGCTGGTTGTTTCAGTAGTTGGCTCATAGTGAATTTCATTCTCATTGATTGGTTGTTCAACAGGGTCATTTTGGGGATGCAAAGTCTTGACCTGAACAAATTTATCTGAATCCAAGGGAGACACATCTATGAGAGACTTTTCAACAATAAATTTAATTAGAGTATGGTGGGTAACATAATTTGTTTTTCCTTTCTAGGTTTCTTTGACACCAGTACTCAACATATTATAAAGAAAATTTGGAACATTGACTAGAAAATTATGTCTGACATAACTAAGCAATTTAAAATGGTGTGCATGCAAATGATAAAACCTTCCTTCGTAGGTGAGGTACCTTATAATATGTGTTGTTATCTCATCAAATGGGGTAAGTAGGGGTACATGCTTGCAACCTTTCTTTTTCACCTCTAATGGAGGGTATATAGGTAGGGTAAATTGAGCTTGAGCTGACCTAGCATTGTGCTCATTAGGATAATGCTCCCCAATTGTAGACAACCCAGTTACTTCTATAATGTGTTCCTCTATTGCCAAAACTGTCAAGTCCCACACATTTGCCTCTCCTTCTTTGAAGGTATTCATAAAGTGGGTGGCTACCTCCTCGTCAAATTCTATCAATTTTAGGAAATACCCAAGCCATCCACAAGCATGGAATCTCTGGACTGTTTCTACATCTGTAAGCAAAATGGTGTGAATCACTTATTCATGATGCATTAAATTCCCTCCCCTTGTTCCCAATTCTTTCTCTGAATTCTTTCTACAATTTTGTCAATGACAATTTTTCTCTACTTCTAAAATTCTCCAACTCCCTAGTCTCTTCTAAAATGCACTAAAATTCAACTCCTAACTACACCTTAAACTATGAATTTCCTTGCAATCTCTATGTTACATTTTTTTGAAAATGATAATAATGTCACTTTACGATAAGGAATTATAGTTTTAAATGCAATTAACTTCCACATAACTTGATTATGTCATCCTAGAGTTACATCAAGTCATAACTCGAAGATAATTTGGAAATTGAGGCACGACACTTGTGTGAAAAATAGAGGACTTAATAAAATAGAATATAAGTATAGATTTGAACTGACATGCAATCTCATAATGAATGATGGGTATGAAAATAATGACTTGGAGAAATTAATACACTTCCCTATCCCCTATGAAATAAAGACAACTATCCACACTTGTCATACTAAGCGGGAGGGAGGCAACTGATATAATGCTATATTATAAATAAGTGTAGTATTAAATATAATAATCTAAATGTACAAACTAAAAGTGGAAGAATATTAAAGAGTTGTGCCTATCATTATGTTGTGATATGTGCTAGAAGGTGATGAGAATGGAAAATCATCATCAAAGGAACAAGTGCTGAGGATGACTACATCTGCTGATATGGCAATTATTGAAAGCATAGAAAAATATAAATGTGATGATGTGGAGAATGAGTGGATGGAAGGTAGAGAAGTGGAATGGGATGGGAAGAATAATTTAGAAAGTGAATGAAGAAATAAAAATTCATTCAAAATGAAGTGTTTATAATGAGCATACCCAAAGGAAATTATGGTGAAGCTGCAGGAAGAAGGTTGACACCTTTTGCTGCAAGAAGTATTACCTTTTGTGATTCTGGAGTAGTGTCACTAAATTGCTGGAGGAAATCATTCTTTGTATGTGGATGATGGTATAGATGAAGTCTATGACCATTGACCAATAGCTTGAAATGAACAGGATCAATTGTTTATAGTTGTATTGCTCCATTGTCGAAGACATGATCTATTCCGTAGGGTCCTAACCACTATTTTTGTAACTTGCCTAAAATTTCTCAAAACTGTGATTCAAATAGTAATGCCCAATCACCGACTTGGAAGCGTTTATTATTTATATGTGATTCATGCAACTTTTTCCTTTGTTTTTGGATTATCTGTGTTCTTTGGAATGCAAATTTTCTCATCTCATACAAGCAATTGAGGTGGAGAAGGTGGTCTCGCTATTTTGCAGGAAGATCAATGTTCAACTTTAGGACAATACAAAATGTTTTATGTTCAAATTTAATGGCTAACATTGCTATTTTTCCATAAAGAATTTCAAATGGGGTGAATCATGTTGTTGTCTTCCATGTTGTTCTATAATCCCAGATTGCTTCTGGAAGGCGGCTGCTCCAATCTCAGTAATGTAGGTGAACTATTTTGGTAAGAATAGCTTCAATTTATCTATTTGTAACTTCTACTTGACCATTTTCTTGAGGATGGTAAAGATTGGACTTCCTGTGTCTAATGTTGTACTCATTCATAAGTTTTGTGATCAGGGTTGATGTGAATTGTGCTCCTTGATCTGTCACTAGCTCTCTAGGTACACCATAACGGGTAAATATTTCTTCATATAGGAACTCAGTCACTTTGTTGTCATGTGCATGTTTCATGGCTTTGACCTCTACCCATTTGGTGACATAGTTAGTGTAAACTAAAATTTATGATTTACCATTAGATGGTGGGTCTATAGGACCACTAAAATCTATGCCTCATTTATCAAATGGTATGACAACCACTTGTGGATGTAGAGGAATTTCATTTGACTTTATAGGATGACCCATTTGTTGGCATTTATCACATTTCCTAGCATAGTTTTTTGAATCCTTATGAAGTGTAGGCCAGTAATAACTAATTGTCAATATTTTTATGGATGTCCTTTTAGCTGCAAAGTGTCCTCCAAAGGGCTCATCATTACAGGAGTGAAGGATTCCATAAGTCTCATCCTCATGTACACATCTTCGCATAACTTGGTCTGGACCAATGTAAAACAATATGTTGTCAATCCAGGAAAATTGAAAACTTTTCTCAACAAGCAATTTTTTGTCCTTAGGAGAAAAATGTGTACACATTTTATTAGCTGCAAGGTAATTTTCTATATTAGCATACTATGGGCTTTTGATAGCAATATGAAATAAATGTTGATTAGGGAATGTATCATCTATCATAGTAGTGTCAGTGTCATTATTTTGGATCCTTGATAAATAATCAACCACAACATTAGTTTTACCTGGTTGCCAAGATGGTTAGGTCAAATTCCTATAATAGCAAAAGCCATCTTGCTAACCTACCTGAGATGACCAGTTTGTTCATAAGATATTTTATGGTTGCATGGTCAGTATGAAAAAAGATTGGGTATCATGTAACATAGTGATGAAATTTATTCAAAGCATAGACAAGAGCCAACAACTCTTTTTTAGTGATTGTATAATTGGGCTCTGGTCCATGTAAACTATTGCTGATATAGTAAATGGCATTTTCAAGGTTGTTGATTTCTGACCTAAGACTTCTCCTATTGCATAATCAGAAGCATCAGTATGAATATGGAATGGTAAAGACCAATTAGGCCCTCTAAGCACTGGTGTTGTTATAAGAAGGGACTTAAGCTGTAGGAAAGATTCCTCACAGGCTGGTGTCCATGTGAACTCAGACTCTTTTGTAAGCAATGTGTATAATGGACTGGCTATTTGATTGAATTTTTTTAATGAATCTCCTATAATAACCAACATGTCTTAAAAAAAATCTAACATCTTTTTGCTTTGTAGGTGTAGGTAATGTAAGAATTACCTCAATTTTTGTAGGGTCCACTTGTATTCCAGCTTCTATGATGAAGTGTCCTAGCACAACTACTTCTTGCATCATCATTTTTATTTTTTTGCTATTCACGAGAAAATTGTGCTCTTTACATTTGATCAACACTTTTTCTAAGTTCACCAAAGCTTCTTCAAAAGTAACACCAAATGTGGTGAAATCATCCATGTACATTTCCATTTAGTCATGTGAGATATCAACAAAGATGTTGATTATAGCCCTTTGAAAAGCAGCTGGAGCATTACATAAACCCAAAGGTAACACATAATAGGAATATGCTCCCCAAGGACATGTAAATATTTTATTTTCTTGATAATCTAGAGCAATGCTGATCTGGTTATATCCACTATATCCATCAAGAAAATAAAAGTACTTTTTACTAGCTAAGGTATCTAGAACTTGATCAATGAATGGCAAGGGAAAATGATCTTTCTTTGTAGCATTTTTCAATTCTCTGTAATCTACACATATTCTCCATTTACCTCCCTTTTTAGAGACTATTACAAAAGGAGAAACCCATTTTTTGTTTGAGATTAGGTAAATAAAACCAGCATTCAATAGTTTTTGTAACTTAGTCTTTACAATTTCTCTCAAGATTGGGTTAATTCTTCTTTGAGGTTGGCGGAGTGGTGAACTACCTTCATTGATGTAAATTCTGTGTGTATAGATTTTTCGACTCAATCCTTTCATATCTCCATAGTCCCAAGCAAAATCTTTTTCATGTTTACAAAGGAGTTGAGTTAACAATGATAATTGTTGTAGTGGCAGTTTGTTGTTGACATGTAGGTTGTGACCAGGTGAGAGCTCCACTGTAGTTGTTAGTTCAAGCATTGATACATTAGGTATAGGATTTGTGGATATCTCATAGGGTAGTAATGAATAGGTGAAAAATGGAAGCCTAGTAATGTACCTAACATTCAACACCTTTCATTTGTAATAACATAAGTAAATCTGGAAATACTTCAAAATTAAGTAGGTCAAGATACATACCTCATCATGAAATTGATTTAGAAATATCTATTTTTTGAAGTCTATGTGAAGTTTCGATAGGTTTTGCAACAAGATTTGTGATCAAAAAGCCGAGACGGAGAAAACCCAGAAAAGTTTCATCTTTCTGGTAGCAGGTCGACTTTGACCCTCATAAAAGGTCAAAGGCTACATTTTTATTTTGAAGATTGATTCTGATTTTGTTCGCAGATCTCAGAAGTTCGGCGAAAAGGGTACTCAAATTTGTCCTCTGATTCCTGAAACAACGACTGTAGATATCTAAAAAAGGGGGGGGGGGGGGTTTGGGGTGGCTATATAGGGTTTTTCCTTAGTCAAACCCCCATTTTGGTGATCTCCACCTCCACAAATAGCCGATTGAAATAGAATGTGTGTATGTGTGTATTGAAAGTGTGATGCCAATATCTAATCCTCTAGATCAAAACCCTAGCATGAATATGTATGAAACAACAATGCATAGATTTGAATGAGATAGAAAAGCATACCAAGCCCCCAAAGCTAAAGTACTTCTACCAAACTCAAAATTCATAATTGCTACTCCATGATTGAATCTTTGAATGCTTGAAAGTTGATAATGGTGGATCAAGGAAGAAAGGATCTCTCTTGCTCCAAATATGTGTTCACAAAGATGCTTGATGTCAACAATGGCACTATCTTGCACCTTTCACCATTCATTGCTTTCTTGAAATCTTCTTTCTCATGAAATTGACTCCATGAGAGCACTTGATCATGAGAAATGCTTGGTTGTACTTGGTGAAAATGAATGCAAATGAGAGTCTTTATATAGAGGTTTCAAGGTGAGGCTCCTAGAGCAATGTGAGGACCCATAATTCAAATTTCACCTTGAATTAAGGTTCAATCACAATAACCAACTAAGGAGGGAAAATAATTAAATGAATTTTGAATTAAAACTATTTCACACTCAGATCTGAGGGCTCGACATTGATTTTGGGGCCCATCGGGACCAAATTTTGAAAGAGGGGCACAAATTTTGGAGGAGGTCAGAATCAAGGTTGTAACTGACCTAGTCAAGATCGAGCTTGATTCTAACCTAGTCAGGATTGAGCTTGATTTTGACCTAGTCAAGAACAAGCTCGATTTTGACCCTGTGGGCCCAGATCCAGCCAGAATCAGGACAGGAGGTCTTGGGGGTGCCCGATGACCTAGAAATGATAGCAGAAAGGGACATAATTCCAAGGATAGGCATAAAATCCTATGATGATTATGATGAAGGCTAGGAGGACCTATTTCTAAGTCCTACCTAGAAAATAGAGCCATGGGAAAAGGGGAATTAAGGAGAATCCTTAGGATCCTAACCCTAATTACACCTAAAATGAAGAAGATAAGTGAAAAATGCATCCTAAATGCAAGTCTATCATGATAAATGTACTAAAAGAGGGTGCTAAACCTATCAAGATGGAAGTGATTCCATTTTAAGATGATACATTTAGTCCCCACTTTAGCTTAGATATGACACTACGTGAATATGCAAGCTAAAGTAAGAAAACATCATAGTAAATAAAAAGGATATAGCTAAGTCCTCGATGTAAAGATCCTACAAAAAATTGTTAGAACTTGCAACACACAAGGTTAATGAAAATCTATAAATCACCTAAAGCTTACTATATGATAATTTGAGGAGTGTGTAGATCCCCTTAAGCCCCTCTGTTTCGGCTTTCTACTTCGGAAGGGTGAAACAGGGTGATAAGAAAAACTCTATATACTAGATATGCAAAGTGTTGAAAAGTCCTTTCCTAAACCAATTAGAAGGATTCCTAACCTTCCTAAATCAGCTCAAGGAGTTAGATATCTAAATCACAATTCCAACGCCATTGATGACACTGAAAATGAAGTTACCGAACTCAAGTTATGATGAAAAGAGTGGATGTCTATCTAAATGCATAAGAAGGAAATTTTGAGTTTACCCTAAGGAAACCCTAATTTGAACTTATAAATAATGAAAAGAGAGAAATACTTACTCATTCTTACCATTTGCAGATTCAAAATGAAAGCAAGATACCAAGAAGAGAGGAACTTCGAGCGACAGGCTTGGAGATTCTGAGACACAGCCTAGCTACCGGACAGTCACTACCTGAGGTGAGTTTGTTGTTATCCACCTTTGTACTTTCCAAATTCTTTTTTTTTATAGCCAAGGTTGACTTTACCCCTTTTAGGTTGACCTTGACCCATTTAGGTTGACATTGACCCATCTAGGTCAACTTTGACCCATGAAAGTCGACATTGACCAGAGGGTTTTTGTTAGTTTTTGAGATGAGGTCGACCTTGACCCAAAAAGGTCGACCCTGACCCAGTAAAGTTGACATTGACCCAGTAAGGTCGACATTGACCTAACTAAGGTTGACTTTAACCTATTTTAGTTAGATTTGAAGATTTGATGACATAGATGATTGATATGATGTTTGTTTGTGCTTGTAGGACTTAGTCTGCTTCCGAGAGCATCCCTTTGGGGAGTTGCTAGTCAAGGTCAAGGAGAGACTATCTGAGCTCGATGATGAGGGTATGTAGTTAGTGAGGGATGTGGGACTATACTAGGTATCAATCCTTCCATAGATCAAACTATACCAAGCCATGCTATCGGCTCTGATTAAGAGGTGGGATGAAGATACATGCTCCTTCCATCTTCCCTCTGGTGAGATCACAGTGACCTTAGAGGATGTCTATAGGATCATGCGGCTTCCAGTTTGAGGGGAGACTATCAGACCCAGAGCATAGCATTTTTGTGAGGAGATCCATGTAGAAACAAAGTATTGTATAGGAGTGCTTCCACAGATGCGGACCTGGTCAAATCAGATCCTACTATCTTCTGTACTGTCAGGCCCTATACCTTTAGTACGGAAGGTGATGCTTTGTATAGTAGCCTTGGTTGTGTTACCCAACTCAAAGGGTACCATATTTTTTTCACCTTTGACACATCTCATATAAAGGATGGAGAGAGATAGGACCATGTTATCATGGGGTCACAACATGCTAGCTCAGTTATACCATGAGTTGGGTCAACTAGTGAGGTATCAGCGGGAGAGTCTGTCGACATGCACACTTCTGCAGATATGGATATTTGAGAATTTTGCATGTACACATCCACAGGGAGTTCCAGTGATGGTAGATGCAAGCACAATAAGAGCCTTCACATATCCTTTGAGAGATGTTTGGCAGTTTGGGGATATGCTCTACTGGAGAGTACATCTAGACCGCATTGCCAGCACCGATGTGATATGGAGACCCTACTACTAGATGACAGAGTGGCTTGATACATGATTCCAAATGAGATATTCATAGTAGTGTAAGCTGCTAGAGGGTCATCAGAGTCATATAGTGATGCCCTACTATTATGATCGAGTGATGAGGTAGTTCGGCCTGTTACAGGGAGTCCCTAAGGTAGTACCTCATTATGTACATCCGACGAGATACTATCAAAGACCTGGCGCCATACGCCAAACATCAATAGTAGACATAAAGGATAGTGATTCAAAGGAGATAGAGGATATAGAGATACCATCAAATGTAGCCTATTCAGGCGTGAGCCAAGATTACATCAAGTACTAGATTTTGCAGGGGATCCATCCTATCTTTCCTGAGGATTAGCCCATAGGTGATCCAGGATTTATAGAGGGGATACACCAGGATAGTGGAGCCACTAAGGAGGATGAGGATATCAGAGATGAGGAGGAGCACATCTCTGAGGGAGAGCCCATGGAGGAGGAGGAGGAGAGAGAAAATAGAGCAGATGAGAGAGCCAAGGACATGCCCCTAGCTAGTGATACTGGTACAGATATACCTATTACTCGCGCATCACCATTAAGATCATGACGGCCCCCATGGCCCCACATAGAGACACCACCATCGAGGCCTAGATATAGCGAGTGTAGAGAGAGTAGTCACCCCATGCCCCCACCATCTAGACACTTTAGTGACATCCAGGAGGGAGACCCAGGTATGAACTATGAAATTTGATTGAAAATGTGATTTGATTTGAGATAAATAGGATACTAGACTGATAAAAAAATTTATTTCCATAGCTAGCGTAGCAGAGTGGAGGAGATTTGTATCCAAGATTCTCAAGGATACAATTATATCCTACCGACTACTAGTCGATGAGTGAGAGTCTTCCATCGGTCATAGAGATCCTGATAGGCATGCCGACATCTTTGTATGTATCCAACGAGAGCTGATATTGTGCAGAGAAAGAGAGGAGAAGATGATGACAGAGATACATAGTCTCCATGAATGTGTATAGGGTATGAGCATATCTAGGAGCCATACACAGACACACAAATCTTCATCTTCCCATCAAAGAGTAGAGAGATCTGGGAGTCATCGGCCATCAGAGTGACATAGTGATAGACACAATGATAGATAGGGCCATTGGCCACTTATGTATCAAAACTTTGAAAACTATTTTTGATGAATGAAAAAATTTCTCTACTGATTAGTTCTATGTTTGATTACTTATGCTTTCATCAATATAAAACTTAATAGAAAGAAAGAAAGAAAAGAAGGTGCATAAACATATTCAATATGTAATTTTGCTAAAACTACATAACCTATAAAACAAATCTTTATAAGGAATACATAAATGCACATGGAACAAATGAAATTAAGGATAATAACATTTAAGATGCATAATATTAATGGGTTCCTTAAAAGAAACACCATCCATATCAGCAAGTTTATAAGCACCCAAACCAAAGTCTTCAATAACAACAAAAGGTCCAAGCCAGTTAGGGCTAAATTTTCCTTTTTCACCTGGTAAAGCATTCACATTTCGTTGATTCTCATAAAGGACTAAATCACCAACTGCAAATGTTTGCTCAATTACCCTATGATTGTATTGTTTCTAAAGAGATTTATGATAAGATTTTATATGTTCTAATGCATGTATTCGTTGTTCATCCAACATTTCTAATTCTTGTAAGTGTTGTTCACGAAAACTATCTTTATCAATTATCCCATGAAATGAAACATGTAAAGAGGGTATTTCTAGTTGCAAATGCATAATAGCATCAGTACCATAGAAAAGGTTGTAAGGAGAAGTACCCGTGGCAATACGAACACTAGTCCTATAGGCCCATAAAGCATAAGTCAGTTGAGTATGCCAATCTTTTGCATGCTTACTAACTATTTTTCTCAAAATTTGTTCAATAATTTTATTTGATGCTTCATCCTGTCCATTAGATTGAGGATAGTAAGGAGTTGAAAATCGATGTTGAATCCTATGTTTCTCCAAGAATTTTGCAACTTCTTTGTTTTTAAAAGATGTTCCATTATTCAAAATTATCATCAAAGGAATACCAAATCTTGTTATGATATTATTAAGGATGAAATCACAAATAACATCCTGTCGTTGTTGAATGAAGAGGGACAACTTCAACCCACTTCGTGAAATAATCTGTAGCGATGAGAATGTAATTATGTCCTTGAGAAGAAGCCGGTGAGATTTTTCCAATAAGGTCAAAACCCCAAACACTAAAATGCAATGGAGAAACTTGATTACAAAGCTCACAAGCAAGAGCATGAATCAAATTACCATGTTGTTGACATTGAGGACATTTCTTAACAAACATGAAAGAATCTTGTTCCATAGTTTGCCAATAATATCCCATTCGAAGCAATTTATTAACCAGGGATTTTCCACCAAAATGTCCCCCACAAGAACCAGAATGAGCCTCTGCTAAAGCTACAGGAATTTCAGTTCTATTGAGACATCGTAATAATAATCCTTCATAAGAGCATTTGTAAAGCGTATCTCCTAAAATGATGTAACGTGTTGCAAGTTTCCTAATATGATTATGCATGTTCCTTGTTGTTGATTCAGGAAAAGTACCATCCTTCAAAAAATGAAAAATATGTGAATACCATTCATCCGAATGCAAATTGAAACAGTCAGAGGTAATCTTGTCAAAAATTGCAGGGCATTTAAGAGTCTGTATAGTAAATTGAAAGTTTTCAAGATTGTTTTCGAGACAAACCAAGGAAGTTGCACTTGCCATGGCATCTGCATGTCGATTATCCTTCCTAGGTAAAGTCTGAATCGTATAAGAGGAGAATTGTGAAAGCACATCAAGAGATAAATCTCTATATTGTGTCATTTTAGCATTTTTAGTCTGATATCCTCCTTTAATTTGTTCAACTATCAGTTGTGAATCTCCATATATGTGTAAATGTTTGATATTGAGGGATGAAGTTGCTCGTAGTCTAGCTATAAGAGCTTCATACTCCGCAATGTTATTAGTATAAGGAAAGGTTAGTTTATATGATAAAGGGATGGGTTTTTTCGTAGGGGGAATCAAGATGATACCCACACCAGAACCTATCTTACATTTAGACCCATCAAAATATAATTCCCAAATATCATCCTGTTGAATAGCTAGGATATTATCATCAGGAAATTCTATGAAAGTAGAACATTCATCAGAGTGAGGACAAGGAGCTTCAGCTAGATAATCTATCAACACTTGTCCCTTAATAGTCTTTTGAGAGATAAAATTAAGATCAAACTCGGTAAGCAACATTACCCATTTTGCCAACCGGCCAGAGAGATCAATTTGTGAGAAAAGATGTTTTAAAGGATCAAATTTGACAATCACATTAACTTCAACATTTATAAGATAATGCCTGAGTTTCTGACATGCATAAACTACAGCTAGACATTGTCTTTCTAAATCTGTATATCTTGTTTCATAATCAAGTAAAGTCTGACTAATGTAATACACAGGTCTTTCTTTACCATTATTGTCAATTTGAGCTAACAACACACTCACGGCACGTGGAGTCGCTGAAGTGTATAATTGAAATGGTTTATCAAAATTAGCAGGCTGCAAGATAGGAGGATTTGCAAGATACTCCTTAAATTGCTCAAAATTTTGTTTACACTCATCATTCCAAGAGAAAGTAGTATCCTTTCTAAGCAAGGAAGTAAAAGGGATAGTTCGGTCCGCTAAATTAGAAATAAAGCGATGAATAGCCTATATTTTTCCTTGTAAACTTTGTAACTGGGAAATATTCTTAGGAGGAGGCATATTAACAATAGCTTCAATCTTTTCAGTATCTACTTCAATGCCTCGCTTAGAGATTATAAATCCTAATAATTTATCGGAATCAACTCCAAAGACACATTTCTTAGGATTCAATCTCATATTATAACTTCTAATCCTTTCAAATATCTGTCGTAAAATAGTAAAGTGGTCTTCTCTTTGTATAGATTTTTCCAAGATGTCATCCACATAATCTTCAAGAATCTTATGAATGTAATCATGAAAAATCAGAGTCATAGCCCGTTGATAAGTTGCTCCTGCATTTTTTAATCCAAAGGGCATCATGACCCAACAAAAGGTTCCCCAAGGTGTTATAAATGCAATCTTATATTGATCTTCAGGGGGGATAAAAATTTGATTATATCCCAAAAAACCATCCATAAAAGATAACAAGGCATGGCTCGCTATTGAATCACTAGTAGAATTTGGCAAATAAATGACTGACTAAAACTTTTAGTCACGTGACTAAAAGTTTTAGTCACATGACCAAAACTAATCATATTTGGCAAATAAATGACCAATTTGGTCATCGGGTAAAATCACAACTAAAATGACTAAATAAATGACCAATTTGGTTATCAGGTAAAATGACTAAATAAATGACCAATTTGGTCGAGTAAAATGACGAAATAAATGACTAAATAAATAGTTTGAGGGGTTTTTCCTTTTTGGTTGCACAATTTCATTCATTTTATTGTGAGAGCATATTTTCATCAAACAAATTTTCAGTCATAGCTTACTATTTCGAATTGGTTTCTCATCTCATGTCTAAAAACAAATTTGAGTTGCATCTAATATTAGATCTTCAAATCAAATTAGATTTTGGTTGCACGCGTGAAATATTTAACCCTTAAACCTATTACCTATTTTTTGCTTTAAAGTGTGTGTGTGTGTGTGTGTAAAAGAATAAATAAAAACACAAAATAAAAGAGGAAGAAACCTAAATAATAAGACCAATCTGCAAACAAGAAATAAAATGTTAATATTTTTTATTTGATTGGTCTTATTATTTTAGGTTGTTTCCTCTTTTATTTTGAATTTGTTTTATGTTTTTATTCATTTTTTATATGCGTGTGTGTAAAACAAAACAAATACACACACACACACACACACACACGTGAATGTATGAATATATAAACTAATGTAAACAACAAACCAAAACATAAAAGAAAATGCAAATGATATGACAATTAAGAGGATTGTATATGTGTGATGATGGATATCACCTTCATGAAATTAAGATCTAATAGCATCAATTTAAAGAAAATACAATGCAAATCTAATTTAAAATGAAACTATAATCTAGAACATCTCATGGTTCTCTAGAAAGAAGTGGTAAATGAAGCTCTCAGCTTAGATCCTCACTAGTGACACCTCTAAAATGAGATTTATGCTGCTATATGTTGCTACTATGCTTCTACAATGCTCATTCAATGCTTAATCTAGCTCAATTTGACAAACTACAATGATAATTGCTATAAATGCTCTTAATTGCTCTTAGAATGCACTCAATTGCCTATAATAACAATGCTTTGCATATGAAGTTCTAAGATGAAAATGCTCTCCAAAATGCCTCATATTTATAGTAAATGTCCAAGGATAGGGGGTGGAGTAAAGTAATCATGGTTATCCCTTGGTTGAGTCAAATACTTTGCATTGTTCATAAATGGGGGGACAAATGAGGGGACAAGCCTTTAAATGGTTTCAAAGCTTTGGACAATTTAAATGTTTGAGTGATTTATGTCTTTTTGTCTTCAATTCTCATTGGTCAATCACTTTGTTGAAAGAAAATAGGATTTATTAAATTCAATTAATTAATTAAATTTAGCCATGTAAGGGTAATAGGTTCATTTTGATTTTTGATTAAAACAACTATACAATTAATTGATTAAAATCAATTATATATTGTTTTTGGCCCCTTTAAGCTTTGATTTAATTATTTAACATCATTATTTAATTTCTCCTTTGCTTTAATTGATTTTGTCCCTCTTTATTTAATTATGTCCATTTTTACTTGATTTAATCCCTTTAATGATTTTATTGATTTTTACCATTTATTGATTTTTACCATTTTAAAAGCACTTGTCCAATTTTGTGTGTCTACAAATGCCCCTCTTTGAATTGATGTACGAAGAACATTAATTCAAATATTCTTATGAGTCCTAATTGCTGGTTCACTGCTATGCCTCTGATACTGATTGATTGCTGCCTCTGATGATACAAAAAAAATTATGATGCCCCACTGATTCCATGATGTTTGATTATGACTTCCATTTGATACCCTGATGCCCCCTCAGAAATTAAAACATATTAATTTCTTGATTTGAAAAATTTGATGATGTTTGATTTCTCGAATATGTTTTCATTTCTGAAAATTTGATTATCTGTCATGATTTAAAAATATGCCCCATTTATTTTGATTAGTCAATATAGGTCCACGTCCATTTTCACCTCCAAAATTAGGTCAAAATACCTTAAATAGGTTGATAAACCTTATTTTTCTATTCATTTTTACTTTTCATCTTTGGTAATTTTGCTCTGATCCTCTAGTGAATTTCAAGATGGTCGTGCCAATTCGTGAGCATAGATTCGAGAGGTGCTGGAGATATGTGAGGCCACCTGAGCATGGACCTCCGGTAAGTCATTCCCAACTCTATCTTTACATTTATGGTGCATTTATGAGCATTTATTACAATTTCCTTGTTTCATCATTGCGTGTAATGTGCAAAATCTCGCCTAGGATGAATTGAATGTCACCTAGACCATTTAACTGTCACCTCCATGCTTTTCTCTCCCACTTCCATGTGTTTTAATACCGCTTAAGAAAATTTCATTCTTGCCTAGGAACAATATATTCATGCCTAAAGCTAGGTTAAAATGCCCCTTTTCTTGTATGTTGTCACATATGAAAACCCTAGCCTTTTTACTGTCGCCTAAGCATTCATTCTCTGTCGCGTAACATGATTCACTATCGCATATTAGGTAAACTATCACCTAACACCAAAATAGTGTCACTTTTCCTATTTTCATTATCACCTAGGGTAAAATGTCGCCTGACATAGGTAAAATCATGCCTGCTGCTATTTTTGAAAAATTGTCACTTATACTTGATTGCATCGGATGAAGAATTTGATAACTTTGATGATAGGTGTGAATGATTAGGTTAGGTCTATTGCTTGTCAACAAAATAATTGGTTTAGGATATCAGGATAGTAGTACCACAAAATATGATTTGTCAATCTGATGAGGATAGTTATTGATAGGATAAATCAATCAATGTGAAAACTGATATGATTTTGATATTACTTAGTTCGTTCTCAGGATACAGAGACACAAACAAATGGTACTGAGTGTGATTACTTAATACTATTGATAAGATTGACTTGAGATAATTCATTGATATGATATACTGATATGATTCCATTTTCTTTGCCAACAGGCTCACTTTCCTACCTTATATATCCGTTCAGTTGCATCATGGGTTATTGATTTAGGTCAGGCACTGACTGCGGTCGAGTATCGCATGGTTGAGCGATGTGGTTTGAGTTTCTTGCTTGATCTCCCATGGTTTTAGCTGAACCATGGGTTACTTACTACAGTGGTAGAGCGATGGCACTCCGACCACAACACCTTTCATTTACCATATGGAGAGATGATGATCACGCCCGAGGACGTGTATCGATTACTATGGATCCCTTGCAAAGGAGAGTTGGTATACTATGACTTCGTCTATGATTCTACTATCTACCGATGAGTGTTTAGGGACAACACTATAGGTGATGGGGATACTATCACATGGCCTCAGTTTGCTTCATTTCTAAGATTGCAAGCCATACTTGGTGCCTTGATTGGTGATTTGCTCCTTCCTGACCGATGAGGTCATGATTTTTCTATTGGATGGGGTAGGATACTAGAGGATTTTCTTGCTCATCCTCGACACTTTGATTGGGTTTCTTGCATCCTTGCTTAGCTTTATCATGATTTACATGAGGTAGTGTATAGAAATAGTTCTGCTTTATCAGCTGGTGCTATTATTCTTCAGTTATGGATATGGGAGCATCTTCCCATTACTAGGCCCATTTCTGATAGGAGATGGCCATGGGGATATCCTTATGTTTTTCTATATACTGGGATGGTTACTCAGCATCATTTGGGTCATCTGGACTACTAGCACTGACGGATAGATGATATTGATCAGGTTTAGTGGCATCCCTATCTTGGTTGTGATCAGTGGAGAGAGGATGAGGATGAGTTACCTTATATGTTCACCCCTCGATGAATGATTGGGCACACTACTACTATTATTGAGTGCTTCTGCTTCGGCAGAGTTTTGAGACAGTATGGTCGGATACAGGATATGCCTCAGGGAAATGCTTTATATGCACGAGTATAGGCAAAGACATCTATGTGGGGGCCTTGTATTGATTATGAGTTTGCCTTGGATCAGATTGCGGGTATGACTATGTGTAGATGGGAGATGCTTGCTAGTATGGCAGATGTCGATATGTCTCATGAGTATGAGGACTGGTGGGCCTGTAACAGGTTCATTCATTTCATTGATCCTTCAGAGCCTATTCTTGGTTGATGTGATGGTGATGGTGCCATTGGTGGTGGTGGTAGACATAGGAGAGGATGCAGACGTAGAGATCCTCATGATGATAGACATGGTCGGGGTGATGTCAAAGATATATAGGTTGATGCAGTCTCGGTGGGTCATCCTAGAGCAGCAATTAGGCAGGATAAAGCTCATAGATAGCAGAGAGCTCGGAGACAGGCTCACATTGATGTTGCTAGATAGATTCCTGGAGGTTTAGATCTGTTGGTGTAGTTACAGTGAGTAGCTTTGGCACATCAAGATGATGATGTTCAGCAAGATCAGGCACAGCAAGGGCCTCCACCAGTTCAGCAGCCACAGGATTAGGGGCAGGATGCATAGGATGTTCCCATGATTGGTTCCTTAGCCCGAGATATACAGTTACTGAGGACCGATATGTCCACTGTTGTTGGGTAATTATCTCAGGTTGCTTCCTTGATGTAGCAGTTTGTTTCACCCATGGTTGTTTCGAAACAAGACGAAGTGAGCACTTCTCAGGCTCCTCCTCCACTAGATGGTAGAGATCCAGGTGCCACAAGATCATGATTGACTACTGACAGACTCATCCATCATTGATGTCCTCTGTTTCATATTTTATGCTCTATGATTGATCAGGACCTTTGATGTACCCCTTTTGATGTTATTGTAGCTTGATATACTTGATGTACTAGATCATTGATGAAAACTTTTTTGATGATATATGATGAGATACTCCTTGGATCGTCTTGATGAGTTGATTTTGAGATTATCTTTTATGTAGCTATATGATGTGTTATGCATTTACGAGTTATGCTATGGATGAAGTTATCTTATGTTATGATATAGATAAGTGAGTGCAATGATGTAGGGATTTTGATGAGATGCCTTTCTATTTTTCAATGTATGGATGCAAAATGTTTGATGGAAATGCACATGTATGTTCCTATGTTTTTGATGATATTTCTAGTATTTAGATGTAATGCGAACTCTTATTTATATGAATGTATGATGTATGGAACATGATTTCTTTTCTTTTCTTTTTCTGATATATGAGTAATGAATAATGATTAATGCTATGTATGAATGCAAAAGATAATCTCACTTGCATTGTTCAGAATCACGGATTATGATGAATGTTTGAATTTAGTCTTCCCCCATTTCTTTGATGTTTGAAACAACTCAAGTGTTTTATTGATGTGCCCCCCTTTATCCTTGGAAATTAACCATAAATAAATGCAATTAATTTAACATGATAATGCAATTCAATTAATCTAACTTGATAATGCAACCTAAGTGTCACCAGCTTTTAGCAAAGAAATGCCATGAGGATAAATTTTCATCGTTGAGCATTTTGGGACCAGAAAGCTAGTACAATCATCACTGACCACATCATGATGATATGAATACCGGTTTTTATCGTTGTTTGGTAACCTCATTTTGAAACTGGTACAACCCTCACTAGTTGGATGACCAAACTATGGGAGTCTGAATACCAGTGTCAATGGATTCAATGTTGCAAGTGGATTTTTGGTATTAAGATATGGAAAATATAAATAGCCAAGGGATCCGTTTGCGTAAACAAGCAAAGGTTAATCTTTCCTCTTATGAGATAGTCCTTGATGGTTCTTTGATGACCATGTCATTAGATGAATTCTCATAAGTTGATGAATCTTCCTTAAAACAGTCACTCAAAGGCAAGAAAATATCACGCCTCTATCATGGCCAATCTAGTCGAAACATCATCGATTAGATAAAGAGATGTGATAAAAAGTCAATTTCCTAAAAAAAAATTTATCAAAAGCTTTAAGTGTTTTGCCATGTTTTCATGATTTTCAAAAAAGTATTTCAAAGCATTTTGATCTTTAAGATGTTTTTGTCAATTTTTAATCCCGAATAATAAAGTCAATGAGGGCGCATGGATCAGGTTGTAGGATCAAATACTTGAGTGGTGAACAATGATAGCCATCAAAGGTTCACAAAAATTTCTCTCTCTAAAGTTCTGATAAATCTCTCTCTGACATGACTGATTGTAGCACTTATTGAATTTGTATGGTACCAAAATTCCAATCCTTTCCTGCCCCCAAGTGATCAATGCAATCATGGGACAAACTTAGGGCTATATGCAATGCAACAATGTGATTGAAAGCTTTATTATGACTATATACAAATGACAGATGCAATGAAGGTTTACAAATGGGATGTTGAAAATGCAATATGTACACATGTGACTAGGAACGACAAACTTAAGGGAACAAAAGGCGCTTGTTTACCAAGTTTTCACCCTTTGGATAGATCAAGCTCTTTTTTCTATTTTTTAAAGCTCTTCTCTTTTTTTGCTACTAAGGTGCCTATTTGCTAGGTTTTCACCAAGGCACTTTTTATTTTTCCAATTTATTTTTTTTTCTCATCAAGGCGCCTATTTGCTAGGTTTTCACCAAGACAACATCTTATTTGAATGTTTTTGATCTTGCGTTTTTCCATGTTTTTTGGAATTTTCAAGATCTCTTTTGAACTATGTATAATAAATATGATGCTTTCTCATCTGATACTCTTTGGACTCTTTCATTTGACTCATGTGTAGAACCTTTTGAGATGAATACTGTTGATGGGTTCTTGGAGTTCCTCTCCTTCACAATCTAATAACTTATAGGTTCCTATGCCAAATGAAGATACTATGATGAATGAGCCAAGCCAATTAGCTTCCCATTTGCCTTTCTTTTCTCTTTCAACCTAATTCTTTGGGTTCTCTCATAGCACTAAATCTCCTACCTGAAAGACTCTTGGTTTGATATGTTTATTATAGTTTCTTGAGATTCTATTTTGATACACTTTAAGGTGCTCATAAGCTTGTGTTTGATGTTCTTTAAGTAACTCCGATTGTTGAAGTCTAGCGACTCTATAGTCTTCATCTGTGATCAATCCTTGTAATGACACTCGTAGAGATGGTATTTCAACCTCTAATGGTAGAACTACTTCAGCCCCATAGAATAATGAGAATGGTGTGGCTCCCATAGGGGTTCTTATGCTAGTTCTATAGGCCCACAATGCTGGATTAATTTGCACATGCCAATCCCTTCCTGATTTATTGATCAACCTCTTCAAGATTTTCAAGATATTCTTATTCGTGGCTTCAGCTTGCCCATTTCCCTGAGGGTAATAGATTGATGAGGAGTGGTGCGTGATATGAAATGTCGCACAAATTTCATCAACATCCTTGTTTTTGAATTGTTTCCCATTATCTGTTATTATGGCATGAGGAATACCATATCGAAAAATGATGTGATTTAAGATAAACATGGAAATTTGTTTTCCTATTGTCGTTATCAAAAGAACCGCTTCTACCCACTTAGTGAAATATTCCATTGTGGTTATGATGTATTTGTGCCCATTTGAAGAAGGTGGGTAGATCACCCCAATCAAGTCAAATCCCCATTGGTAAAAAGTCCATGGTGTAACAAATGGGTGTAATTCCTATGCCGGTGCATTTATCATGTCGCTATGATATTGACATTTACTACATATCTTTACAAAATTGCAAGCATCCTTTTCTAATGTCTTCCAGAAATACCCTAAGCGAAGGATTTTCTTGGCTAGGTTTAAACCACTTGAGTGTGACCCGCAGATGCCTTCGTGAACCTCATGTAAAGCTAACTTAGACTCTTCTTCCTCTAGAAATCTAAGTAATGTCCCATCAAGACCCTTACGATACAAGGTTTCTGAAAGGATTATATAATGGCCTGATTGGCTATGAAGTTGCATTTTTGGGCTTGGGATTGGTCTAAAGGTAGCACTTGGTCTTTGAGATATGTGTATATAGGTTCGTACCAAGGGGAGTCATGTCCATGTAATAGGGAAACAATTTGGGTTTCAGGAAGGTCGAATGCCGGTTTCACCAACTCTTCCACCAAGAACTCATACTTCTCATTTTGATCTATTTTTTGTAACAAGGAAGCCAAGGTGGCCATGGCGTCAGTTGCTCTATTTTTCTCTCTAGGAATCTGCTCAAAAGTGATCAAGGCAAAATAGTTCTTCCATCCATCAATCATAGTCTTATATGGCATCAACTTTTCATCTTTGGTGTTATATTCATTGTTGACTTGATTGATGATGAGTTGAGAATCTCCATAAACTTGTAGCTCCATGATGTTCCATTCTAAGGCCATTTTGATGCCTAGGACTAGTGCCTCATATTCCGCTATATTATTTGTGCATGGAAACAATAGCTTGTAGGACTTAGGAATAGTGTAACCTTGAGGAGTGACCAATAGTATGTCGGCCCCGAAACCTCCTTGAGTATAAGAGCCATCAAAGTATAACTTCCATTTTTTTGCTTCTATGGTTACAATGGTAGAATTCAGAAATTCCACTTGAATAGTTTGTGTAGAAGTTATGGGATTCTCAGCTAAATGATCTGCTATCACTTTCCCTTTTATTGCCTTTCTATCAACATACTCAATGTCAAATTCACTCAATATCATAACCCACTTGGCTATCCTACCCATTAAGGTAGTTTTGCTTAACAAATACTTGAGAGGGTCAATTTTGGCAATTAACTTGACCTTATGCATCAACATATAATATCTCAACTTTTGAGATGCAAACACCATTGCTAGGCAAGCTCATTACATGAATGTGTAATTAAGCTCATATTTGATCAAAGTCCTACTCAAATAGTAGATAGCTCTTTCCTTTCCTTGTTCATCCTCTTGCGCCAAAAGCACTCCTAGGGATCTTTCGGTAGTAGATATGTATAGAAGCAATGCTTTGCCTTTGATTGGTGGCATGAGAATAGGAGGATTTATCAAATAGGTCTTCAATAATGTGAAAGATTGATCACATTCCTCATCCCACATGAATATAGTATCCTTATGTAGCAATCTGGTGAAGGAATGACACTTTTTAGCCAATTGAGAAATAAACCTTCTTATGGATTGTATTTTGCCTTGTAAGGATCTCATTTGGCTGATGTTCCTAGGTATCTCCATGTCCATTATGGCTTGTACTTTCTTTGGGTCCACTTCAATTCCTTTAGCAAAAACTATATAGCCTAATAACTTGCCAGATTGGACACCAAAGGCACATTTCTTTGGGTTTAATTTAACTTTGAATTGTTCCAACCGAATGAATATCTTTCTTAGAATTTGGAGGTGTTCTTCTCTTTTGTGAGACTTTGCTAGTATGTCATCCACATAATCCTCTAAAAAGGTGTGCATCATGTCATGGAAGATAGTTGTCATGGCCCTTTGATATGTGGCTCAGACATTTTTAAGGCCAAAGGGCATGATGTTCCAACAAAAGGTGCCCCAAGGGCAAGTAAAAGCTATCTTTTCTTGGTCTTCGGGTGCAATTTTTATCTGGTTGTAACCACTAAAACCATCCATTAATAAGTACATGGAGTGACTTTCTATCAAATCCACTATGGCATATATGCTCGGGAGTGGGAAATCATGCTTAGGGCATGCAAGATTCAAGTCTCTAAAATCTGTACACACACGAATAGATTTATCATGTTTTGTGACTAGTACAATGTTAGAGATCCATTCAGCATATGCTATTGCTCTTATGAATCCAACCTTTAACAATTTTTCCAATTCTACCTTCACTAGGAGAGCCACATGTGGGTGCATTTTTCATAACTTTTGCTTCACGGGTTTAACCTCTGGTCTAACATTCAAATGATGCATTGTGAAATCAGGATCCAATTCGGGCATGTTAGCATATGACCATGCAAAGTTCACTTGTTGTTCTTGGAAAAACTTGATGAAGTCTTCTCTTTCTAGAGGTGTAAGTGATGCTACCAGGTGTATAAACTTTGGATCCAATTATGTCCCAATGTTGACCTTTTATGTCAGTTCTATAAGAATAGGTGACCTTTCTTCCTCATGTTCAAGTGAGGTATCCAATCTCTCTTCCTTTGGTGCCACAATTGGGTTTTCACCATAGGAAACATCTTTTATCTTTATTTTTTTTGGTTGTAATGGTGCCACATAGTGGTTTTCATCACTAGAACTTTTCATTTTTTTTTATTTTATTTTATTTTATTTTGACTAAGAGAATGGACCCCCGCTGTTCTCATCATGTCTGTATCGAATTCATTGGTGGAAGAGGGTTCAACCGCATTAAGGTATTGGCTCATTGCTTGGTCATTTGGCAAATAAAGTAAGTCATTTGGCTCAGTTTGGTCCCAATCAATGAGGTCTGGATGCATCAAAAGTAAGGATTCATTGGGTAAAATGTCATCAATAGGGTTTATGATGTGAGCTTCCTCGAGATGGTCCATGGAAGAAGGGTCAAAATCCCCTTCACCTGAGTCCTCTTCAACTTCTACGGGAAAAAACATGGGAAAAGCCATGAGAAGATTAAAACTAATGTTTGAATTTCCCTCCTCTAAAGGCATCCAAAATGTCTCTATCCATGCTTGATTGGTAGGTGCATGCCCTATGTTAATATCTTGGATATTAGGTTCTTCATTGATTTGAATTTCCTGCCTTGGGATTTTTGCATAAGTATGTATTGCAATCACCTCCTTATCTTGACATGATTCATCTGATAGGGTATCCCACTCATAATCTCGGGAGTCATCACTATCTCCATCAGATTCTAAGGCATTTACTTGAGGATAAAAGTCTTGCATTGGGCTGGAGCTTTCACCTTTGAATTGGTAGCCTACTCCAGATTTTTCTTCTTTCACCCTCCAAGTAGGTTCAATGGGTTCTAGTAATCCTCCATTCCTTTGGCCTAAGGGTCCTCTTCCCTTGTATCCCATCTTTTGCATTATCTCAAACCCTTTCCCATATTGCTCAGTTTGTATATTAACATGCTGAATTCTTTCCATGGGAATGTTTGAAATATCTTCCTCATCATGATAAAGCCATTGAAGGACTTCATTCTCCTCTTTGTCAAATGTTTCTTTGTCACTTTCTCTTACGAAGTAAGAGTTTTACTTATGAGGTAAGTGTTCTTTAGCTATTTTTCCATGTGTCCTTGGAGATGTGGGCATGTCAAATAGGGAAACGGAGTATTCCCCTACTCCTTTTGAACTAATTTTGCATTGTTTGTCAAATGCCTCCATCATCTTATCCATTTTCTTGTAGTTTTCCTTTTTAGTTTCATCTTTTTCTTCTCTAGTAGGTTTGTAGGGTACTATCTCTGATTTGGGAGTTTGATATGAACCCTCATTAGTAATTGGACCCTCATAGCTCATCTTGTCCTTTCCCTTAGTTGATGTCATTGAGCTAGCTTGAGGAGGGTTTTGAGTAGCATTTAATGTTATGACCGGATCATCCATTTTGGTATCTTCAATGGTGACTCTTTGAATGATTCCTTCCTGATTATGTGGAATATATAACTCATGAAGGGGTTTGAGTGAATTGCAATATTGGAATAGGTTTGAGTCCCCTCCAACCATGATCTCTTCACCCATGTATGGAAATTTGATGCATTGGTGGTACGTGGATGGGACTGCTTGCATCTTGTGAATCCATGGTCTCCCCAACAAAATATTATAAGTTAACTTCATGTCTAATACTTGGAAATCGGTGTCCTTCTTGATAGGTCCCACTTGTATGGGCAATATGATCATGCCTTTAGAGGCCCTTTTGGCTTCATCATAAGCCTTGATAGTGATTTTTTTTGTAGGGTCAATGTAAGACTCAGACAACCCTAAGGATTTAACAAGACTTAATGTATAAATATTAAGACTAGCTCCTCCATCAATGAGGGCTCTTTTGACTCTATGCCTTTCTATTAGGACCTCTATATGCAATGGTAGATTTTGAGGATGGGTTATAGACATGTCATCTTGGTCAGAAAATGAGAGACAATGAGGTGCCACAAGATGACCTACCATATTTTGGAACTTTTCCTCTTCTAAGTTAGTAGGAACGTTTGTCTCTATTAGAGCTTTTTCCAAAATATCCTTATGGTTAGGGGATAACTTCAACAATTCCAAGATAGAGATTTGTGCTGGAGTTCTTTGCAACTGATCAACCAAGCTATAAGGTTTTTCTACTGTAGAAGGTTGTTTGATCATGATGTTGGACTACAGAGTGCTAATAACTTTAGGAGCAACCCCTTGTAGGGTCATTCTAGAATTCTACCCTCTTGTAATGACATTTGATGCCTCTTTTTGGGGCTGTTCATTAATTATTATAGCATTCACAATGTTATCATAAGGTGGCGCAAAGTTAATGTTATTGGCGCTTTGTCTCTTGCCATTAGATGACTCCCCTTTGTCATGTTTGTAAAAGGGTTGTTTGAATGTTGTATGATCTTCATTGCTTTGAGGTCCATCAATGGTGATCGTGCCATTATCGATTAAGTCTTGCACTATATTTTTTAGCTGCAAGCATTCATTTGTTGTGTGCCCTCGAATCCTATAGTACTCACAATGGCTATTAGCACTCCACCAACTAGGCTTGTTATTTGGCTCATAAGGCTGGATGTTGGGTATAGTAATGACATTATTAGCCATGAGAGTCTTCAATGCCTTTTCGAGGGGTTCACCCAAGGGTGTGAAGTTCCTTTGAGGAGTGGGCACCAAATATTTATCAAATTTATTATTTCTTGCATTATTTCCTTGGTTGCCCTTATTGGTATTGTTGTTATTGGAAGGTGCATTGGATGTCTGATTAGTATTATTCACCTGATTAGGTGTCCTTGTAAGAGAAAATGGGACCACCTTCAAGTTGCTAGACACCACCACACCATCATTAACAATTACCTTATTGTTGTTCTTATACCGACTATTATTATTGACCCAATTATTCTTTTGATTGTTGCCATTGTTGGAGTTATTGTTGTTGGAGTTATTCTTATTATCTTTATACAATTTTAATTCTCCACTTTTGACCAACACTTCCTCCATTGTTACTCCATTTTCAATTAAATCCTGGAAGGTCTTGGGACATTGCATTCGTAATCGGTAGTTCAACTCATTGCTTAAACTATTTATGAAGATATCCATCTTCTCTTTTTCAGGCGCACTCCTAGGATATCTTGCAAAAATTGTCCTCCATCTTTGTAGAAAAGAGAGGAATGCCTCTCCATCCTTTTGTTTAGTGTTGCATAATGTCATCATCGTGACCTCATGCTTGATATTATATGAGTAATGGGCCATGAATTTTGAAGCTAACTCTTCAAAGGTCTTAATGCCAGAGGGTAACTTAGAAAACCACTCCATAGCCATGCCTCCTAAGCTTCATAGGAATAGCCTCATTAAATATGTTGTATCATGCATGAACTCTAAGCTCAATGCACAAAACTCACGTAAGTGGTCTTGGGGATCCGATGTTCCTTCATACTTGTCATACTTGGGGAACACCACATTGATTTGGAATGGCACCATGACCAAGCTTTTATCAAATGGGAATGGATGCAATGCTTCGATGGAGAAAGGCTTGGGAGCTCCAATTTTCTTAATGGTATCCAATTACATTTGAAACATCTTGAACTACTTATTCATGATGTCTAAGGTACTCTCCTCAACTTCTGATAGTTTGAGTTGGTTAACATCGTAGTCACAGGGAAGCTTGAGGCCTTTTTGTGCTAAGTCTAGAAAGTACTTTTCTCTATCTCTATCCATTGCCTTTTCCATGAGCTTTCGAAAATAGGGACATTGGATAGCCTCACTAACCTTTTCATCTGTGGCATCTTCTGTTGTTGCTTCAGTGTTAGTTTTATTGTGAGTGTTGTCAATCCCTTGAGCATTTTGATCTGTCCCTCCATTATTGGTATTGCCTTGGTTATTTATGCCAATGCCCCCATTATTGGCATCACCTTGGTTAGTGAGATCAATACCACTATTATCTTTACCACCCAAACTACCATAATGCATCATGTTGTCTTCCACTTCTTGTTTGGGTGATTTTTGGGGTATTCTAAGAGTGGTAGACTTATCTCCTGGGTATGGGAGCTCTTGTCTCAAATAGGTCCCATCTGCTTGCAAGGTTTGTTTAATATAGTAAGATCTAGTGAAAGCAGGCATGAACCTTGGAGAGTTAGAGTTGATATTACTCAGGGTTTAATCCTTTGTATGATTTGCAACAATGATGTAGAAATAGGATTTTTGACCAAACTGAAAGTTGGAGCAGTAAGAACGCGAAAAAGGGTACTCAAATATGTGATCAAAATTTTTTGACCTCTCCTGTAAATACTCTTTGTTTTCCCTTTTAGATTTTTGGGCATCACTGGCCTAAGTGTAGGTGTAACCAAAACTTCTGTAAGCATGAACTGGTTTCTCGTTAGGCAGTAGACTGTAGATATACAGGTGACACTTTGCTATTATTAAGTGACTTTCCAGTTTTAACAGGCATGTTTGAAAATTATCTAGGCATGACTTAATTGTGTCTACGCATTTTTAAACAAGTCACAGGTGTGACTGAACCTCTGATAGGTGAGTTTAGTTTGTGCATAGGCAGTACCTCTCTGACCAGTTTGTAAGATTTTGGATTTTTAAAAGTTTAAGATCAGTCTTTGGAAATTTCTTTGTTTGAAAATAGAAAAACAATCACAACACACACATCACTTTGTCATCATGTCCCTAAAAACACTCTAATGTGTATGTTCTCCAATGTTTTTCACAAGTATATCACAAGAAAGAATTCCAAACAGCCTACCTAAAGTCAATTTTGGCTTGTAAACATGGCTCTAAAAGGTGGCCTTGCTATTTTATCCAAGTTTTAATAAATATTCCATTCAAATAGACTTCAATCTCTCATCCTCCAAGGAGGCTTCCCACATGCACCAAAGTACGATTTTGCACAATCCATTAAGACTACTAGAGGAAGGTTGAAAAATTAAAATCCGTTTGTCATGCACCCCATTAAGGATACATGCGTTTCATTTTAGAGTGGGTCGAATTCCCACGGCAAAATTGAGTGTATCCCAATTTGGGTTGTCCCTCTCACTGGCCTCGTTAAGGCAAACTTGGGAGGCGAGCCCACTATTGCTCTAGCATATATATGAAAAATAAGAAATGAACTTAGGCCGACAAGTTTGGGAGTTTGGTTCACTTAAAGAGTGAAGAGCATATCCCTATTGTCTTACTTTGTTCCACACACTTAAAGACACGTTTGTTCTTTCCCAATCTCTTGACAAGGAGATTCTTAGAATTGAAGTGTGAAATTCATTTCTTACTTTATCCCAAGCTTATATCAAAATGAAATGCCGCAATTTAATCAAATGCAAGCTTGATTAGGAGAATACCTTTTTCACGTAGCTAGCATAAAGCTAGGGGCATTTTTTAGAGAATTTTGTCATTTTTCACTCACCTTGGCAATAGCTCCTTTCAATGTGCTTATACTCCAGCAAGTTAGTCAATGCTAACAATCAAAGTGAGGGGAAACCAAAATTGAAATTGACAACACAAAGATTTATGAAATGAATTTTTAAGCACTCTAACTGCAAATTTTCAAACAAAAATTTGAACTAAGGGCTAAAGATCCAATTTAAAGAGACAAATTTATGTTTATAAGCTTTAATTATAGCAAGGTATTTTTGATATACCTGATTGTCTTCATCTTGTGTTAACTCAAGAACAGCTTTGATGTGTGCTTTGTTTTCCCTTTTGATTTTCTTAGCTAGTGTCTTCTCTTCTTTGTTGAACCTGGTTTTTGGCTTCTGCACTTTTGGATGCATGTTCATTTACTATCAAAATGTACAATTAGAAAGTTAAATGATAGGATTAATCAATCTGCAAACAAATTCTGACAGAAAATTGAAAGCGACATTGTCCAGCAAATAGGCGATAACAAAATGTTCATAGGCATAATTTTACAAATATCGAGCGACACTCTGCAGTGCCACAAGCAATACTAAAAATCACAAAAGTGTGCACAAATTATTCCTATGCATGAACCAAACTTTTAAATTGCAAAAAATTATTAATACAAAGTGACATTTTAACTAACATTAAGCGAAAACTGAAATATCCAAAGGCGGGACAGTAATTTGAAAATTGTGACGAAAAGCTTGGACTTAAGCGACAACAAATTTCAACAATGTGATATTTCAAGCATCATAAGCATAACTATTAATTAAAAATGTGGAGCAAAGCTTTAAGCTAAGCGACACTAAAATAAAGCCAGGTGATACTCCCTGAGTCACAGGCGTGACTTGAAGAGACAAAGGCTGAATGCTTTGCGGTCACAAGCATGAATCTCCAGTTAATCCATGTGAGTACAAAGATTTTAGGCGGTAGTAAAATAACTATAGACGTGAACAGACCTCCTATAAGCGTGATTTCACCGATTTCCTGCAAGATAAACACGGAAAATAGAGAATACAAGCATGCAAATGAAGATCTAAATGATGAAATGAGGCTTAGAGCCCCACGGTGGGTGCCATTTGTGTGATGATGGATATCACCTTCATGAAATTAAGATCTAATAGCATCAATTTAAAGAAAATACAATGCAAATCTAATTTAAAATGAAACTATAATCTAGAACATCTCATGGTTCTCTAGAAAGAAGTGGTAAATGAAGCTCTCAGCTTAGATCCTCACTAGTGACACCTCTAAAATGAGAGTTATGTTGCTATATGCTGCTACTATGCTTCTACAATGCTCATTCAATGCTTAATCTAGCTCAATTTGACAAACTACAATGATAATTGCTCTAAATGCTCTTAATTGCTCTTAAAATGCACTCAATTGCCTATAATAACAATGCTTTGCATATGAAGTTCTAAGATGAAAATGCTCTCCAAAATGCCTCATATTTATAGTAAATGTCCAAGGATAGGGGGTGGAGTAAAGTAATCATGGTTATCCCTTGGTTGAGTCAAATACTTTGCATTGTTCATAAATGGGGGGACAAATGAGGGGACAAGCCTTTAAATGGTTTCAAAGCTTTGGACAATTTAAATGTTTGAGTGATTTATGTTTTTTTGTCCTCAATTCTCATTGGTCAATCACTTTGTTGAAAGAAAATAGGATTTATTAAATTCAATTAATTAATTAAATTTAGCCATGTAAGGGTAATAGGTTCATTTTGATTTTTGATTAAAACAACTATACAATTAATTGATTAAAATAAATTATATATTGTTTTTGGCCCCTTTAAGCTTTGATTTAATTATTTAACATCATTATTTAATTTCTCCTTTGCTTTAATTGATTTTGTCCCTTTTTATTTAATTATGTCCATTTTTACTTGATTTAATCCCTTTAATGATTTTATTGATTTTTACCATTTTAAAAGCACTTGTCCAATTTTGCGTGTCTACAGTATACAATAGTTGTTATAGATAACTTTGCACACCACACATCCTAAATGATACATCAGATATTGATGATCTTTTTTTGGTTGTCTCCATATGCGATTTAACTATATATATCCTTATCAAAATTCTTAATATTTTAATGTGAAAGAGTTTTAGATCTAGAGACTTTCCTCAATATAGATAGGGAAATAGTTAGGTAGTGAACTATTACCAAAGACTAGAAGCACACAATTTGTACATTATGTGATAGTGACATTGGTCATTAAGAAGACTCTGGAGACGTGACTCTAAATGTGATTTTATGTCTCATGGACACCCCTACATAATGAAGTAGATAGATTTACTTTCATGATTCAAAAGTTTCTTTTGGTCATGTTTGAAAGGATGCATAGTTGATTTGAAACTATCAACCATTAAGAATTTATTGCACAAACATTATTGTCTAAATAGCATAACATGTGAGCTCATGTATTACACAAGTGTTTGCAAATAATAAACCAAAATTTTCCCAAATTGACCTTTCACACCTCTTCGACATACCTATTCTAAACCAAGGCACAATAGCTAGTTCTTATTATATGAATGCAATTTTCAAATCTAGGAGTTTTCCCACGCTTAAACTTTCTGCTCAAATTTTCCCCGCTTCAAATTGAAAAAATAAATAGAGCTCACTTCAGCTTTTAGCTCTTGAAACCAGCACTATGTCCATGGCTAAAGTAATCCACATAATCTCAAACTCTTCCTCTGAGAGTGCTTCAGGTTTTAGCGAAGAATCTGCCAATGAATGTGGAACAAAATTTCACCACGAATGGCATGAATATAGAGAAGAAGGTTGAAGAGGAGGAAGAAATAGAACAAACTCCAAACTCTCCCTCTAAAACTTCTCCCACCAAGGCTACGAAGGTGGAGAGCCCTGCGAGCATAGCGTTCCCCATGGTGAGAGTGAGGCATCTCATCAAGAGTGAGGAGGACATTTGAATGATTTTTGAAGTGACCTTCCTTGTTAACAAAGCTACGGTAATTTTTTGGCCCTAATTTTTAGCTAGGGTTTGAATATTATTTTTCTTTTCTATGTTAAAAAATAAACAATAGAAACAAAGTATTTGGAAAAGAATACAATAAGATATATTGTTCAATTTTGCTTTCTTGGACTTTGTGTTCTGATTTAGTTTAGTAGCAAACTCAAACTTGAAATAGCTTATTTCCCTTCTTGTGTTATAGAAATTCCACATGGGCTAGCATCCTGCATTGTAAAACCCTTAAGGTTTACCTATGGATCACAACTATTTTTCAAGCCCTTGAATCTTCGACCTTGAATAAGACCAAATCTAGACATGCGGAGACATCATTGTCAGATCAGTAAGTCATACATGTTGCATATGTGTTGTCAATCTTGAATTCCAAGAACCTTTGAGAGGCCAGGATACATGTAGTCATAGTTACCAAACACTGTTGATATCAAATATAACTTCAATTAAATGTTCCCTTGTAGATTTTTTTTTTCAAATAAAGTGGATATCAAGCATAATCTCTATTGTATTTTTCTGACTTTTCAGTATTTTTAACATTTTTTGAAATTTGGATTTTCAGAGGCCTTTGGACTTTGGAGTGCAATTGGCCTCTAGAACTTTCATTTGTTGCTTAGGTGGAGAATCTAAGGTTGTCCTCCTAGATAATTCAATTTAGTTCTCTTCGAGACCTTTCAAATGCAATAAACTACTACTGTTTTCATCCAATGGATCAGAAATTATGACCCTATTAATATTTTATAAGACTAAATTAATATTTTATCTTAAATAATTAACTTATTATTTAAGTATCTTAAATTAAAAATTAAAACTATTTTGATTTTCTTAAATTAAAAATTAAGAAAAAACATGTATTTTCAAATGGCGGCAAAGAAAGAAAAATGGGGAAAATAAATTTTTGGAATGTAGAGCTGTTAATAGAATTTTTTGCATGAGAATGGTGGCGGATATGCTGATTCCTCCCAACAAAGAAGAATTAGTGGATTTGGGTAGCGTCATTTCATAGAACAAATCCCCATGGCTGGATCTCAACTTTCTTGCTCCATACAATGACCCAAATGGTTTCATCAAACCCAGGGATTATATTCTATTTCTACTCCAATGTGAAGCAGGTTCTGGTTCAAGTTCTCTTTGTTCAATATTATTTTACATTCTGTAAACTTCAAAATCTTAGGCCCCAAGTAGAATGAAATTTCTAATGTTGAGGATTTTTCACAACATTCTGTTGTAATTATGATAGGTCGAGTAAGCTTAAGAAGCTCTTCTAAACTATCCATGGAAACATTTTTACTATTATTTCCCCTTTTTTCCTTTCTTTCTAGTTTACAAATGTACACTTAACAAATTCTTCCCGTACAGGTGGCACCTCTTTCATTCTAGAGGCCAGGGGTTCAAACCCTATTGCGACCACTGTATCCAATGGGTCTTGTAACCTCTAGATAGGCTCTGCACCAGCAACAAGTTGTGAAACCTAATTATAATGTAGTGTTTGGATAGTTGCCTCTGAGTGATAACTTTGATATAGGGTTTGGGTAGCAGGCGACATGCCCTAATTTGAGCATGAGCCCTAATCCTAGTCTAGGGTTCGAGCAGCAGCTTGTGTCCATAGTTACGCCTCTGACTATTCATCCACCAAGATTGTTTCCCATCCCAGGACCACAGTATCATCAGCCTCAGCCTTTCAATCACCCACCCAATTATTATAGCTCTGCACCAAAGCCACTACCTAGGCCGCCAGGCGCGCCTCATGTCCAAGAGTCGCAGATGATGAATCCTGGTGGTAATTATTTCTGCCTGAGTTATTGAAGAAAAAGATTATGGAATCTAGTTAAATTTAAAATCTGGGTTGCACTATTTGACAAAGATATGTTGGTGTGCGATTCTTAATTCTCTTTGTTTTTATAGTACATTCCATATATGTGCATTCCAAATTATATCTGATTTTTATTAGAAATAGCTTCTAAATGGACATTTGAGTAGTTTTTCAATTTTTTTATTATGTTTGTGATCATACGATGCGACAAACATCAAATTGTGTAATGTTTAGTCTTTCCAAATTTAACCCAAGGTTCAAAATGTAAATGCCCATGGAAGGACCTGCGAGTGGTTTTACATATTTGTAAATCATTCATATCACACTATAGAATGACTATGTAATGTTAAGGCTTTCCTAGTTTTGTAGCATTTACATTGTCTACGCAGTTGAAATTATTAAGGTGAATTTCTAGATTTGAATATGTAGTTTATACCTTTTAGGTTATCATTATTTGGTGTGGCTTGAAATTTTGGCAAGGAATAACATGAAACAGTTTTATAAAGGACTCATCCCAGTGTCTAGTTTTACATGAGTTATAGTAGAAAAGGTTTCTGAAAAAGGCATGTGATGAAGATGTGAAGTTTAGGCAATTCTTAATTTATTTATTTGATCAGACATAGTGTGTAGGCAATTCATTATTCTATGCTATTTTTTACTAGATGTTTTGTGTAGGTATTGTTAATTCTATCTAAGATTTAGTATATTGGAAAATGCCTGGAATTAATTTTCTAAATATAAAAATATTTTGGATAATACTATTTGGTCCATCATCAGGATTGAGATGTGATTTTATGCATTCATATCTATGTCTAATCTTTAGCATAAAACTATAAATATTGTAGAAAAGTGATGTGTTGTGATTTATTTGTGATCATTTTGTGAATTGAAATCTATTTATCTTCATAGTGTCATTTTGGTCCTTTGTATTTGGTAGAGTAACTCAAATTTTTATATATTTTTTGCATGAATGGCAGTAACTGATCTAATTAAAATTTGATATTTTTGATTTAAAATATAACAACATATGGTTTTCTATGATTTTGTTACTTGTACTAAATTACATTGTAATATTTTTTAGATCAGGTTTGTGCATTGAAAAATGTTGATGTTTTGGAAGAAGATATAATGGGCATAAATCTACCAACCTGACTCAACAAGGACATCAAGAGAAAATAGATGATTCATTGGAAGATGTTAGTCATGGCAATATGCAAGGTTTCTGCAGTTCCCCTTGGGATGAGGTTGATTGGCAGGGTACGAAGCATTCTTGTGAATTTCATTTTTTTCAAATCATAGCATTCATATATGATGATAATAGATATATTCCATTTAGTAGCATTCATATATGTATGCAACCTAGCTTAGGCATTACTGTGGTAGGAAAAGGAATTGTATTTGTTGTATTATGATTATTGCCTAGGAAAAATGGATTTTGCAATCTGCACTAACTATAAGATGCAATTAAATGCAGAGATAAATGCTTCATGGTTACAGAGTATAAATATTTTTTTAAAGATTTTATCATTTAATTCTGGAAGCTA
Organism: Chamaecyparis obtusa; assembly: GCA_027943335.1. NCBI lineage: Eukaryota > Viridiplantae > Streptophyta > Pinopsida > Cupressales > Cupressaceae > Chamaecyparis > Chamaecyparis obtusa. The sequence goes on from BSBK01005357.1 coordinate 79,606, forward strand.
ATAGAGATCATTTTTTATTATGAATTTATCAAAGTAATGTAATTGTATCACTTGGACAATTCATTTCTTAAGACACAATACCAGGGTTTTTAATCATGGAAATTGAATTGTGCACATATTTTGAACCAACCTACATGTCATTGAACCAATTTATCAATAATTAATAAGGCATGAATTTAGTTTCAATCAAGCTCAATTGTAGTAGTTAAATGTTCAATTACTTTTTTAGAGCTTTAGTTGTGCACTCCACTAACCCAACTATTGGATTAGTTGTAAAACATGCACAATTGAAGGTAACTTTCAATTTTCCAATCAAGCTCCATAATCATTTGATCAACTTTCCAATCATTATCCTTCGTAGGATTCAATAATAAGGCAACAATGTTAAATACCAATATCCCTCAAGGAAACATCATAACCCAACATACCTTATACAATCTTCCACCAATCTTACCATTCACTGACCATACATTAGGTCTCTAATCAACACATTCTTGATATGTATGTTGGCACACACAAACTTGTTAGCATTAAATAACCTTCTATCATCTTCATCCCATGAATAACATGAAATAGCCCTTCTATGTTGTCTTAATGTCCATGCTTGCATACAAACATTATTCTGGCCTCACCAATCAACCAAGACTCCTTATCAAACATGATCTTCAACCCTCTGTCCACATCCTAACAATAAATTGTGTGACTGTCCTGTCACTATCCTATTGAGATAGTCATTATCCTAGTCCATAACAACGAGTGCAACTTATATTGGACACCCTTTCCATTATGTGATTAATCACTGATACCTTATTATCATTTGCTCAACATATCATGAAGGACTATTCAACAAACAAGAAACTTCCTTTCATTATTGTGATTGTCATTAACATGACAATTTTCTATACATGTACTATGTAACCCATAAATTTTAGAGAAGAATTTAGTTTCTAAATTGCTTCAGTCAGAGTGTGGATAACTTGGTTTTTAATAACATATAAAAAATTCAAACAAATCCAATGGTGCAATTGAGAGTTATACTCCTTGTACAGAGACTATTTTCTGACTGTCTCAAAATGATCAAAGTAAACATACATTCTTATCTAGGGCATCAATTTTCTCTTATGTTCCACAATTATTTGACACAAAACCAAATATGTCTGAAATCTCATTGAGTCTACCTTCAAACAAACCACAAACAATATTTTTTCATTGGTTGAAACTATAGTTATAACGAAATCCTTGTTGTATACTTTGTAATTGAGGGTTTTAAAGTAGTTTGAACAAAATCTAATAGATCTCTCTCTGTAACTCACGGATGTCAACAAGAGTTATTTCTAAAAAATTGTTAAGTCACCCTACAATACTTCCAAGTTGGTGACAACATTTATCCAATCTATTCTCCTATGTAAAAATGTAAAGAAACAGAGAATTAATGTGACTGCAAATAAAGGGACAGTTAGAAGTTTACACAAGTAGTTCCTTTATTCACTGAACCCTGTTACAAATACACTCAGTTGATCTTCTTCATACATAATCCCTTCCTTTATTCCTACCACAATCTTCATATGTCTTCAAATTGATAAGTGAATGCTTGATTGTTCACCAACCCTGTAGGTACCATGGTGACAGTTAGAGACATTATAGATCTGCCCTTAATAACCTTCCTCAATCTGATCAACCTACCTTAGATTCAACCAAGTAAGCATATATTGTTAGATTAAAGTATTAATTATGTTAATTAATCTTTACTCTCTTCTTAAGATGTCAACTTCCTTTTGCTTTAGTTAAAAGCACATGCACTAGTTGTTCTAAACTCATGCATTAGTCATGTAATAGTTAAACTGATTATTACATGCACTAGACTTTGCCTTTCAAGGCTTTCGATCTCCTTTATAAGGATGATCCATTGTACATTCAATTCATTCATTAATTGAGGATATTTTCTTCTTCATATTTTTGAGTCAAACCCTTGCCCTCTTCTTGTCTCTACTTCCTTGTAATAGGTTTTTGTATGCAGGTGATCTTCAGGTTTTGTGGATTTGTATTACTCAAATCCTACATGGTATCAGAGCCTAATCTGCTACATCTTGTTCACATTTGAAGGATTCAAATTAGGGATTTTTTTTTGCTGATTTGAGAGGTTTTGGTATTCTTTGTAGGACATTATTTTAAATTTTAGCACTTTTTACAGAGAGGGTTTCCTGTCAAATCTAGGGGGGACCTATTTTTTCTGGTCATCTTGGCTTCAAATGGACCTCATGATTACATTCAGAGCGTCCAAGAACTCTAAGATCCACTTAAAATTTGTCCATTTTGGACACAGTTGGAATCTGTGAGAAAAAAAATTTGCAATCAGCCCCGGCATGGATCCCGAGGTGATCAATATTTTTTAGAGCATTTTTGGCCCAAATGGACCTCACGGTTGTGTTCGAAAGGCTCGAGATAGTCAAAATACATATAAAACTTGTTGAATTTTAACAAGTTGGCCTCTGAGGCAAAAAATTTTTGCATACTAGGGTCGTACGACCCTGGCACGCAAACTGAGGTGCAGGTTGTACGATTGTTCATAAAAAAATAATTTTTAAGGGGCACCGCCAAGCGGCCACCCCCGCACCGCCCAGCGACAACCCCGCAGCCACCGCCCACCGGTAGCGCCCACCGCGTCGCGGTCACAGAGCACTCACCGCGCCGCTGCTACAACGTGCTCATCACGCACACCACCACCGGAGCCTGCCACAGCCGCCAGAGCCCAGCACTACCACCACCACCGGAGCCTGCCACCGCCACCGCCTCCCTCCGCTCCACCCGTTGGCTTCCACCTGTCGCGCTCTCAGTCATATGGCCGGCACCCAGCGCCTTCCGCCTTAGCCCCTGGTCACCCACGTGACCAAGGTTCTTTTTTTTAGCCCTTGGTCCATTTGAGCCGTGATGGCCATTTGGCTGTCAATTTTAGGCTCAACATCTGCTGACATCAACATACTCTTTGCTCATTTTTTGAGTTTTTTTAAGAGTACCTGGGCATTTTTTTACGATATCTCGGGAATATGGGATTGTAATTGGGCGTGCGACATATCGTCAGAAATCTGGTTCTGAGCCCAATTCGAATTTACTGGTATGGTTTTTTGATTTTTCCATTTTTATGCTATTTTTTGCTATCAAAGTCAGATGTTCTCTGTGATCGTGGCATTTCAGACCTTCTGCCTTTCGAGATCCGTTTCTCTTGCATTCGAGCTCCATTTTTGGCAAATGAGATATTGTCAAAAATATCTTTCTAAGATTTTATTAGATCTTATGGTTTCATGTGGTTTTTTGTCCTTTTGCTGACATCACCCATCCTCAGATCCTTGCAGACACCTTCTTTGGGCCCTCCAGCGCAGCTGTTGGTTTTTTGCTCATATCTTGAGCATATGATGTCAAAATTTGGCAAATGAGATATCGTCGGAAATTTGATTCCGAGCTCTTTTTAGATCTAGAGGTTATTTTTTTTGGTTTTATTTTTTTGATTGTTTTTTTTTCTATCATAGCTAGATCTTCAGTTTTGCACTCCGGGAGCTCTATCTTGCACATCCAGACTCCATTTTTGGAAAATGATATATCGTTGGAAAGCTTGTTTAGAGAGATTTTTAGTTCTATGAGTCATTTTTCTAGATTCTTCTCCAGGTTCATTTTATTCAGATTCTTTCTTTTTTGCAGTCTGGTGGATATCTTGGTTGTTTCAGGTCCTGGGATCTCTTCCCTTTGAGGGATGGCTCATCTTAGGTTGTTCTTTTGGTTCAGCAGCCTTTGATCTTCTTTGAGCAGTGTATACTTCACATTTGTAGCATTCTTTGATGCACACGCACTGAGATAAAGTGCCATTCTCTTACATGTATGGGATCTTGCAAATGTCTGTGCTCTTTGTACTCACACTCCATTATAAAGTCCCAGGGGGGTTTGATGTTTGCCTTTTTTTGCCATCTTCTTTTGTCATGTGAGTGTTCCTCCACCGACATTAGCCTCAGGTATCTTTATTTATGTTTGTACTCTCTTTGCACAATCGATGTTACAGATTCATCTTCATCATGCAGTTCATATTGGATGATCTTTTTAGTGTACCTGTCATTACTCCCTTGTTAGCAATATGGGGGGGTTTCTACTGTTGGTTCTACTACTTCCTTGGTTTGATAGTGTGAGCTATGTATTTAGTATTTGATCCTATGTACTAGGCGGTTGCAGTGGTTGGGTACCTATGCATTCCGGTGAGATGGATCATTTACCATATGGACACTCTTTTCTTTCCTATTTTTTGGATGCACTCTTCCAACTTTGATTGATCAGCTCTTCAGGCTTTTGGTGTTTATGCCATATGTATCTTTGAGTTCAGGTGTTTGCCTTTTTTTGCCTCTTGATTCGAGTAGTGTCATTTGAGGGCACTCATGCAAATTATAGTCTTCTCTACCTAGTCATATTTCTATGGAGGATCTTCAGATCATTAGTTTCTTCTTGATAGAGTTTGTAGTTTCATGCTTCAGTGATGTTGTACATGTTCATCTTTGTTCCTATTTTCTAGAACATTCCTAGTTTTGGAGGCTTCTTCAGTTCTTCAGACTAGTTTTTGTCTCTTTTTGGAGTAGAGTTTTTCCCATGTGGTTTTCTCTATTTCTCCGCTTTTTAGAGACTCTCTTTTGTACTTGGGTACCTGATCAGGCCTTTGTTGCTGGGACCTATTTGCTTTCTTATTGCATTGTTTGTAGATGCATCGTTGCTCATCTTAAGGGGGGATATTAGAGTAAAGTATTAATTATGTTAATTAATATTTACTCCCTTCTTAAGATGTCAACTTCCTTTTGCTTTAGTTAAAAGCACATGCACTAGTTGTTCTAAACTTATGCATTATTCATGTAATAATTAAACTGATTATTACATGCACTAGACTTTGCCTTTCAAGGCTTTTGATCTCCTTTATAAGGATGATCCATTGTACATTCAATTCATTCATTATTTGAGGATATTTTCTTCTTCATATTTTTGAGTCAAACCCTTGCCCTCTTCTTGTCTGTACTTCCTTGTAACAGGTTTTTGTATGCAGGCGATCTTCGAGTTTTGTGGATTTGTATTGCTCAAATCCTACATATATATAACCTCATACATCCCTTGAGACAGTTACAACTTCCCAATGATCGTACAACTTCCCTCTTGCAACTTATTGTTTACAATTTTGAATGTTGCATTGAGCAAATTTTATGTAACTTTTGCATCTTTTACAAAATGACCTTATAACTTTGTGTATACACCCTTGACACTTAAAAAATAGATAAAAATTTATATATTACAACTAAATTATATATGCATCTTTGAGTGGCTTATTCATGTTGGTTAGCTTCTTTATTTCTCTCAGGAAAGTTTAGAGTCTCCTCTATAAGTTAGAGCTTCTTCAGTGATGGTTGATTGACATTTGATATTTTCTCTATGAAGTGTCGTGTTTTCTTAAAGAGCTATCATTTTTTAATTCTATTGGGTGAGGGCCCTCACCCTAGACTTGACTGACAAAAAACATAGATTTTCATTAAAGGACATAATATATTTAAATATATAAATACTCAATAGTATTTTTGGTCTAAGAAAACCATGGATTAAGATATCAGTGATGAGCCCATAGATTGGTTTTATGTCCCATGGTGTGCTGGATAAAGCCTGCCAAACAAAACCATAGAAATAATTGTCTACCTTCTTTTAGCTTCTTGATAAAAATTTTATCATACTAAGATGACACAAGAATTATAAGACATATAAAGATTGCATCATATTGGTTGTGACTAATATATGTAAAAATAGGATCATTCATAGTTCAAAATTGGAAATGACATATGAGATAAGGTTATCATTGTATCAGAAAATGTATTCAATCAAATATTTTATATAATTTTATTCTCAGAGAAAAGCTTAGAGGTTATAAGTTCCTAGCAGTGTTCCTACCTACCAGATACTACATACTAGCTCAGAGGTTCAAAAGTCAGATTAACTTGGAGAACCAAGCTAACATCTAGTCTCAAATAGCCCTTATAGCCCTTAAACAATAAGAAAGCCATATAGTCTCAAATCGTTAACAATGGAGAAATAAAGATATTATATGGAAACATAATGCTATTTGATTGGAAAATGAAGAGATGTAAATAAGATCACATCATAGAGCAACAAGTCAAATCCTTCCCAAAGTTATTATAAATAATGAATTTTACAACCATACATAACAACAACATACAGGAATAAATTGATAAAATTCTGCTGAGAAATGACAAATTGGTTAGTCTCTGTCCTTATGTTGTTGGGGTAATTTTTTGACAATGTAACGGTAATAGTATTAAACTTCATAACTGGAAATGGTATGCAGACTTAGGGAAATTGAGAGTGCAGATATAAATTTGTCACTACATCTTCCATACATCCATCATACTGGTAAGTTAGCTCTAGGAATGATGTTTGGGAATATAACAATTCACAAACCTGTCAAACTAAACTTTAATTGAGTGAAAACAAGCATTAACATTGATAGTATTATGAGCTTTCAATAAATAGATGATTGTTGTTAAAGAGAAATGGAATTCAATATATAAAGAGGCAATTTTTTGCAATGTAAATGATAGTCAAGATTATGGCCTTGAAATGAATGATATTTATTAAAAGAAAACAACAATAAATGTTGAAAGGACAAGAGTATTCATTATCATAGTGATAGAACACATAGAAGGAATGTTGAGTGTCGATACCAATGTGTCACAAGTAAACAATGAAGCTAAATGGAGATAATCTAAGTTATCGGTTCGAATCTAGATGCAGATGCGGGTATGAGAATCTAGTATGTGGGTATGTGAATTTTTTTATTTTTTTATTTTTTTGCCAGGAGGGGTTGGGTACGTTATATATATAAATATATTTCAAATTTATATACACAAAAAAAATGCAAAAAATATATAGAATTAAATCCTTTGATAGTATGATACTTCATGATTGATCAATGCCAAAGATAAATATTAAATTGCAATTGATAGCTCATCTTTATACATCCAAACATTTTCCATCTGGATAGCTGACGCCCCTCAATCTATGTTTGAAGTGATGGAAGTAGCTCAAAATTTTAAATATGGAGACTACATCCTAACTATAAAAAATTCATGATAAAATATATGCCAGAATGTATTTTTCTTATTTTTCTTCCTTGAATTTAGGATACATGTAATAATGCATTTATTTCAATAATGAATTAATAACATTTATACAATGTTTGAGGATTTGAGCCATTATCTTATGTGCCTTGTGACTCATATCGAGTTTTCAAATTTACAGGTTTGTGGGTATCTCGTTTTAGGATGAGATTAGGGAAAATCTTGATTGTGCAAGTCTAGATTTACACTTAAAAGAAGTGTAATATCTGATTAGTAAAAGTGTGCAAAATAGCATCATTTGTGTTTTGATTTATATATTGTGGCAGTAGTGAATTTCTTGTTTGAACAACAAAACCATCAATAAATTATAGCTTACAGGAAAAGTAGGAAGAAAGTCAGAGCAAGGATAGTATGGGTCTGGAAAGAACATTTAACACTTTGCCATTTGCTCTATGCAAATTGTGTTAAATAAAGTTTTCTTACATAACAAGAATATGAAGAGATTGTGTTATAAAGAATATAAAGAAAAGCAAATCAAACATTTTCTTTAAAATGATTACATTTTAATTAAGAAAATCTCATATATTGATATTGTTTATTTAGAGTTTTCTTTTTGATATTTTTTTCAAGGAAAGCCTGTAGATTAAGGGAAATAATGTTCAAACTTAATAACTTTTGATTCTTGATCATTTGCACAAATTATATTTAATCCAGCAATAAATATAATACAAAAATTTATCAATAACAAATGTGCAAACTCTGGGCTTGTCCATTTAGAATGTAATTCTTATTAATATTTTTCTGGTAACATTTGTTTTATTTTTCAAAAAATGATGATACCAAGGATTTCCAGTATCTAAATAGCACTTAGCTTAATACTATTTTATAGGTACACCACGAGTGGATTGCTGGAGATTGAAGGTAGAGGATATCATACAAATTTATATGTTGTTCGAGGCATTTACAATGGAGGAAAGGAGGGTAAAAGTAAAATTATGTTGGTTAAGATCCATGGTTGGTCAAAGTCCGGATCTTATTGTTGGCATTAAGTATGTTTTTTTATTAGTGACAACACTTATTTAGATTATGTGTGCTTACCGAGCTCATCTAGTAGAACAGTGTTTACCGAGCAATCCGAGCAGAACAGTGCTTACCGAGCAGACCGAGCTTCGCATTGCTTACCGAGTTATCATTACCGAGTGATGAGATGAGCAGTGTTTACCGAGTGCTAGCATGGTAAACAGGGAATTCAGTTTCTACCGAGTGACACTATATCTACCGAGTCTCTAGTGTATAACAAGTTTGAAACTACGACCGAGTGGTTAGTATGGACTGAGCCTCCACTCCTACCGAGAGCATGATGATGCTGAGTATTGCAGTGGATGCCGAGTATTAGAAAGTCACCGAGTTAGTTTGTAGGAACTTTCTAACTATATTTGGGCCGACTCAGTAATACTTGTGTTGACTTGTATTTTAGCAGCCGACTTTATAATTATTTTGGATTGATATATAAGCAATGTTTTGTATCATATCCAAGGCGTGAATAAGCGAGAAGTGTGAAAAAGAGAAAAAGGCAGAGATAAGCAAATTACAAAGGGCTACAACAGTATAAGGAGCAGCAGAGACATATCTATCATAGAAGGTGATCAGTACATCAAAGAATCTCAATCAGCAAGTACAGTTGCAAGTAAGAGATCTACTGTTTCATCCTAACAGGTGAATTAGCTTGAAATCCTTTAATAGGGTAGACTTAATAGTCTTTTGTAAAATCTCTTAACCAAGTGCATACTTCATTGTATGTTTGTAAATCCTCTAACAAGGTGGACCTAGCAGTCCTATTTGCTCCTAACAGGGTAGATCATCAGAAGTGATCATTGTAAGCCTTAACTGGCCAACTTTATACTGCAGCATTGAAGTTTTGTGGGTATCATCCCCACCCTAGTTTTACTTTCTATTTGGAAGGTTTCTTGGTAACCAAATCTGTGTGTTCAAAGTGTTATGAATGTTTTATTATTTCTGTTACTCATGCATGCAGTTAGCTTATTGATCTAAATGTTATTTGGAATATGGTTAAGATCTATAATTTGTAAAAAGTTTTGGAGTTACTGATTCACCCCTCCCCTCTCAGTAACTTGGCTAGTCTTGAATATTTCCAACAATTGGTATCAGAGCATTGTGGTTCTCAGGATAAAGTTTGACAACTTGAGTAAAGATCCAGGACAATGGAGATATTCAGACTTAACAAAGTGATTGAAAATGAAAAGCTAGATCTAGAAATGGCCATAGCTCAACTCAAGGAAGCAAAAGAGCATCTTTCCCAATCCCTAAAAAGAAGGAAGGAACTTGCAAATCAGATGAATGACCACCAGTATGTTGAAGAAAGATTGAAGATTTTTTCCCTTCAAGTAGCTTAGATGAAGCAAACAATGCAATCAAAGAACTCCTAGAAAAGAATGGATCTCTGCAAGAAGAAGTAAGAAAATTGAAAAGAGAACAGGAAATTCAGTCAACAAGATTTTGTGAAATCTTAGAACAAAGAAACAAGATAAAAGATGAAATAGAAGGAAAGAACAATGAAATCCAGAATCAAACTCTTTAGCTAGAAACCTTATTGATCAAGTCTCCAATGCAAATGAATAAATCTTGACTCTGAGATTAGAAAATGATAGGATAACAGAGGAGCTGAGATCTGAAAAGCAAATCAGTTTAAGATTGGTGAATGACCTAAACACTGAAAGGCAAATCAATGAGAGAATGATGAAATCTCAAGAAGATATGAATCAGCTACATAAGAAAAAAGGAAAAGTAGGACTTGGATACAAAGAGGAAGGTGAATCCTCCAATCAAGGTACTCAAAAGAATCAGAAACCCACTTGTAATCACTATGGCAAATTAGGTCATACTTCAAACAAATGTTGGAGCAATGAAAAAGCAAAATTCAATGGAAAATGCTACAATTGCAATCAGCATGGTCATAAAGCAAATGAATGCAAGGAGAAACCAAGATTTGAAGGCAAATGTCACAAATGTAACAAACAAGGTCACAAGGCATCAGAATGCAAATCTAAAACACCCAATCCAGCAGAACAAATTGTGAAAGCAATATTTGGTTGGGATTACAACACTTGGTGTAGGTGTCATTACTGTGGAGAATATGGACACATTGGCAAAAATTATGTAAGGCATCACTTCAGAAAAAGGGATACTACCATAAGATGTTATACATGCACTGAACTTGGTCATATAGCTAAAAATTGCATGAATACAGGCAGAGTTGAAGATGAAAAGAAAGCAAAAGCAAATAGCATCAGGAAGTAGATGAGACAACAGTGGATTCCTAAACCTACCGAGCAAACCAATCAAAGTAATGAAGTCACTCATGAAGAGGGTGGCTCTATCAATTCTAACTAAGTCTCCAAGGAAGCACTGGAACTATATCTTCATAGACATATTCCAAAATAGTTCCAGAATTGAAAGAAAGAAAGATCCAAATCGGTATACAAGATACAACAGGATCATAGGAAGGTCGGTATCAGTTACCACTGAGCAAGGTCGAGAGTAACCTAATTTCATATGGTTACCGAGTAAGGTCAGAGCAGTATGAATTTGTATGTTCATCGAGTTGCAAAATCTTCACCGAGCAATTAATGCATAGTGGATGATAGTCTGTCTAGTTCAATGCCCTAATTCCTATGGAGCATTAATGGCAAAGTTTTAACAAAAAGCATGAAATCAAGTTCATTCTTCACCGCGAATATCAGCATATTGAGTAGAGAGATTTTCTAAGTGCGATCAAGCGATTTGAAGAAAAATTTGCAGCAAAATTTTTTTGAAGAATTTTCTTTTTCTACCGAGCTACCATGGCATCATCCAACACTAAAGTGAAGAAAGGTTCGGAAATGTTAGTTCAAGGAGAATGGAAAGTGTCAGATTTCAAACTCGTGCCCGCGATTGCAGAAGCCCTAGACCTGAGTGGAGCTCAATCTCAGATCCCTCCCAAGGTACTTCTTGTAAATGACATTCGCAGTCATTTTAAAGGTACAATTCAAGAGCTTGGAACCCTAGAGATAGATGTTGTTCATGATGAACTGTGTGTTGATGGTGTTCTCAAACAAGAGTATAAACATTTGGAAGATAAGGGTTTGACACATATCACCCACTTGCCTCAGAGTTTCCAGATAAAATGGATTAGATATATCCTAAGCCAAGTACATGAAGGTAAAATTTGGCTTGAGTAACCAGTGGAAATAATAGAGAAGATGATTCATCGGATCACTGGTCTTCCCATGGTTGCCAAGGCAAAATCTACAAAAACCCTAGGTTGGGTAGAGCTGGAAAAGAAAACCCTAGCCGAATGGGATGGTAGAGGTATGAGAATAAACAGTATTATTGATGCAGAACTAAAATTTGGCACATATGTCATAGCTCACAAGATATACAGTTCAAGTCGACAGAATAGTGTTCCATGTGAAGCAGTTGACCTAGCTTACAAAATTGTAAAGAACAACTTGTCATTTGACCTAGCAGATTTGTTGTTGAAGTAGTTCAACAAGAATATGGAGAGCATTCAAACCTCAAAGAACAATCCATGTAAGTTTGGCTCGCTATTGGTTTGTTTATTTTTCTATGCTCAAAAGTTTTTCCCATCAAAAAGCACGGTAAAATGGAGAAAAGATGTGCCTGTTCTTTATCAGATAAATGAGTACATTGCAAATATGGGTGAGAATTTTGTAAACATAATGGATAACTATTTTGAATCTTTTAAGGAAAAGATGAATAACAGATTCCAGATTCCACAAAAGTTGGTGGAAGATTATAAAGATGATATTTGTTTCATGGTTGATTGTGATAGAGTATACATTCAGGCAGTAAGGCCTAGGATTGTATGGGTGAAACCTCTTCCTTATGAGGTAAACATTGATGAGACAAAGTATATAATTGAAGCCCTAGTAAATCAACCTTTTGATCCAAAGGCTCCATACTTTGGAACATATGATGAAGCTAAGGTAAGAATTGAGCTAAGTATAAAGCTTCCACAGGCGCTTAACAAAGGCAGAAAGAGGATGGCCAAGATGCAATCTAGCACACCTCTAATGTTAACCGAGGGCAAAGGAGAGGACATTGAAGAAGAAGAAGAAGAAAAGAATGAGAGTGAAGAAGAACAAGTACATGTAAAGAAGAAAGGGAAGGCGACAATCACTAAGGCACCAAAACAATCTACTGCAGTCTTCACAAGAAAAACAAGGGGCAAGGCAAGTAAAGTCAGTGATGATATAGTACTCAAAAGGCCTCCTCCCACATTAGAAGAAAAGATTAAGGATTTGAGAGAAGGATCTGGAATTTCAAATTTCAAATCTCTCAAATATGAAATTAGATCAGAGGCAGAGCAGCAGAAAATTGAAGATGCTGTTATTGAGAAAATGGGAAAATGGAAGTACTCACCTGATGATATGGCTTCTCAAATTCCAGGTGTTCTATTGGATAAAGTTAAGATGAGATGGTCCAATGCAAGGCAAACTATCAAGGACATATATGCTCAAACCTTAAGACAGTTGGTGCCCAGTTTGAAAAATGCTAAAATCAATAAGGCATTGATAGAAAATGAGCATAAGATGACACTAAAATTCAACACTTGTCTGATTCTAATAAAAAATGTAGAATCAGTTGTAAAGAGTGCCACTACTACATGGAAAAACATCTATCATCTTCACCAACTGAGTGCTGAAACTATGATAATAAAAGATATTGAAGATGACAGTGATGAAGATAAAGAAGAAGATGCTGCCATAGAAACAGTTCAGCTAGATAGTATTGAAGTTGAAGAAGTAGCAAAGGAAGAAGCTACCAAGGAAGCTAAGTAGAATGTTGAGGAAGATGATCCAATTCGAATAGCTACAAAGGTAATTGCCTCACTTCCTCACTCTCCAGCAAAAGTTGCTACATCTAACTCAGAGATAGCTTCAAGTGTGATTGTGACAACACCTACAGATGCATCAAATGTCCAATCATCACTAGCACAGCTCAATGTATCAATGAAAAAAGTGGCTACCACTTCATCCACTGAGCTTCAGCCTCCTTCTTCCACTAAGTTGCAGTCTCCAGCATCTACTTCAGTACCTTCTACAATTTTGAGTTTTTCAGCAGTAAATACTTCAGTTTTGGATACCTCAGTAAGTACGTCAGATTCTACAGTTGTAAATACTTCAATTTTGGGTTTATCAAGTAGTCCAATTAGCATTCCATTAGTTGGAAGTTTATCATTTTTCACTACAAGTCCTATTGTGTCTACAATAATTTCTACTACAAAGGCATTAAGTACAATGACAGTTGAACCTAAGGCTCAACCGAGCATAAGATTTTTTAGCAGGAGTAAAGACATAGAAGAAGATATAGATTTGGATGAGCAAATAGAAATTCCATAATTATATTTTGCAAATCTTTCAGCAAACCAAATGCAAATGGTTGGTGAACTCCTCCAAAAGAAAGCAAAGCAGAAGAAACTAAAAGAAGAAAGAGATAGGGAATTTAAGATCATTGAGGATGCCAAGAATATTTTGACAAAAGCAATAGGTGTTGAAGTTGATTCCTCTCAACACATTTTGTTACAGTTGGTAGAGGCAGTAAACAAGTTCAATGAGGACTCTTCTGGTAGAGAAAAGTTTCTTGAGAAGGCTAAGAAGAAGTTTGATAATAAAGTGCTCGAGTGTATTGCTCAACGAATAGCTATCCATCAGGCAGGGTTATCTTCAGTTTTGACTAACATTGAATCCTCCTATTCCAAGGTAACATCATTTTTTGTCAAAGTATGTAATGTTGTCGAGTTCTCAAAGGAGATTAAGGAAAAAATAAATAAGATTGATGAGGATCTGAAGGACATTGCATAAAAGTTGCAACTTGAACCTAGTTCAAGCTCTGCACATCATATGAGAGTCAGATTCCTATCTGATAAGCAGTCAGAGTTATTGAGAGAAGATACAAGGATCAGGTCAACATTAATAGATATTTAGAACATGATCCTTCCCATCATGGATACAATGCAGAAGCACATTGCTCACTCAAAAACATTGATCCATGACAATCAGTTTTCAATTGCAGATCATATGATTGAACTCTCTATAGAAGTCCAAGTTGCACTCCATACATGCAAGATTCTGCAAGAGAATTGGGACATAACTCTAGCATTAATAAGTAAGGTACATTCTAATTTTCTCTCACATTTTGGTATCTCTATGTAAAATATTTGTATATACACCTTTGGCATTATTGTCAAAAAGGGGGAGAAAGTATATAAGATAGGGGGAGATATATGGAAAGATATGAGAGATATGAAAGGGGGAGAAAATATATGAGAGAAATAGGAAATATGAGTATGAGGTGAAATAAAATATTTGTATATATGTATACTGTATGGGGGAGTCATGAAATGTATATACAACAGATTGACAAAGATAATTTTTGAAAAATCAAAAATAGATTCAGCATGATTTTTGTATATAAGTTTTGGGCAATAAGTGTTTTTGTCACTAATGCCAAAGGGGGAGATTGTTGGCATTAAGTATGTTTGTCATTAGTGACAACACTTATTCAGACTCTGTGTGCTTAGCGAGATCATCTAGCAGAATAGTGTTTACCAAGCAATCCAAGTAGAACAGTGCTTACCGAGCAGACCAAGCTTCACAGTGCTTACCGAGTTATCATTACTGAGTGATGAGATGAGCAGTGTTTATCGAGTGCCAGCATGGTAAACAGGGAATTCAGTTTCTACCGAGTGACACTATATCTACCGAGTCTCCATTGTATACCAAGTTTGAAACTACAACTGAGTGGTTAGTATGGATCGAGCCTCCACTCCTACCGAGAGCATGATGATGCCGAGTATTGCAGTGGATGTTGAGTATCAGAAAGTCACCAAGTTAGTTTGCAGGAACTTTGTAACTATATTTGGGCCGACTCAGTAATACTTGTGTTGACTTGTATTTTAGCAGCCAACTTTGTAATTATTTTGGATTGATATATAAGCAATGTTTTGTATCATATCCAAGGTTTGAATAAGTGAGAAGTGTGAAAAAGAGAAAAAGGTAGAGATAAGCGAATTACAAAGGGCTACAGTAGTATAAGGAGTAGCAGAGACATATCTATCACAGAAGGTGATCAGTACATCAAAGAATCTCAATCAGCAAGTACAGTTGCAAGTAAGAGATCTACTGTTTCATCCTAATAGGTGAATCAGGAAATCCTTTAACAGGGTAGACTTAACAGTCTTTTGTAAAATCTCTTAACCGAGTGCATACTTCATTGTATGTTTGTAAATCCTCTAACAAGGTGGACCTAGCAATCCTATTTGCTCCTAACAAGGCAGATCATTAGAAGTGATCATTGTAAGCCTTAACTGACCAACTTTATACTGCAATATTGAAGTTTTGTGAGTATCATCCCCACCCCAATTTTACTTTCTATTTGGAAGGTTTCTGGGTAACCAAATCTATGTGTTCAAAGTGTTATGAATGTTTTATTCTTTCTGTTACTCATGCATGCAGTTAGCTTATTGATCTAAATGTTATTTGGAATATGGTTAAGATCTGCAATTTGTAAAAAGTTTTGAAGTTACTGATTCACCCCTCCCCTCTCAGTAACTTGGCTAGTCTTGAATATTTCCAACACTTATTTCTATCTCTGGTATGTGATCTTACATAGAATTCAATGAAATAGAAATCTTGACTATTGTAGATTAATTCCATGAATTTTGGAGCATATTTTATCTGGTTTTATTAATTAGATTACTATGTTTGACATAAATATATGCTATATGATCAGGAGAATTGTAAATAATTAGCTTATTCATTACTAAATATATGGCAGCTTAAGCTTTTTCCAAAAATACTCACATTTTTTTTCTAAATATCAAAAAATTTCTTTGTTGAAGCTCTTGCTTGTCTAATTCCTCATAGAAATATTTTAGCACCTCACTGAAACTATAATCTCCTACATTAATCATAGGAAATAGTAAGCTTTCTAGTCTCTTTCAGTTTTATAGGCCCTAAGGTCGCAAGTAGGTTGTAAAATACCACAATTTATAGACAATGTAAACAATGCTAAGTGATGACACCTTTGCCCAAAATATGTTGTTATGTTGTTTTTATGTATTGTTAAGGGGGACGATTTTTAATGCCAGGAGATATATTTATTTTATTTTTATTTTTTAACTTGTCTTGTGTAGGAGGCTGGGTGCATGATTGTGCTAATGTTTTGACCTAATATTGTTAGTGAGATGGCCAACACTCTTGTGGGCAGGTATATGCATTAGTAAGCTGGAAAAGATGAATTCTGAAGCATGTTTATGGGAGAGTTATTTCCATAAAGTTTTTGAGGTTAGCTAGTAAACTCTTTCATCATTAATCAATAGCTCTCAATTTTGAGGATTAATGTTGCAAAATTTATTTTTGACGAGCTTCTTTATTTCATCCAACATTTCAGGGTAATTAGTCTTCTCATTCCTGTGATTGTGAAACAAACATTTTTTGGATGACCAACTGTTCAACCAGAAAAATAATTGATAGATGTCAGCTGAGTCAGTGTTTGTAAACTGAACAAAGATGAAAATACAATATTCTATGGGACCATTTCACTGCAAATGGGTCCTTCATTAACACTGCAGGCTTGGGATGAAAAATTTAAGAAGCTTCAAAATTTTCTCTCAACAGTAAGTTGATAAAACTCTATATGGATAGGTACAAATTCACAATAATCCCCAACCCTTACCCTCCCCCTCAATAACCAACCATACAGTACGTACCTAGTATGTAACTTTAGAAGGAGAATATTATGTTCTATTTACTAAAATTAATCAAACAAGAATGGACAGGCCTAAGATTTTTTTTGGCTTTACATTTGTACTATAGTATAATACTCAGAGAATGACAGGTGTGAGAATATGCGGTCTCATTTATCAACACACGTAATTGAGATAGCTGAGCATAAATCTGAATAGCTGATCAAAATAGTACTTAATACTGAACAACAGTGTAAAC
This sequence comes from Chamaecyparis obtusa, assembly GCA_027943335.1. NCBI lineage: Eukaryota > Viridiplantae > Streptophyta > Pinopsida > Cupressales > Cupressaceae > Chamaecyparis > Chamaecyparis obtusa. Next base: position 96,776 of record BSBK01005357.1, read on the forward strand.
ATTCAACTCATTGAATGATTCCCACAGATTGCCAAGAGTGGAGAAGGGCATACATTTAGGCTCATATATCCTTTTGATATTGTTTGCAACAACAATACATTGTTTTGATAACAAAAGGCCCCATAGTAAAATTCCTAGAGCTCTAAATCAAACCTTTTCTTTGTTAATAATATAAGAAGGCCTTCAAAACATACAGAGAAAATCAAACCACCTAGAAGACCTAACCTACAAGAGAAATTTGCCAGCTAGGTGAACAACTCAAAGATCCAGATTCCTCTACCCTGCTCCCAGTCTAGTCTTAGCTGTAGATATTAGCCGTTTGGGAGCAAAGCAGAGGGATCTCAATCACTCAAGAACTTAAAAATCTAGACAATACATAACAAAACTAGGAGAATTTAATTTAAAACCAAACACACATATAAAAACATTGGATTGAAGCAAGTAGATAAACTTTGATAAGTCCTACAAACCAATTTTCCCTTCAATCTCATCTCATTTGTAAAAGTACTATATCCATATTTGACTCCATAAGAAAAGAAGAATTTTAGAGTAGTTACCTTTAGAAAACACTGCAAGCGGAGACATGAGAGTTGTGTATTCCAAAAACTGATGCAGTTACAAGATGCCTTATTTTAACATAACATGCCTTCTCACTCTTGAAACAATTATCTACAGTAGCAATGTGGTGGGCTTCCTCTGCAGCTCTGTTATTTGGGTGTTGATAAAACTTACCCTGTCAAAACTAACCTCTGAGAATACCATGAGTTTGAGTAACAGCTTCCAGTCTGTGAATCATGAAACTGCTCACCTCCATGATCGCTACCATAGACAAAATACAAGCTTGTCTAAAACATTAACACTACTTATATCTTCACTTCTCTTCAATTGAAGCATTGAGGCTTCTCTCACAAAAGCCTTTGAAAACTCTCCAAATGAGCAAAAGAATAGAGCTCATGTAACCACCCCTATTTTAGAGAATTATCTTCTTCTGCAAACAACCCATGCCTTGAGCACCTTGACAAAAGATAAAGTAGGTCTCTCTTAACAACAACACTTATCAACCATAGCCTTGCCCTACCTTGCCTTGTGGCATTCAGTAACTGACCTGTCCAACAACAGTCATCTACAAAATGCATATCCAAAATGCAGTGAATCGATTGTAAATCTCCCTCATACTCCCTGCTACCCTAAGTAGCTTACCATTTACTCCAATTTTTCCTTTCCTCATGTGTTTCCTATTTTTTTGGCTGCCTCCTCTAGCTTTTCACTTGAGATATGTATAGGTTTCCAGAAAGACAATTCATGTGAAGACAACTACATGGTTTTACTAGCCTTGCCAAATGCCCCATTAGTGCATTTAAGTAATGGTACGTACTATACAAAATTGAAGAGTTTAAAGAGCTGGTATGTTGTGGCTATTTTTAGCAGGAAGAGGAACTCGTGTAAAGAACAACATGTGGATTGTTTAGTTTCAACCATACAACACGGTTTATTACTCCCAAACATAGATAAACATATTTTAAGAAACTAAAAATATAGCTTGATTCCAGCTTAACCATTGCAAGTTTGATGCCCTTCACCTTGTTATAGTCCATATGTGTTTTTATAGATTGCTTCATTAAGCATCACTAATAATTTCTATGTGAACATTTCCCATGTTTGATATAATGGAAGTGGTTTGCATCTATCACAAAGATTTATCTATCAACAATTTTGGAGATAAATTTAGTTACAATGTGGCGGTCCCCACATACTCGGAGGTTCTTAACAATTCTAATAATTATTCAAGCAAACATTTTTAACAATCCAAATGCTTCAATGCAATTGCCAACTTCTCGTGATGGTGCTCCTTCTCCTCCTCCACATCATTCAAAGAAGGCTTTTTTTTATCTAGAACATATACTGTTGCTTTCATGTCCCACGACAATTTCTCCAATGTTGAATAGATATCTGGTGTTTGTAGGTGTGATTTGTCTCCACCAAAAATGTGTTCCATTTTATGCATTTGAATCCAACTGCATCCAGGCATCTTTCTAATTCCTCTATCTTTCATTAATTTCCTTACTGTTTGAGCGTCACCCCACCTGCCAACTTCTGCATAAGTGTTTGACAAAAGAACATAAGGTGCAGTAGTTTCAGGATCCAACTAAAAAATGAATGTTGCCACAAATTCTCCTAACCCTATATTCTTGTGTGATCTACAAGCTCCAAGCAAGCACTTCCACACAAGCACATCAGGTTTTATTGACATTTTGATAATAAAGTTTAAGCTTTCCTCAAGATAGTCACCATGGCCAAGAAGGTCAACCATGCATACATAATGATCCATTGTAGGAATAATTCCATAAGAAGCACTCATGCCATCAAAATATATACATCCCTCATCCACTAGACCTGGATGGCTGCATGCAAATAATACATATACCAAGCTTATATGGTTGGGTTTGGTTCTAGAATGCTTCATTTGTTCGAAGAGCTCTAAGGCATCCTTGCCAAAGCCATGCATTACATACCTGCAATCATCGCAGTCCATGAGATGACATCCGGATAATGCATTTTATTAAACAAATTGTGTGCCTTATATGTGCTTCCACATTCTACATACATGTCTACTAGAGAATTTGCAACTACATCATCTAACAAAAATCCATTATCAATTATTTTTTGATGGATTTCCATGCCATTCTCCAAAGCTCCAAGTTTGGCATAAGCTGGGAGGATGCTGGTAAGGGTTGTTGGATTTGGTTCTACACCTACCAATAGCATTTGATTAAAATTGGTAAGAACACAAAACTTCTTTCATAAATGTTCTTCATCGCTGCTTATAAAGGAAAAATTGCTACCCACAACAGTGTGTTTAACTACACATCGCTGGACTAGTAGAGCTTCATATACACATATTTTTGGTTTCTGTGTCCAAAAGGAAGTTGAAGCTGTAAAAGGTGTTAGCTTGAAATTCTACGAGGGTGAATTTTTTGCCATTGCAGTAAGTGTTTTTTGGTTTACTTGGAGTTTTTTATTATTTTTACTTTTCAAATGCCTACAACAATCTTAGTTTTGAGGGAAAATTGATAGAAAATATGTAGAAAATTGGCATGTTTGAATTTCTCTTTGTAGGTAGGGGTAATATAGGTTTATTTTTTTTGGAACCTGCAAAATCTAATAGTCTTTTGGTGTGTTTCTTATCAAGGAGACGCTAGGCATGGTAGATATTTTTTATAAATTTGTTTGATTTTCAAAGAAACCAATTAACATTGTATTTCAAAAAAGTAACGTTGAACTAGTCGATTTGGTTACTTTTATTGTTTTTTTGTGACCTAGGTATTTGGTCATAATTGGCAAACTAAAGTGTTCAAACAATGATTAGTGATTCCAATGCATTACTGACTTGTGGCATCCTTAAGTAGTTTTAAGGTCAATGTTTAATATTTTGTGTTTTCCAGCTATGATAAGAAAGATGCTACGTTATTAGTTATTAATGTATCTTAAGGATTAGTATATACCACAAATAGGAGATTTTGGAAAATGACTATTGATTTTTATAAGTTGAATTTAGTGTGTATCAAATTTCCTTAATAATACTAATTTTATGATTGATGTATTGGATAGAAGTGCAATAGATTGGTAGGTTATCAAGAGTGTGGACTTCTAAAGCAGTAAAGCTTTTGATGGGTTAATTAGGAGTGAAAATGTAGAAGGTATGATCATTGGTACATACTTTATCTCTATTTAATGTGGCTGGTTTCCCCTAAAGATATATGCTTGTCATTATAATAAGGGGAACAAGCCACATGTAATGTATTTTCCAATGGCATCATTCACTTCATTCTTATATTGCACATTGAATAACTTCACCATTGAGTTTAAAGTATCACTAGTCATCCTCCCCTTAAGCTTTGCTACCCTTGAACTATAGATGAAAAAACTTGAAATCATGTTTAGTGGAAAGTACTAGTATACATGGTATGATTATTCTTTAAAGGGTACTAGCTCAATGGAAGAGCACCTACTTTACAAGTAGGAGGATGATGGTTTGATTCTATCGTGCCCTAATATGACTAAATATATGACTAAATTAATGACTAAATATATGACTAAATTAATGACTAAATAAATGACCAAATAAACAACCAAATAAATGACCAAATAAATGACCAAATAAACGACCAAATAAATGACCAAATAAACGACCAAATAAATGACCAAATAAATGACCAAATAAACGACCAAATAAATGACCAAATAAATGACCAAATAAATGACCAAATAAATGATCAAATAAATGACCAAATAAATGACCAAATAAATGACCAAATAAACGACCAAATAAATGACCAAATAAATGACCAAATAAACTACCAAATGACTAAATAAATGACCAAATAAACTACCAAATGACCAAATAAATGACCAAATAAATGACTAAATATGTGACCAAATCAATGACCAAATAAATGACTAAAATAGTTTAGTCATAAATTTGGTTACGAAATAAATGACCGGCAATAAACTACCACTGGTCACGTGATCAAATTTGGTCATTTATCTACAATTTTTGGTAGTTTATTTGGTCATATATTGTTGTTTTTGTACTAGTGAATCCACAATCATATCAATATTAGGTAGCGGGAAATCATCTTTCAAGGATGCCTTATTTAAATCTCTAAAATTAGTGCACATCCTTATCTTATTTTCTCCTTTTGACATAGGCACAATATTTGAAATCCAATCTGAGTAATCAATAGAACGGATAAATCCAGAATCCAATAGTTTTTCAATTTCACCTTTGACTAACAAAGCAATTCGTGGATTCATCTTTCAAATTTTCTATTTCACAGGTTTCATATTCGGCTTTAGAACAATGTTATGAGTAACAATCTTAGAATCTATACCTGACATATCTGAATATGTCCAAGCGAAGATATCATTAAATTCAAGAAAAAGGGAAACCAACTGATCACGTTCATCCTGATTCAAACATTTCCCAATTTTTATCATTCTTTCAGAATCATTTTCATCCACTTGAATATCAATAGTTTTAGTGATTAGCAAATCACTTCTTATCGGAGAATCCATTGGTAAAGGAAGGGTATCCTGTTCTTCTTATTCTCCAAAATAAGCATCAGTTTTTAAACAATAAGGCTTCCCTCGTTTGTGATGAGACTTCAGTAGATCCTCATAAACCCCTAAAAATTCCATTAAGGCTTCATCTTTAGGAAAAATATTCAAAGAGGATTGTTGATTAAGGTCAATAAGCAATGGGTTAACCAACTTCAATTGTCTACTGCAAATATGATTAACATTAAGAGGAAAAGTTGATGGTTGTCTATAAGGATTAAATCCTAATCCATATGTATGATCATAAACTTCATTATCCAAAGGTACTTGTATACCTTGTTCATATTTACCACATCCTTTCCCATTAAATCCTGATTTCTTAAGCAAATGATAACCAGGACCATATCGATCAGTCATGTCAGAAGGAGTCCAAGGAGCGGCATATGTCACAATGTCATAACAATCAGGCTTTATAGTGTCAAGCGTTTCCTTAATCGAAGCGGCAACAAAATTACATTTTAATTCCTCAGACAAGGGAGAAGAAATAAAAACTTTTCCCTCAAATTCATTTTGTTGCTTCATGAATTCCAAATCAAAGACCTTGTATTCTCCAATAAATGTAGGATTAAAATCCAATGTCCCCCAATCATCCTCAGTCAAAGAAGAAGAAGATGGAGCCTCTTGTTGTTGAATCTTAGGTTGTTTTATCTCAAATTATTGTATTTCTGATTTTTTTAAATCTCTTTACTAGGTTGAATAGGTTCAGAGATTTTAGCATATTCTGCATTTAAGCAAGGGTTCGAGGCATCATCCGCATGTAATGTATACATTAAGTTATTATAGATGAACCTAACCTTGCGATGAAGAGTAGAAGGAACTGCATGCATAGTATTTAACCATGGTCTTCCTAAAATAAGGTTATAGTTGAGAGGTCCAGGCATAACATGAATAGGAGTATTTAGAACAATTGGACCAACTTTAACAGGTAAGGTAATAATGCCCAAAGTTCTTTTTGCAATATTGTCAAATCCACGTATAGGAACATTATCAGGTTGAATAATAGATAAATCAGCCTTAATTGCCTAGAGCATATCCATGCTACAAACATTAAGCCCAGATCCATTATCAATTAAGGTTCTTCGAATGATACTAATTAATAGAGATAGCCACCATAAGAGCATCATATTGATTCTACACCTCTAGGGAAGGTAAATCATTATCAGAAAACACAATAGGAGGTACAGAAGGCATAGTATGCATACAATCCAAAATAGAATGAATGTTTTCTTGATTAGGAGGTGAAGTAGGAAGAGTAGATAAAGCCTTTTGCAATGCCTCATGATATGTCGGGGAGGTTTGAAGTAACTCCCATAAAGATATCTTAGCAGGAGTAGCATGTAATTGGTCAACTAAGTTATACTCCTTAAAGGTAGATGGATACCTAGGTTCTTGAGGAAGCATAGGTTGAGAAGGAGGTAAAGAAACTAGAATAGTAGGATGAGGGTTATTCTGTGTGATAAGCATGTGAAATGGAATAAGTGTTATCAAAGAAATCCAAAGGATCTCTAGGTTTACCCTTAATTGTTATACGAGGACATCATTTTACCATCATCAAAGGTGTAGGATATATCATTTTAGGTTTATCAATGTTGCAAATAGTGGGACATGAAGGTAACCATGCACACACCCTGTGGTAAAGGTCAGTTGGAGAGGTTGTGGAGGAGAGTGAAATAGGAATAGGATCCATGGAGATTGTATTCGAACAATTTTCATCCTCACTACCATGTACCTCATTAGGGAATCTATCCTCTTGTACAATAAAAGCCTCATCAAAGTACTCAAAACAAGAATCATACATGTTGAATACAAAGAAAGCACTAAAAGCATGAAAATGTAAATATTTTTGTATTTTTAAAGGAATTTTGCAATGTTTTTGTATTTTTGAGATATAATGCAAGAAATAAATACAAAAAATCTAATCTTATAAGCATGCAAGATTTAAATCTAACACCATAAAAGAAAGAGTTGTCATAAACGGGTTCACCAAAATGAATAGGTGAAAAATGGAAGCTTAGTAATGTACCTAACATTCAACACCTTTCATTTGTAATAGCATAAGTAAATCTGGAAATAGTTGAAAATTAATTAGGTCAAGATACATACCTCATCATGAAATTGATTTAGAAATACCTATTTTCTGAAGTCTGTGTGAGGTTTCGAAAGGTTCTGCAACCAGATCTGTGATCAAAAATCCAAGACGAAGAAAACCCAGAAAAGTTTTCTCTTTCTGGTAGTAGGTCAACTTTGACCCTCATAAAAGGTCAAAGGCTACATTTTTATTTTGAAGCTCGATTCTGATTTTGTTTGCAGATCCCAGAAGTTTGGCGAAAAGGGTACTCAAATCTATCCTCTGATTCCCGAAATAGCGACTGTAGATATCTGAAAAAGGGGGGGTTTTGGGGTGGCTATATAGGGTTTTGCCTTAGTCAAACCCCCATTTTGGTGATCTCCACCTCCACGAATAGTCGATTGAAATATAATGTGTGTGTGTGTGTGTATGTATTGAAAGTGTGATGCCAAGATCTAATCCTCTAGATCAAAACCCTAGCATGAATATGTATGAAACAACAATGCATAGATTTGAATGAGATAGAAAAGCATACCAAGCCCCAAGGCTAAAGTACTTCTACCAAACTCACAATTTGTAATTGCTACTCCATGATTGAATCTTTGAATGCTTGAAAGTTGATAATGGTGGATCAAGGAAGCAAGGATCTCTCTTGCTCCAAATATGTGTTCACAAAGATGCTTGATGTCAACAATGGCTTGATCTTCTATATCATCCTCTTGCTATCTTGCACCTTTCAGCATTCCTTGCTTGCTTGAAATCTTCTTGCTCATGAAATTGACTCCTTGAGAGCACTTGATCATGAGAAATGCTTGGTTGTACTTGGTGAAAATGAATGCAAATGAGAGTCTTTATATAGAGGTTTCAAGGTGAGTCTCCTAGAGCAATGTGAGGACCCATAATTCAAATTTCACCTCAAATTAAGGTCCAATCACAATAACCAACTAAGGAGGGAAAATAATTAAATGAATTTTGAATTAAAACCTTTTCGCACTCGGATCCGAGGGCTCGACATTGATTTTGGGGCCCGTCGGGACCAAATTTTGAAAGAGGGGCACAAATTCTGGAGGAGGTCAGAATCGAGGTTGTAACTAACCTAGTCAAGATCAAGCTCAATTTTGACCTAGTCAAGAACAAGCTCGATTTTGACCCTGTGGGCCCAGATCTAGCCAGAATCAGGACAGGAGGTCCCGAGGGTGCCCGATGACCTAGAAATGATAGCAGAAAGGGACAAAATGCTAGGGATAGGCATAAAATCATATGATGATTATGATGAAGGCCAAAAGGGCCTATTTCTAAGTCCTACTTAGAAAATATAGCCATGGGAAAAGGGGAATTAAGGAGAATCCTCGGGATCCTAACCCTAATTACACCTAGAATGAAGAAGATAAGTGCAAAATGCATCCTAAATGCAAGTCTATCATGATAAATGTACTAAAAGAGGTTGCTAAACTTGTCAAGATGGAAGTGCTTCCATTTTAAGATGATACAAGTAATTGATGGATAATATCATATTCCACTGGTAGAACACAATCCTCATAGGTAGACAATTGCAAAACAAAACTTTCAAAAATATCTTTTACTGTAACACAGTCATTAGCAAGGATATTTTGAATCACATCATCATCTTCTTAAAGTTGTAGGAAATATTTTCTATGTAACATTATCATTTGAGCAACAAATTTAATCTCTTCTACCTCATCTCCCAAATCAGTCCAAATAGGAGTACTTAAATCTGGTAAAGGTTGGGCTGGAGGATATAATGCTAACTTCTTAATTGTTTGGCCATATGAAATAGTTTACCTGAATGACAACTGATATTGGCATCAGATGTGGCTAACCAAGGTCGTCCAAGGAGGACTAGGTAACCAACAAGAGTTACCTTGGGTGATAATATCATGAAGTCAACAGGATATTCCCACGAATCTAATGTAACTACTATGTCTTCTATTATGCCATCTGGGGTGACAATGGAACTCTTTGCAAGTTGAAAGATTGTTGGAGTGTTCCTCAATCCTTCTATACTCAATCTATGCATGGTATCCTTAGTCATGACATTAATAGAAGCACCTAAATCTCTTAAAGTATTTTTCATAGACTGACCATTAATTATAATATCAACAACTGGACTTCTAGGATCAGAGTACTTTGGAATGACTATCTTTACCAACATAATATCTACAAGTTGACCAATAACATGTGTTGTTTGGGGATCCCTTTTCTTCCATCCAGGCTTCTTTAATGGCTTTCCCATAGACATGAACATCTTTGATAGCTTGAAAGAGTGGGATTTGAATATGCATGTTTTTCAACTAATCAAGAATATCAAATGGTGTTTCATCCTGGGGTACAAATTTATCAGCTCTAAGCCTTTGTAGAAAAGGAGGGTTAGTTGTGGTATGAACATTAGCTTTACTTGATGTATTAGTTGGTGGTACCTACAACACAACACTTCAATATGACATTGCATCAATTGTTAGTATATTAATCAAGAAAATTCAAGAAATACGCAATTGAAATCATCCTATTTCTCTCTAGTTAGCACAAGTGTGAAAAGGGTGTTAGTAGCTCTCAGATTTAACCCTAAACAGTGACAATATGATACTAAAATGAGAGATTCAAGGTTAGATGTAAGAAATAAGCTAGAAACTAGAAAAATGCATCACAATCAGCCATTAAATCACAAATTCTTTACTAAAATCCAATTGAGATGTTTTCCTAATTAGCTAGAGCATATGAAAGGAACATGAAAGCATAATAAAGCATGAATTAACTATCACAAACAAAATCCATTAGCACCAAGTCCAAAGCCATTAGCTCCAAAATCAAGAAAGCAAGTGAAATGTAGGAAATGTAGGAGAATTATCTAGCACAATTAGAATTAGAGTTCTTGTAGTAATTCTTGTAGGAATTCTTGTAGGAGAGAATGAAGCCTTGAGAATTTCTCTTTTATAGAATTTTAGGGGAAATGGATGGTTAGGATGCATCCATGAGGAATGGCTGAGATGCATCTTGGCTTGATCCATGATCCATGTGAGAGCCTCTTAATGATTGAAGTGTGTTTATTATGTTTGTTGAATTAAGAGATATTTATCATTTTATTTTAATTAATTACTCTAGCCATGCATTTGGTGGGATTGAATTGATTAATTGGGCCTAGAGTTAATTCATTTTTGCTTAGTACCTTGGTGATAAATGCTTGATTTGAGATTTTAATTGATTTTATCAAATTTATGAAATATGTTCATGATCAGGAATTGGATTAACATAATCAAGGTTTTATGTTGAATTAGGGCAAATATGGCCTTAGGTTCTATTAGCCTAATTTTAGGTGATTACAAGACTATATTTGGAAAAGTAGTTTATGGAAGCGGTACTAATGCTACAGGAAGGTCTAGAACTTTCGTAATAATAGGAGGTTCTGGTGTGGGTAAAGTTGTGTCAGATCTTAAGTGAATTTGAGTTATTTCTAATGCATTGGCATGGTACTTTTGAGCATTAGTAGCATACACAAGTTATTGTTGCTTGTTGCTTGTTGTTAGGATTAGGTTGTGGATGAGAAAGTAATTGTGTTGTTCTTGGAGGAGGACTTGTGGTTGTAGGAGGTGGCATGAGTGCAGGTTGAGACATTGGAGGTGGTAAGGATTGATAACCGAGATTTTGATTAGGCCATTGTTGGGGTCCTTTCCACTGGTTATATGGTTTCCAATTCCATTGTGATGGTTTTCATTGGTTTTGAGGCTATGGCCATTGGGTTTGCTGTGAATTAAACTACTAGTTCTATTGAGTATTAGGCTAGGTATTGTTCCAAGAAGGTTGGAAATACTGAGAAGAGTATTGAAAATCCTAGTTCTACAATTGGTTATTATTAGGATTAAAATATTGCAAAGGATCTTGGGGCATACCTTGTCTTGGGTCCCATGGTCGACGTTGAGAAAGAAAAATACTTATTCATCCTCTCCTATTTTCTTGAACTTAGTAGGAAGGTGTTGGGTCCCCAAATTTGCCACTAGCTTGCACCGACAATCATTCTTTTGTTGTTGATAGTGAGGGCAGTATTCAGCTAGCTTTGCCTCAGCATCTTCATGCTTTTTTTTGGTTTGCATTGTATCCAAGTGTGTAGCAACATCATTGATAATATCTTGTTTGAAATCTGACAACAGGCTAGAAATTTCCATCTTAGAGATACTAGAATCATTCCCTTTAGCAAGTGTGGATCAAAATCATTTGCCTTTCTTCATTGTTGATCTTAAATAGTTAAGACAAATTTTCTGAAGATCATCCCAAGAAGATTGAGAAATGTCTCCTCCAGCCATAAGATACAGTGCTTCAATAGAGTTGTCTTTATGCCCCTCAATAAAATGAGTTTTTGTGAATCTTCTTGCAGCATATGCTGAGGATTCTTTTGCAAATTATACAGGAAGTGTGAAATATAATCTTCCAGGGCTTCATCTTCCTTTTGTGATATACAAAAAATGTCATCCCCCCTCAAGTCACCCCCTTTACAATACTCTTTATACTTCTACAGAAACAAAGTCTGCATCTCATTCCAAGTAGTTGTTGCATTAACCCCTAATCCCATGAACCATCTTAAGGATGACTCCTTTAATATTGCTGGAAACAAATTGAGTTAATGACTATCAGTGTTATAATCAAAACTTGGACAAATGATGTCGAACTCAAATATAAAGGTGTCAAGGTCTTCAATGATTAGAACATAGAACTTTGGAAATGCAGTAGTGGGTATATCCTTGAGATTAGAATTATTTATAAGACTAAGAAGAGGAAATAGAAAGGTAGGTTGCTCCATAATTGTAGGTACTTGGGAGTGAAGTTGTGGTTGGGAAGTGACAATAGCTAAATGATTATTACAATTATGGTGGAATTGTCAAGAAAACTGGCCAAAATTTTAGCAAAAGGTCGAAGATTAGATGGATCAAAAGGGTCTTCTACATTTGAGGATGCTGAAGGAAATTCAGGAGTTGCATCAACAAAAGGTAATTCAACTTCTTCAGATTCTTTATTCAGATTACTGGGTTCTCTTGGAAGGAATATGGCATAGACATCTCTTCTTCTTCCTCTTCGATGCATGTAGGTAATTTGAAAAACTTGTGAAGCAAGTTCAGAACTACAAACTACTATCTAGAAAACATGAAACTATCTAAAATGACTCAATAAGGTTCTTAGCTTTACACCATCCCTGAAAATGGTGCCAAAAATAAACAACCCCATAATAGGTAATAATAATCATGTCATGGCTTCTCCTAGGAATAGTATATTCAAATGAAGTATCATTTTCCCTATCATGAAGTGCATTTAAATTGTCAACCCAGGGATGTATACTTGAAATAGGACAACACGATTTGTGCACTAAGTCTCTCATGGAGTCAATTTGCTTAAGCTGTAGGAAGGAAAATCCATGAAAGAAACTTACACTATTGTTGCAGGAAAGTAAGCACTCACAACTACTAATGAAAATGATGTTGATAACTATAATTTCAATCTTAACCTATTTTTGTTAACCCAAAGCATTCGTAATGATTATCTCTACAAGTGTTGCAGGAACATACATAGTGTATAGCGCTACATGAAAGAACAATGAATTCTACTTGAACTGTTGTAAATGCTTAAACAAATTAAACAAATTAATCTAGTAATCTCTAATCCACCTTCTAAGTGGGCCCCCTTGGTCAGCTTCTACTAACTATCAACACATAATAGAACTCAAAATCACTTCTTCATTGTATTTCTAGGAAGTTGATTACATATCATGAAACAACACACAGAACTGGAAAAGTAACTTTGCTTCAGATTATAGCAAATAATACAACCATCTGACTAACTTTCTATCTAAGAATCATATCCCTTTATATAGAGGATTGATACTTATTTGAACACAAAGGATAAGATCTAACCAATTCACGCCATAAAGAAAGAAAAGTGCAACAGTCCATGACATAATATCATAAAGGCTGCATAACCGCTTCAACAAAACATTGATCATAAAGAAAATATAGCGTAAGTGTGTTCCTATTGTAATACCCCCAAAAATGGGCTATAGGTTCATTAACCTCCTATATCGACACATCGAATGAAATTGACATCGAAGTCCTAACCTAAGGCACATCTGAACATTATTGAATCTTAATTGATTATCTCAAAATTTGCATCGGGGAATATTCCTAGTAATATTCCTATTTATCCTAATTATCTTTAATTTAATGATTATTTGGCGATAAATCCTATTTATCCTAAACGTTTGATTAGTTGAATATTCTAAGATATTTAATCAATTAGATTTAATACTGCCACTTAATTATTTAATTGAATTTAATTATATTTATTCTTAATTATTATTATTTAAATTTGACAATAAATCAAAATTCCTATCATTAATTGATTAAATTCTTATTTAATTAATTAAAGCAAGTTGTCATATTTAATGATATTATTTTTGAATAAAAGTTTAATTAAATAATTGATTAACCCATAAATCAATTGTTTTATTTTAAAAATCAGTTAAGTTGAGGACAAATCACTTTATTTATTTATTTAATTCATAATTATTATGCACATTCAAAAAAAAGTTAAACTTGAAATAAGAAAATCAATTCAAGTTGTTTTAAAAATAAACTCAACTCTAATTTGAGTTAAAAAGTTATTTTTGCATGATTTGGCATGATTTCATGAATTAATTATCTTTTATTTTTTGATAACTCAAAAATCAACCTGAGTTTATCTGAGTGATTTATGGCTTTTTCCATGCATCCCCAAAGCCCTGGATTTCTATAAAATCAAGGCTCAGCTCTTCATAATCATATATCTCAGAATTTGCAAACTTATGCTGGCGAATTGACATCTGAAGAATTGAAGCTTCTTTTGCGAATCAACCACTTTTGGGAGATCATTCATATTTAGCATATCATTGTTAGATTAATTGTATTGCATATCAGTTTTTTATATAGACTAGATTTTATATCATTTTTCATCTTATTGCACAAAAAAACCAAAAATATAGATTAATTTGCATCTAATTCATATCTAGAATCTGCATTCAAATCCTTCATTTAGGTGTCGTCAAGGTCACTGATCTCGATATAATCTGAGAATACATACTCGCATCTACTAGAAGGCAGTAAACCGCCTGGTTAGATTAGTTTCCATTTCACTGCATGATTTTGATTTTAAGCTAACCTCTAATGTTTTACTAAAGTGTTGTGTCTACAGACAGGTACAAAATTCACACACACATTTCTGGCACCCATTGTGGGGCCCTGAAATGGGTTTCCATTCAATTTCTATCAATTTCTATTATCTTCTTGTCATTTTATGTTCCAAGCTGTGATTTTTAATTTTTGTCCATACAATCTTCGTACAAGTTTTGTCAAAAACTCGTACCAGGAGATAGATAGTTGATTTGATCGAGAATCATACCGTCAGAATTACAGTGTCATTTGAAATCTTTGTTGTCGTATGATCTGATACCTAGTGTCGTACGAGTTTCTGGACTGTCATTTGGGAGGTGACCCACTATCGTATGAGTTTTAATGCCAATTTTCAATTGTCGTTTCACTTTTTAAGGCAATTTTCTAGATTTGGACTGACAGCTAACATTAACAATTGAAATTTATTGTTTCTGATTGATTTATGCTGATTTTGATTGGGAAAAAGTGTGAGAATTGCTAAAAATAGGTAAGAATCTACTAAGCACATTGCGAGGAATTTAGGTAACCTTTTCAGCTGATAACATTTTGATTTGGATTAAAAAGAACTCTTGCTTGTCAAGCTTGTGTGACCTTTATTGCTTTCATATCACATATTTCATTTTGGGCTATAAAAACAAACATAGATTTTCTTTTTAGCATCTTTGTTACACAGTAAATAGGCCCTATGAACACTATTCATGGTTCTTGAGAGAGTGGGTTTCCAGCAAAACTCTTCTCAATGAAGGAACCCTTGTAGGTAGGGAGGATACTGAGAGCGTCTCACGTTCTACTAGATTTGTGTGTCTTCAGCTTCTGATTGATACATTATCTTTCCGAAGAGGTTGATAGATCATGAGTGGTTGACATCATAAATCTTAGTGAGATAATCTTGGTCTTAGCGTGTCGAATTAATCTGTCTACTTTGTTTGGGTTAAAAGTGAAAAGGCTAGAGGACTATGCTCTACTCCCTTTTTGGGTAGTACCAGAAACTCAGATCCTTGAATCTGGAACCAGTCTCCATGTGGTATATTTTGTGAGTCACCTTTAGAGAGGGTTAACCATAGTGGACATTCCCTTAATTGGGGCAACCACGTTGACGAAACCTCAAGCGGTAATAGCCATTTTCACCGTGGTAGTCACAACCACTATATAAATGTCCTTGTGGAGGAAATCTTCACAGGTGTGGTCTCTTGTTGGGCTGTCAAATCTCCCTAGCAGATCCTGAAGATTAAGTTCTCAAACTGTGTCAAAACCCTGGTGTGCCTAGATTGGAGTTCGCCCTCTTGAGATCACAAAAGTTGCAGAGTCAAACCATTACTAAAAACCCTAGCGAGGCCAAATTTTCATTTTCTAGGAATATGTGCATTATTGCAAAACTTTTTGGAACATACACTGTTAGCACTCCTAGGGATTAGCACAATTCAGTCACTTGATTGTTCATGCGCAAGGTTGCTTTGTCCCCTGTTCATTTTTTTCAGACATGCTTGAAATCACTTGCTTGTTGTTTTGTGTGCTTGCTTATCTATCTGGTTATTGAAAATGAATGAAACTACTATAACCTTCAAATCTGGACAATAAAAATTCTAATTTTTTTTTTTGCAAAATCTGATGTCAAATACCTTTCTAGAGTCAAAAGTCATCTTGTAAAGTCAGAAAGTCGTACGACTTTTGGCTATTGTCATTTTAGAACCCCCAGATTGTCATATGGTAGCTGGTATATTGTCGTACGAGTTTTGCTGTCAATCAATTCAAAAATGTCAAAAACCCTACTATCAATAGTTGTACGAGTTTTGTAATAGTCGTACGAGTTTGTCAATGGTCATTTCATGCTATACCCATTGTCGTACGAACCTGCAAAAAGTCATTTGAAAATTTTTGAAAAATTGCCAGAAAGTTGTTAGAATTGCTAGATACCCATCTTTTTCAGCCTATTTCCAGAATCTGTCAAACAAATCACTATGTTAAGAACAAAGCAGCAACTACTGAGAATCCAATCATTTTCTTAAAGTGGCCTTTTGGATCCAATTCAGCCTTTTGTTTAATCGATTTGAGTCTTTTTCATCTTGTGTCAAAACCTTGTCACAACTATCAATCTTCAATCAATCATCAAAATGGCTAAGTGTTGTGAACTCATGTCCGCTATCTTTTTGGGAATCTACCCATACATCTAGGGCATAGTCTCCTTCATCTAAGTCCAATCTAAGCTTCAATCAATCAAACCTTGACAAGGTTGCATCATTTGATCTTCTTGAATCATTTCATTCTTCAGTTGTCTTCATCTTATTCTTTTGCTTCACCCAAGGTTAATGGTGGAAACTAGAGCTTCCTCTCATAATAAATCTAGAGAAGCATCCCATACCTTACCTATAACCGATGTCAAGGGTCCAACTCTTGCGTAACTCTATAATTTTGGTCTTTACGAAGATGACGATCTTGGCAACTTTCGATTAAAAACTGGTTACATTCCTCCTTCATCAACTCACGGAGGTAATCGACAAACTCCTCAATCTATCCTAGGGAGAACTCCTACCATGTCTTAAGCAAGGAAAAACTTTTGCTCTCAAAGAGCTCAATCTCAACATGGTGCAAATCAGGAATCCACACCTGAAGAAATTGCTCAGTATCAAAATGATGATAACTTCAAAAGAATGATGAAGCATTTCTTGAAAGAAGACAAAGAAGCATACTTTTTACAATTAGCTCATCAAGGAGCTAAACTTCCTCCCAACTTTAATGTTGAAGATATCATTACGGATGAGGAAGAAACTCCACTCACAACTATGATGAAATAGATGCATGCCATGCAAGTCAAACTTAATAAACTTGAGAAAGAAAAGGAACCCAAGGAGTTCTCCATGGAGGCCCTATGTCCTTTTCCATTTGAAAAAGACTTGTACATGCCACCATTCCCAAAAAGGGTGGAAATTTTGAAATATGATAAGTATGATGGACACTCATATCCTCAAGATCATGTCAGGGAATTCTGTACACAATCTATGGATTTCATGCATGAACCAACCTATCTGATGCATCTCTTTCCTCAATCTCTGGGAGGAGAAGCCATTCATTAGTTCTCTAGATTTCCTTCTACTATCAAAACTTTTAAGGAGTTGATCAAATTGTTCTATCAGCAATGCTCCTACAATATCCAACATCCAGTCACCATGATCAATATCTGTAATCTCAAACAATATCCGGGAGAACCATTCCTAACATTTCTCAAGAGATGGAGGAAGAAATTCTCTCTATATGCTAGGCCTATTCCAGAAACTGAGAAATTGGAAATCTTCATCAATAATCTTGTCCCATAGATCAACTACCCTATACAAATGCAAGATCATATATCTTTTGATAAGATGGTAGACAATGCACTCAAAATTGAAAAAGTACTTGTGAAAAAAGGAGACATCACACTTCAAAAGGACAAGTACGAATCATGATCCAATTCTAAAGACAAAAAAAAAATTGGAACAAGAATAAAGGCATCATCACAGATGGCATTGTTGATACTATACGTGCCCCATCAAAGGCACCAGGTTTCAATCTAACCATTGGCACCCAAGCCATCAAAGCTTCAGAACAAAAGGTGCCTGAATCATCTCAAAAGAAGCCAGAATACAAATCTTGGTCCACTGATAATAAATGAAAGTTCACTCCTCTTGGAGAATCTTTAGAATCAACTATGAGAACTCTATTGGCTAATAACATCATCTCTTTGCCTGAGATCCGACAATCTGATCCTGACCCTAAACCAAAATGGTGGAGAGAATGAATTCTATAATTTCCATCGCGGTAAAGGTCACAAAACTAATAACTACTTACGCTTGAAACATACTATTCAAGATCTGATTGATAAGGGAGACATCATGATTGACAATCATAAGATCAATAATGAACATATAGCATTCACAAAACCATTTATGAAACATGGTCAAGAAGTTTCATCTTCTCAGCCTAATATGGGTGCAAAGGTCAATTATGCTTACCCTGGAAATAATGTTGTTATCAATATGGTTGAACCTTGTCTCTCTGAGCATTGTAATGTCATCATAATTATATGAAGAGATAGAGATCATCTTTCAGCTAACGTAGTTACTTGATCACAAGCTCAAACACATCTAAACGAACAAATCCTAGATTCATCAAATGTCCCTAAGATTCCCTTCAATCTTTCTTCCACTTCCAAACAGAAGGCTACTTCTAAATCTTCCAATCTTAAAGATACAAGGCCAACATCTTATAGCATTGTTCAACAACTCCAACAGACTAATGCAAAAATCTCCATGTTTGAGTTGCTTCAGATATCTCCAACTCATAGAGCTATTCTACACAAAGCTTTGCTCAGATCTAATGTTCCTGATGACCTTGATTTAGACAGGTTCCAGACTATGGTTGGACATCTTACATCTCTGCAATATATCTCCTTTTTAGAGGAAGATGACAACTCCTTGAGTCACCCACATAACTAGCCCTTTCATATAGAAGTCTTGATCCAGAACCGTAGAGTCAAACGTGTGTTGATAGATGGGGGCACTGGCCTAAACATTTGTTCTTACAGCTTGGTCACACAATTGGGATTTTCAGAAATGGCTATTGATCCTATAAAGAAAATAACTATCAAAGCCTATGATGAACAAGAAAGATCTTCTAAAGGCACCATTGTCTTACCTATCAGAGCAGGTCTGGTTATCAGAGATACTATATGTCAAGTCCTTGATCTACCTTTGGCTTACAACATTCTTCTAGGAAGACCATGGATACATGAAATGCAAGCTATTCCTTCTACATTCCACCAATGCTTGAAGTTTCCTTGTGAAGGAGTAGAGGTCACTATTCCAGTAGACATATCCACCACTTGCAATACATTGAAGGAAAGTGCAGATAAACTTGTGCCAAATAACAGAGAATCTTCTCTTAAGCCAACAAAAAGAGGCATCCACATCTAAAATGGAAGACATTGCCAAAGAGGTCAATATCAAAGAAAGTGGTATGGGAGAATATACTATAGAGCCAGTCTTATCTTTGACATCTCTCCCTATCTCACCTAAGTCTTATGGATAGTCTTTGAAACAATCCAAACCAGAATCTAAAGAACCCCTTGAGGCATATAAAAAGAATTTTGTAGCAGAACAAGTCTCCAAGAAAGAATTTGAAGAAGATGAAGTTGTACTTACATGGCTATACAAAGATGAACCTAAATCTCAAGTTGTTCAAACTAGTAATTCTATAGTATCCAAAATCCCTTCCAAGTCATATGGTCCAGGAGATAAATTGATAGCTAAGATGGGATATACAGGTAAAGGACCTCTAGGAGTCAGAGGAAAAGGTCTTATAACACCTATTTCACATACTGGTAGGGCAAACAAAGATAATGTTGGCTTAGGCTTTAAAAAGAAACCCTTCCACCTCAAAGGTAATTGTTCTCATGTCATAGAGCAGATCGCACCAGGAGAACCCCTTCTTAAAAAGGAGGAAACTAAACCATCAAATAGTGATTCAAATAGCTCAGAACTTATTCCTTATGAGCCTTTGCCTAAAGAAATCAAAGACCTCCTTGAATCTAAAGATGATCCAATCAAAAGAATCAATGTAGTAGAAACACAAGAACCTACTATAGAGCAAGAGATAGTTGCAACACAAGAACCAGCTCATCTTGAAGACAATCAAATAGACAAAGAGGAAGGTGGTAGTTATTCTGAGATAGATTCCCATGAGTATGAATTCAAATCAAAATCTGAGGGTAACCCTTCTTGGGGTATTCATCTTGACTTTACTCATGTTCTTAGATTTCCTAGAGGCATAAATGAAGAATCTAATGACTATGAATGGGGAGCCATTCCAGAAGAAGATGAGCTTATCATAGAAAAACATGTTGATGTTATTCACCAATATGCACCTACACCCAACATAAGTCTAGAGTGAAATGATGAACTTATCGAGTCTGATCCACTGATGGCTGAAGTGGACTCCCACAATGACATTGAACCTATTCACGAATTGAATGTCTTAAGTTATAATATCACCTTTGAACTTGAGCATCGGGTAAGTACCAATGATGACATATCCATATCTGTAAACACTATCTCCCAATCTTTCCCCACTTTGACTATCCAACATCTTGAACTTCTTGATCAAACCTCCACAAATTCAAGCCATGGTATTTACACCTTCCTGAATGAATATGCCCTTGCTTGCTACCTAAATGTAGTTGAGCCTATGAGGACTTCCATCAGTAAACTAAGCATCAGCATGATGGAGTCGGACATCAAGTATCTTAGTCAGAAAAATAAGAATAAAAAGAAAAAGAAAAGGAGTTCTGAGGGTGAAAACCACTTTGTGGCAGTCTCAGAACCTACAAAAGTAAAAATAAAAGACGTATCTGAAGGTGAAAACCTCTCTGAGGCACCTAAGAATGAGACATTTGATGTCCTTCTGAGTCATTTACAGGACAGATTGCCAGTTCTAATTGAGCCCACTCAATCTATAAATTTGGGAACAATAGAAGAACCACAGTTGATTCATGTAGCACAATCTTTATCAGAAAAAGAGAAGCAAAACTTTACAACATTCTTAACAGAAAAGAAGATCAACTTTGCATGGAAATATTCAGATATGCCAAGGTTGGATCCTAATCTTATAATGCAACATTTATCTATAGCTCCAAATGTCAAACCTGTTAAGAAAAAATTGAGAAAGATGCATCCTCATGTTGCACTCTTGGTAAAAGCTGAATTAGAGAAGCTCCTGAAAGTCAGATTCATCCGAGTTATTGACTATGCAGAGTGGATTTCTAATATTGTACCTATTTCAAAACCAGATAAATCAATCAGAGTGTGCATAGACTTTAGAGATGTCAACAAAGCATGCCCTAAGGATGATTTTTCATTTCTTAACATTGATATGATAGTGGACATGATTGCAGGCTTTGAGATGTATTCCTTAATGGATGGTTTTTCTAGATATAATCAAATAAAAATTGCTCCAGAGGATCAAGAGAAAATGGCTTTTACATGTGCATGGGGCACCTTCTGTTGGAATGTCATGCCATTTGGGCTTAAAAATGTTGGTGCTACATATCAAAGAGCAATGACATCTATTTTTCATGACATGATGCATAGGACTATGGAAGATTATGTTGATGATACTTTAGCAAAATCTATGATCAGAGTTGAACATCTAAATGACTTGAGCAAGATACTAGATAGAATGGAAAAATTTAGTCTCAGACTAAATCCTAAGAAGTGTGCTTTTGGTGTCAATTCTAGAAAGCTCTTGGGATACATAGTTTCAAAGAAGGGCATTGAAGTGGATCCAGCTAAAGTAAAGGCTATCATGGAAATGCAACCTCCAAAGAATATTAGTCAAATGAGGACATTGCAAGGAAGAGTTCAATCTATTAGAAGATTCATATCATAGCTAGCAGACATATCACAACCTTTTACAAAAACATTACATAAAGGTGTGACCTTTGCATGGAATGAAGAATGTGCGAAGAACTTTGATCATATCAAATAATATCTATCAAATCCTCCTATCTTGATGCCTCTTATTCACGGGAAGCCATTGATTTTATATGTCTCTGCAAAAGATAGATCATTGGGGGCATTGCTAGCACAACATGATGAGAATAAGAAGGAAAGAGCTATATACTATATCAGTAGGACATTGGTTGCATATGAGAAGAACTATTCAATGATTGAGAAAGCTTGTCTAGCTATGATCTTTGCATCACAGAAATTGAGACACTATATATTAGCTTATACCACACATTTGGTAGCTAAAATTGATCCACTAAAGTGCCTACTAAGCAAAGCTGCCCTCATGGGTAGATTAGCTAAATGGGTCATGCTCTTAAGTGAATTTGACATTGAATATGTTGAAAGAAAAGCTATAAAAGGATAGGTTATTTCTGATCAATTAACAAATGCACCTATGATTGATGATACACCAATGCAAATGGAATTTTTGGATTCCTCTATCATGACTCTTTCTTCTAGATAATGGCAATTATTCTTTGATGGCTCCTATACACATAACGGATCTAGAGCGGGCATATTTTTCATAACTCCTCAAGGATACTCAATACCAAAAGCATTCAGATTAAAGTTTCATTGCACAAACAATATTGTTGAATATGAAGCCCTTCTTAATGGCATGAAAATAGCAATTGAGTGGAGAATAACAAAATTACACATTCATGGAGACTCTCAACTTGTTATCCACCAAGTCAATGATGTGTACCAAACTAAAGATGAAAAGCTCATTCCTTACAAGAGAATGGTAGATGATCTTAAGAAGTATTTCATATCTATCACATTTGAGTAGATACTTAGAACAGAGAATAAGGTTGTCGATGTAATGGCAACATTATCTACTTTATTACAGCAACCTGAACATGAGCTACACTACAAGTTCCTAGTGGAAGCACTATCTTATCCTGCATATGATTCCCCTGAAACCTGCATGATTTGCACTGTTGTGGGTCATGATTCATCTAGATACAAAAACCTATTCTCCTATCTCAAAGACCAAATCATTCCTGATACCTTCAACCGCCATGAAAAGAGATACCTTATCCGTAGTGCCTCCTAATATGTCATCATTGGTCATGATCTTTACAAACAAGGTCTAGATAGTACGCTACTTAGATGTTTAGAACAGGAAGAGTCTCAATGTGCATTAGAGGAAGTCCATGATGGTATTTGTGGGTCACACTCGAATGGTTTAACACTAGCTCAAAAACTTATTAGGGCTGGGTACTATTGGCCTGAAATGGAGAAAGAGTCTATCAAGTTTGCTAAGAATTGTCAAAAGTGCCAAGTATATGGCAACTTAATTCATGCTCTAGGGAGAGATCTCATTCCCTTTAATACACAATGGTCTTTTCATCAATGGGCCTTTGATCTTATAGGAGCCATACATCCTCATTCTTCTAATGGACATACCCATATAATCACAGCTACAGATTATTTTACAAAATAGGTAGAAGCAGTCCCTTTGACACAAGCAACTGGAAAACAAATATATATGTTCATCCTGAACTATATCATATGCAGATATGGGATACCTCATTCCATAATCACATATGATGGTGAACAATTCAAGAATAAAGACCTAGATGATCTATGTGCTAAATTCAAGATTACACAATATTGGTCATCTATCTACTATCCTCAAGGAAATGGACAAGCAGAGGCTTCTAACAAGAATCTATTGAAAATCTTGCACCGTACAGTTAATAAGACAGGAAGAGACTGGCATCTCATGATCAATCTAGCTCTCTCAGCCTACAGAACAAGTATCAGAACGCCCACTGGGGCTACACCTTTCACTTTAGTTTATGGGTCTAAAGCGGTACTGCCTATTGAAGTTGAAATCCCATCACTAAGAATTAGAATGCATGGTCTAGTAACTAATGATGACTATAGAGTATCTAGGTTGCAAGAACTTGAACTACTAGATGAGCGCAGACAAGCAGCGTATGATCATCTCAGAGTGTATCAAAAAAGAATGTCTAGAGGTTACAACAAGAAAGTTAGACACGGCATTTTAGGTTGGTGATCTAGTCTTGAGAGAGAATCCTAAAAATCAATCACATCGAGAACCAAGGGGAAGTTTGAACCCAAATGGTTGGGTCCCTTTCTAATCACTGCTACTTTTGGCTCCGGTGCCTATCAACTCTCAATGACTAAAGGAGAACAGCTCCGAGAACCAATCAACATTCTCCATCTGAAGAAATCATTCAGTCTATGGTAAAAAGTCCTAAAAAATGAACATCTTGGTGAAAACCTAGCAATAGGCACCTTGATGATTCACAAAAAAAAGTAAAAAATATCAAAAGTACAAAAAATTGGAAAAATGAAAAATACAAAAAAATGAGAAAAAGAAAAAGTGCCATGGTGAAAACCTGGAAATAGGTGCCTTGGTAGCAAAAATAGAATCTCTACCAAGATGATGAAAACTCGGCAAATGGGTGCCACTTGTTTCAAAATTCTCCATCTATCAGCGCAATCTTGGTCTTTCCTAGCTTTCAATCTTGCTTTAGTTTGTACATATCTCCCGGTTGGTTTTTGCTTTCCTATTTTCAATAAGTCAGTCTGTACACCAATCAGCTCAAGCGTCTGTATCCTACCAATGTTAAAACTTGGGGGCAATCAATGTCATATCCTATGGTCTCCAGTATACTTTAGATGTGTCATATCTAGTTAGAGTCCTTTGTAGCTTCATTTGAGTCAATCAGTCAGTCTCGTCTCCAGAAAGGATTTTGCATCTACAACAATGCAATCAAACATCAACACAAAATGAAAATAATATGTGCTTTACATGCTTTTATCTCCTTGTATACTTATTAATTCGCATAGATATTTTTGCATATTGTGTCCTTTTGAGCTCTTTGATGATAGCCTTTACAGGATTTAGAGAGTGATGACTGGGGGCATAATCTTCTCTTTATTTTCCTCTTGTATGTGAAAATCTAACAACTTTGGAAATTTTGGATTGAAATGGTGTCCGACTGTAAGAGCCTCTATCTCGAATTGGATGGCCATGCGTACCTCAACCATTGATACCCAAAAAATTCAAAGAAGTTTGATATAACTATTTTTTAGTGAGTTCTTTCTCCTACTGTGAAATGCGATCTTACCTAAGGATGTGAACGATAAAGGGTCACTACGAGTAATTCACATTGGATTTAGAATGATCTTTTGACTGCTTGATGTGTTTGTAATGTAATGCGTATTTAGGTCATCATGACATTTATGTTTTGATGCTTATACAAATTGCTATATCAAAATGGATATGATATTCAGGTCATCCTGGCATTTGTGCCTTGGTGCTTATATCTAATTTGACATTTTGAAAATAAAATCAATATTCATATATCTATGGTTGATTGACTAGTGGGTGTTGTATTGATTCTTGCGTATACAAATCGATATTAATATGTCTATGGTTTCTAACTAGTGGGCATTGTATTGATTTATCCGGTTACCTAAAAATTCAATGATGAGAATAACCGACACATGATCAGTGACTAGGTCCTGGGTCTTAGGTTGCATTTCATATTGCATGTATCTTTGCATTTTTGCATGTTTGCATGATCTCACAAATGGTTAAATGAACTTCAATGCTTAAACAATTCTTCACTTGTCTCTTCAAATCTAACAAGAGCTGAAGCCTAACTCGAAGGTCTCTTCATAGACTCGCAAGTAGTTATCCTCCTGGGTTAAACATCCTTTTGACATAAGACTGAGTACTTGTCTTCATCAATACCTACAAAACATATCATGTGTATCGTTGCATTTACATATCATAATCACCAGTTGCATTACAATTCATCCATGTGCATAAGCATAAAAACATACATACATCTTTTCATAATCAAATACATTTGCATAACATCCATACATATGAAAGAAATCATTGCATTTGCATATATCCATACATACATTCTACTCTATCCATAACATAAGCATCACATGATATCATCATAAATCAAAACACGACAAGTACACATGAAGTCACAACCAAAACATTGATCTCATATATATATATCAAAAATCTTGAACTAGTCAGGGGTGCACTACTGGCACAGTGTACAAAAGAATACGCTCAAAGTCAGAACAATATATCAATGATAAAAAAGAGTAGAGTATATCAAAATGTATCAAAACAAATCAGCTATCAGCATGATCCTCTCCATCTGGTGGAGGAGGAGGTGGTGCATCTGGTACTGCCTCTGCTCTGGGTGCTCTGGCTCCCTCTGATGCCATTATGTACTGTGAATAGGAGGGAACTCTCTGTGCAGCAGGAACAATTGTATAATATGTGGACACATAGTAAGTTGCCCGTGAGGTCTGATGAATCACCTCTGCCTGTAATCTTTGTACCTTCACACGTAGCTCTGTCCGCTGTCTATCAACCTCTATGTATTGCTCCTCCCATCAAGCAATGTGCACCTCTAGGTCCCTAACCTGTGCACTGAGTCGTCTGATACTATCTTGTGGAGTAGGAGGAATAGTAGGATCAACATCTGACATCTTAGTATCTAGGGGAGGCTACTCTATAGTCTCTTCTCTCTGCACCTTACAATGTCTGATCTCAGCACCTAAATCAAATCTAGTATCATCCTGCAAGGGATCAGTATCTCCCCCTACCACCTGCTTGGCTGCTAGTACCTCATTAGCTGAACCAACTCCACCTAATGTACCGCTCTCTCCCCTAGTCCATCTATGAGAACCGGAAGATTTGCCTACTATAGAACTAGTGGGATGAGTGGGCCTCATTTGTCTTGATGGTCTTTGTGGTGGAGCCATCGCTCTAGGTCTCAGAGGTGTGGGGTGTATCATGTGAGTCTATGTAGGTCTGGGACCCTGTCCCATTGGAGCACCTATCATGTCCATCGCCTCCTCCATGGAGGGTATCAGCTCGGTCGGATCAAAAAATCTATGAATGGGATGGTCAGCAAGCCAGGAAATGAATCCATCAGTAACACCAACATCAAGTACATCTAGTTTGTACTCCCAATCCCTGCCAACAATAGCACTGTACTCCTATGAACACAAAGCATAAGAGAGCCTATGTGTCCATCCAAGTCCAATCTCATGACCTATCCATGCATATGTAGCATAATCCTTAGGGGCATCCTATACTCGCCCATACTACTACCAGACCTTGGTAATAAGGAACCTCTCTATAATGGAGGATGACCTCCCAATCAGTACATGACTTTGAAAGAAGTAACTAAACTGCTCTCGAGCAGTAGGCCAAGGCTTAATGGCTACATATGGTCTCCAGCGCACAAATGTCATATCATCGAGGCATCACCTCCAGTACTCAGTGTGACCCATCCATCCCTGTATAACATATCTAACATATATATAAATGGCAGGCTCCTAAGGCTGCCTTTGTGTAGTACACACTAGTCTCAACACTGGGATATGCTCCCACGCCCAGATCTGTAGAACTAGAGCTCCTGTAGTAAAAGACTTGCTCTCTTGATACACTACCTCATGCATCTCAGAGAACATATGGGCCAAAAGACACTGACCCCACGCCAACTTAGAAGGTGTAGCCATCAACTGTGCTACCATAGGGGCCCAACCCATCAAAAAACTATTTTGCTGATGGTCAGACATGATAATACTGCTAATCATCCCGGTAATGATGCACTCCAGTCGGTGTGTCTATCCATATCTCTGCACTAAGGTCTCCTAGGAAATGGAGGCTATCATCTGAGTATCATCTCCGAAGAGACATCTAAAAGCTAATAAACCTGAGTTCCCTGAACTCACATACTTTGGCCACCAGCCTGCATGAAAAGGAATGCACAGTTTTCGATACACATCCTCAGGGGTAACAGTGAGCTCCCCCGTCGATAGGTGGAATGTCTGAGTCTCCGAGTGAAACCTCTCAATCAGTGCAGTCAAAAGTCTATGATTTACCCTAATCTCAGGTAAATGTATCAAGTGCTCAAAACCACAAGCAGCAAAGTGGACCCTCATAGGGTCTAGCAATGACACACATAATCTCTACATAGCAGGATGCGAGATTCGTACATGAATATCTGGATATATGACCTACATAGTATAGAAACATGGAATCCTATCAGTAATTTGGTCACATAACAGGTTACAAGGGCAGAAATGGGGTAGTTCAGTATTTCAGAAGGTAGGTTAAAAGGTTTGAAATCAGGCTACAAAATCAAAAAATTCAAAAATTTGACCTAATATTGAGTTTTAAACTCACTATTTTCCATACAACACTTCAGACTGGCATGAAAAGTCATACAACTTTCTACATCATACCAAACGATAAAGCATAGCGACACGCCAATGCATTCCTCCTCGTACGAGTTATGAGGGACCCAATGGAATGTCGTACGACTCATGTGTCCCTCTGATACGAGTCATGGGGGCTTATGAGATGACAATCTAGCTACAGTTAGAAAGTTGTACGAGTCTCGTTGGAGAGTCGTACGAGTTTCCATACATGCGAATATTCAAAAATAATAAAAAAACGTATGAAAAATTCCTAAAAATGCTATAAAACATGGAAAAATTGAATTTGTAGCAAGGCACAGAGGTCCACATACCGAATGTCCGTACTGTTGAGGTCTCTAGTGTCTCTAGCTATGCTCAAATCGATGTGAACTCACAGGTACCTTTGGTTCTGCCATTTTCTCACTCAGAGGGCTCCATAAGATTTCTAAAGTCAAAAGGTTGAAATGAATTGAAAATGGCCCTTCCGGCCTTTATATAGCTTTTGACCTAATTTTCAAAAGTGCTCCATTTTTCACGAAAGTTGCACCTTGGCTAATTTTGACATTTTGAATCCATTTTCGGGATCAAAATTAAAAATGAGATCATTTACTATGTCAAAATTGTGATTTAAAATTCTCGGACCCATGACGGTCTATTGCTTGCATAATAGACCTTCTATCATCACAGAAATCCAGTATTTAACTTAACTGATTATCTTACATCAAACTATCAAAATTTCAACTTGGTCAACTATGGTCAACTCATGGTCAAACCTAGTCAAACTTGGTCTTCTGGACCTCCAAACGATGCAGAATGCATTCTCGAACATGTATAACCAATTCTCAAATCAATTAACATGCTTCTGAACCATATAACATTGACTTTTCTTGTCAGATTTCAATTTTTATCCCGAAGGGGACATGGTATTGCACATCATTCAAGTCTATAATCTACATCTGAAATCATATCTTTATTGAAATCATAATCTTTCCTCAGTAATCGAGACAACAACCACGTCTAGTTGCTGATTCATCAAAAAGACCTCATCGCTCAAGGCAAATCAATCATCACTTGGGGCATATCAGATTCATCGAGATCCATATCAATTTGGTATTCTCTTAATCTTGTAAACCATATCAATCTTTTGTAACCATCGGTTCATTAGCGTTATTTCCTTGGTTCTTCATAACTAAAGGGTTCAGATGTGATACCAATGTGATTCTTATCGACAATCGGGTCTAGAATCGGTCACTCACTTCTTCACAATCATAAGGTTCAGAATCAGGTGTTTCAACACTTTTTCACAATCATCAGTTCATTGTTGTTATAGTTAACATTATCTTTGGTCATTCAGGACTTATTGTCTTCATATCTTTCAATCAGTTTCTGTCTCATATCAATTTCAATTTCAAACATCAGTTTCAACATCATACACAAACTATCTTTGAACCACTACGCTTCGCACAACAATTCAAAGAGGGGCAAAATGTAATACCCCAAAAATGGGCTATAGGTTCATTAACCTCCTATATCGACACATCGAACAAAATTGACATCGAAGTCCTAACCTAAGGCACATCTAAACATTATTGAATCTTAATTGATTATCTCAAAATTTGCATTGGGGAATATTCCTAGTAATATTCCTATTTATCCTAATTATCTTTAATTTAATGATTATTTGGCGATAAATCCTATTTATCCTAAAAGTTTGATTAGTTGAATATTCTAAGATATTTAATCAATTAGATTTAATACTGCCACTTAATTATTTAATTGGATTTAATTATATTTATTCTTAATTATTATTATTTAAATTTGACAATAAATCAAAATTCCTATCATTAATTGATTAAATTCTTATTTAATTAATTAAAGCAAGTTGTCATATTTAATGATATTATTTTTGAATAAAAGTTTGATTAAATAATTGATTAACCCATAAATCAATTATTTTATTTTAAAAATCAGTTAAGTTGAGGATAAATCACTTTATTTATTTATTTAATTCATAATTATTATGCACATTCAAAAAAATAGTTAAACTTGAAATCATAAAATCAATTCAAGTTGTTTTAAAAATAAACTCAACTCTAATTTGAGTTAAAAAGCTATTTTTGCATGATTTGGCATGATTTTTTGAATTAATTATCTTTTATTCTTTGATAACTCAAAAATCATCCTGAGTTTATCTGAGTGATTTATGGCTTTTTCCATGCATCCCCAAAGCCCTGGATTTCTATAAAATCAAGGCTCAGCTCTTCATAATCATATATCTCAGAATTTGCAAACTTATGCTGGCGAATTGACATCTGAAGAATTGAAGCTTCTTTTGTGAATCAACCACTTTTGTGAGATCATTCATATTTAGCATATCATTGTTAGATTAATTGTATTGCATATCATTTTTTTATATAGATTAGATTTCATATAATTTTTCATCTTATTGCACAGAAAAACCAAAAATATAGATTAATTTGCATCTAATTCATATCTAGAAACTACATTCAAATCTTTCGTTTAGGTGTCGTCAAGGTCATTGATCTTGGTATAATCTGAGAATACATACTCGCA
>BSBK01005357.1:132500-134734 GCA_027943335.1 Chamaecyparis obtusa
AATAGATGGTAGAAAGAGAATATTGCACAAAATTGTACCCTAAGTCTAACTCAAAGGAGTGTGGTGATATGCTTTGGCAATAAAAGTGCGTTGAAGAAATTTAGAGAGACTCGAGAATTGTTAAAATACTAAGGAAATGATCCCTCCTTTGAAGGATGATACAACACTATATAGTGATAAGGAGAAACAAAATTCAGAAAACATCCCAAATCCAAAAAGAGGAAACACTGAAAATGATCCAGATGACAAAAATAATGTAAAATTGGGCAGCTCTGGAAAATAAAGGGATTTAGGATGTACGCCTAGAAATCCATAAAGACATCCCTATTTAACCAACTCAAAATTTGAATAGTTGTATCAAGATGTGCTTAGGATAGAAACATTGGGTCTTGAACAAATTGGCTTATCCATTGATCAACAATAGGTCACATCTTCACCTAAAATGGAGGAAGGCAAGGTGTGGGCAATAGGGGAGGATATGGCTAGGGAGGATGCAACAGAGTATAAAGAAGATAATGAAGGGGAAGAAGAAGAGATAGCTATTATGGAAGAAATAATATTGGAATAAATTGAATCCAAGTTGAAAACACCAAATATAAAGAAGGGAAAAACATGACCTAAATCTAATAAGGCCAAATTGACAATTATTGTGAATGCGGTAGGAAAATAAAACTAAGATCAGGGAAGAACATCATCCTTCCTAGGGGGAAATGAGGTGTCTAAATTGGAATGTTAAGGATGTGAATGTTGTTTTTTTGAGGCCACTGGTGCTTCAAGAGGATTGGGAGTATTATTGGATCCTATGAAGGTGGATAGAACAATCACTGAGGAGAAAAAGAATTGGATGATGGTGAAATTTAATATATTACATAATAATACTTATCCGCATATAATCAATATATACATGACCATAACCACATAGAAAAAAAGATAATTATGGACACAATTCACAAGAGCACTCAAGAATTTGATTCGAGAGAGAGTCATTTTATAAGGGAGATATCAATGTCACTCTATACAATGAGGTGAAAAAGGTGGTTTAAAAAACATGACCAACAATCATAGAAATTTTTAGTCCTTTATGGACAAGAACCAACTAATCGCCATAAAAATAAAGAATAGACCATATAGATGGACAAATAGGGGAAGGGATTTACCAACACAGTAGAAAAGCTTGACATATTCCTGACCTTTGGAGTTTGGGACTAGAATATGGAGATGCAAGAAACAAAGATTCTACCCTATGCAAGATTAAACCACTACCCTATTGTGATCTTAATCTCCCTATCAAATCCACCAAATGGAAGCCCGTTTAAATTTGAAAATATGTGGTTTAGGGAGTCCACATTGATGACATTGGTGAAATAGTGGTGGGTAGAGGTGTGTGTAGGGAACAACTCAAAGTTATACAAAGTCATTGGGAAACTCAAATATGTGAAAAATAAGTTAAAGGAGTGGAATAAGGTGAACTTAAAAAAAATCTTTGCAGAAAGAGAAAGGTTTGAGAAGGAACTCTTGAAACTAAATGAAATAATATAATTTCCAAGGGAATGGGACTTGAGGAATATGAAGTAGAAAAATCACTAAAAGATGTGTTGGTGGTGCTACAAGCAAGGGAAGAATGTTGTTGGATGCAAAAATCAAAAGAAGTATGGGTAAAAGAAGGTGATAGAAATACCAAATTCTTCCACAATACAATAATATCAAACAAAAATTGAAAAAGAGTGGCATAAATACATAAATAGGATGGTGGAATGGAAAGAGCCATAGAAGAGGTAATGTAGACACAACAAGCTACTTTGAGGAAATTCTAAACATGCAAATGCAAATTCATAAAGTTGGAAAGAAGGAAATACTTAGTGAAATTATGGTACTGGTAATAGAAGAAAAAAATTAAATGTTATACAAAGAAATTACCAAAGAATAAGTCATAACTGCAATGTTCCAATTCAATCCAAACAAACCATTGGGGCCTGATCATTTCTCGACAAGATTTTTCATATTTTTGGGATGTGTTGGGAGATGATATGACTACTACAGTTGATGAATCAAGGAGAAAAAGATAATTATTGGGGTAACTAAGCATACATTTCTAGCTCTTATACCAAAAAATAAGGATACAATGAACATGAACAAATTTAGACCTATTGATCTATGCAACGTGACTTACAAAATCATAACCAAGATTGTTGTGAATAGACTAAAGAACAAAATATCATAAGAAAAAAGTAAAT